>CAWUPB010001108.1:14310000-14910000 GCA_963924115.1 Dovyalis caffra
TTAGCTTGCCTCCGGTAGATAATAGTCTTCCTTTTTAGCTTGTTAATCTTTCCTTCATTTTATGTTCTAGACGTATGAAATATTCTAAACGAGCCCATCCTTTAAACAATGCCATTCCTAAATATTTCATAATTCCGATTGCTAAGGTGAATCTAGTCTAGGATGAAATAAGGCTCCTTTTGTTAGTTGAAAAGTTTGTTGCTTGTATAAGAAAAAGCTTTTGCTATTATTGATGGTCTAGCCATATCATAGTCACGGATTAGAGACATTAACTTGCCAACATTCTACTTAACTCCATTACAAGTAGCGAGTATGTTGTTCATAAATAATAAATACGAGAGAGTAAGTGTATTGAAACTAGTGTGATAGAGACCAATGTATCCGGTAGCTATCCGAGCCTTTAAATGGTGACTAAAAACCTCTTATGTTAGAATGAACATGGCTAGAGATAATGGATCTTCTAGTCTCACCCCTTGAAAAGATTTGAAAAAGCTGAATGCCTTGGAGTTGATTAGTAAATAGTACCAAAAATCGACAAACGCCTATAAATGAGATCACACCACTAAGAGGAAAAACTAAACTTCGCATGAATTTGAGAAGCAAACCCTAATCTAGTCTATCATAGGCTTTAACCACATGCACCTTGAGAATGATGTTAGCCCCCATAACTTTTCAATCTACATCATTGAATAACTCTTGTGCTAGAGCTACAATCTCATGAATGGTCGTCTCCTAGATAAAACCTAACTACTCTTGTGACATCAAATTAGGTAGGCGAGCATACTTCTTAAATCTATAAGGATCCCGGAGAGAACTTTATGGGTGAAATTGTTGACACTAATTGGGCTTAGGTTTGTGAATTGCATGGGTTGAGAGCATTATTGAATGAGAACCATATTAATATCAAATCCTCTTTGTAATCACCCCATCGGGAAAACATCTTATATTGTATTAACTACATCACTTGCAAATAATATCCCTACTTGTTTTGAAGAACACCCTAGTATAACAATTTGGACACTGGAGCATCGAGTTGGTCCGAGTTCAAAGATAGTAGATTTGATCTCATCTTCATTTGGTATGGCCATTAGTTTTTTTCTATGGAGATGTTATTGTAGAGGGAATAACCTCAACATAGGAACCGTCCATCACTTGTTTATTCTCTAGAGAAAAATTACTAAAAATAGGCCAAAGCTGCATTACCTATGATAGTATCATCTAAACATATTGTTTCATCCTCTATAGTTAGTGAAAACTAGTTTTAAGCTGCTCGATTATGCATACAAGCATAGAAGAAACTCGAGTTACTTTTACCTACTTCTAACCACTTAACTCTAGACTTCACCCGTAGTAATTGTTCTTCTTGATCGGCTAGCTACGTAACAATCTCTTTTACTTGTAGAAGCTTTCTTGGCATTCTATTTATGCCAACTCTACGGTGATATAGCCTCTGCATAGGTTAACTCATCATTTGCCTAATTCATTTTCACATTTAGGTGACTAAAGACCCTCCAATTCTAGGTCTAGCATTTTCCTCGTAGTGCTTTCAATTTTATTTGGATATTAATATATGGAATATTAATGTAACTTATAGCCCAATTATTACAAAAAAAAGAAGGATAGGAATTCCTTACGAGTTATCCACTTTTTTTGAAAGTGAACCATGCGGGTTTCTTGTCTTCATTTGTAAAAGATAACAAAAGAGACTAGTGGTTTGAAAGGGCTCCGGTCGGGTGATCATAAGTCGGTCATGGAAGAGATAAGAGAAATACACGATTGATAAACACCATGTCCAATCTTTTCCAAATCCGAGACGTGCTCGCCTATTTATTGCGATAGGAAAGTGTGGAACCCACTCAAAGATCAACTCCCACTTACATGTATTTGGATGAAACCAAAGATAATTTTATTGACTTGAATTGTCTTACACGACGAGTACACTTATAAAAGACTCAATAACAAGTGTTTAAATAGAGAAATCTCCACTCGGTTGTTAACCCACGTGGCCACTACTTCTTAATTTGCTAACTACCCATTAACACGTAATAACAAACACTTAGTGGATCAGCCCACTACTTGACTTATTCTACCACAACTATTTAACAAAAACATCTAAATAAAAGGCATAGCGAAGACTCGATAAAAACCAATTATCCAAACTTGAATTACTTTCCAACATTCATCCCCTTAATTTAAGAAGGTCTTCAACTTTTCAACACCAATCATGGAACGAAACTTTTTGAACTTTGGTTCAGCTAAGGCCTTTGTGAAAATGTCTACTTGGCTGGTCATCTGTGTTGATGTACTTGCAGCTCCACTACACCTTTTGCAGCCAACACTTGAATGAAATGATGCTTGATCACAACATGTTTTGTTCGCCTTGTTGAACTGGATTTCTTGACATTACAATTGTGGATTTATTATCACAAAATACCATAGTGGCTCCATTATGTTCTTGCTTCAAATCTTCTAAGATTCTCCTTAGCTAAACCACCTAACAAGTTGTTGTTGTTCTTCTGCTGCATACTCTACTTATGTACTTGAAAGAGCTGTGTTATGCTTGCTTCTTTGAGGACCATGAAATAGCTCTCGAACCAAGACTAATAACATAGCCCCTTGTGCTTTTTCTATCATATGTACAAGATGCCCAATCACTATTAGTAAAAGTAACAAGATTATTTGATTCGCCATTTGAATACCTAATGCCAAAATTTGAAGCCCACTTGAGCATAACAAAGAATTCTTTTTACTACCCCCAAATGGTTCTTGCTTGGGTTGTGCATAAATCTAAAAATGAGACTCACGGCCAAAACTATATCGGGCCTTGTATGAGTGAGATACATGAGACTTCCCACAATGCTTCGAATTGCTTTTCATCAACTTTTTCTACTCCATCATTGAAGGAAAGCTTCTCATTTGTATTCAATGGAGTCTTGATCGGCTTAGAATTCCCCCTTCCTGCTCTTTTCAACAAATCAATTGCATAATTCTTTTGACAAATAAAAATCCCATTTGAATCTTACACCACTTTAATTCCTAAAAAATAATGCAAGGAACCCAAATCAAACATTTCAAAAGCTTGCATGATGGACTTTTTAAACACTTCCACCATTTGAAAAGAACTTCTAGTATAAACCATGTCATCAACATATAAGCAAACGACCAAGAAATCATCGTTATGTTTTTTGATGTACAAAGTGGGCTCATTAGCACTCATTTAAAAATTATTTTGAGCAAAATAAGCATCGATTTTACTTGTACCGAGCTCGAGGAGCTTGTTTGAGCCCATAGAGTGACTTATGCGGTTTGTACACTTTGTGTTCTTGTTCTTTCACCACAAAGCCTTAAGGTCTGCTCAACATACACAACCTCCGATAAATCACCATTAAGAAAGGTTGATTTGATGTCCGATTAATAGATCGCCTAACCATTATGGGTGCCAAAGCCAAAAGAGTTCTAACGAGTGTCAAAACGAGCAACTAGAGCATAAGTTTCGGTGAAATCAATACACGGAACTTGTGCATATCCTTTAGCTACCAATCGTGCTTTATTCCTTTACAAGGAACCATCTGCGTTGATCTTAGACTTGAAAATCCATTTCAAGCCGATTGCTTCTTTCCCTTTCGGTAAATCCACCAAGGTCCATGTTTTGTTCTTCTCAATTGCTTTGATCTCTTCGACCATAGCCATACGCCATTCTTCTTTCTCCACTTGCATCTTGATAGGAACTAGGTTCTAAAGCCAAGCAAGCATATTCACATGATTGATAAATTTCAGCAAGACTTCTTACCCTTCTTGGTGTTGATTCGAAGATGATAACGGTGATTCATGTGGGTTGTTAATCTCAAAATCAACAATCTCCACCATATTACTAAGTTGTGAATCAACTTCTTTCCATTGTTAACCTCAAAATCGGTAATCTCCACCGTATTAGTGAGTCGTGAATCAACTTCTTTCCAAGTCCATGCCTCATTTTCATTAAAGACCACATCACGACTAATAATTAATTTTTCTAAAATAGGATCATAAAGTCTATAGCCTTTAGTTTCTTTGCTATAGCCAACAAAAATGCATTTAACACTCTTATCATCAAGCTTTCTTCTCAATTCAATAGGTATAAAGGCATAAGCAATACAACCAAATGTTTTCAAATGACTTACATTGGGTTTATAGCCATGCCATGCTTCATAAGGAGTCATTCTTTCAACGACTTGAGTAGGAAACCTATTGAGAAGATATACGAGCAACACCTACGACTTCGACCCGAACTTCTTCGGAAGATTTTTATCTCTCAACATACTTCGGTAGCCTCAACAATTGTTCTATTTTTCCGCTCGGTGACTCCATTTTCTCGGGGAGTATATCTTACTATAAGTTGCCTTTGGATGCCATGACTGTTGCAAAAGTTGTTAAAATCTATGGAATTGAACTCCCACTTGCGGTCTATGCGAAGTGTCTTAAGAGAGCAACCACTTTGGTTCTCTACCATCACTTTAAATCGTTTAAAGCATTCAAACACTTCGACTTCTCTTTCAAAAAATACACCTAGCACATTCTTGAAAAGTCATCAATAAAAGTTAAGAAGTAGTTACTTCCACTCAACGAGGGTGTTTGCATTGGCTTGCACACATTTGCATGAACTAGCATCAAAGGCTCTAAAGCTCTCCAAGAACTCTTTTTAGGGAATTTTGCTCGATGATGCTTCCTATAAATGCAAGCTTCACAAGGCTTCCTTTTAATGCTGATCTTTGGAAGACCATCCACCATATTCTTCTTACTCAACAAAGTCGGTTTATCAAAATTAAAGTGATCAAATCTTTGATGCCAAAATGAGGAATCATCACTAATTACATTAAAGGCATTAATGGGAATTTCGAAAACACAAGAGGAAACATCTTATCTTTTCCCATTTTAGAAGAGTAGAGTAAGTGCATGCTCCTCTTATCATATATCATGCATTCATCATTATCAAACACAACATAGTAGCCTTTCTTCATCAACTAACCTACACTCGAGCAAATATGTGCTAAGCCGGGAAAATACATAACATCATGCAAATATTTTTGTCCATACTTTGACATCACAGCAATAGTTCCAATTCCATATACCTAAGCACGGTTATTGTTCCCCATCCTTACTTATGTCTTCAAGGACTCATCAATCTCAACGAGAAAACGTTTTACTGCTAGTCATGTGATTACTACAACCACTATCAAGATACCACACATTTTGAACATTGTCACCATGAGCAAATAAGCAAGCAAGAAATAGGTTTTCTTATGAACTATCCTTTTCTTCATATGAATTAGATTAGTCTACAACCTTTTTATAACGAGTTTTTCTCAATATGACCATGCCTTCTACAATAATAACATTGAAGAGAATTTTTTTTCCCATTCTTCTCTTTAAACCAACAATCTTTATCTTCATGATTCGATCTTCCACAATATGAGCAATTAGAAGAATTAGAATTTTTACCTCCATTAGAGTTTCTTTGCCGGCCATTGTTTCTACCTCTCCCTCTTCCTCTTCCATGAGATGATCTGCTATGACCTTGACTTGAGTTTCCACGACTCGAGCCATTTGAAATTTTCTTTAAATCAATCTTTGATTGAAAAGCTTGTTGGAGAGGTGTTTCGATGTCCTGTTCATCCGCTACTCATGAGATTAGACGAGACCTCATCAACTCATGGAGAGAATAGTTAGATAGATCCTTGGATTCTTTTATGGTAGCAACAACATGATCAAATTTGGAAGGAAGGCTTCGTAAAACCTTCTCAATAACTTTCGATTTGTCAATTCTTCTCCCAAGGATCCGATATGGTTCACTACTGAATAAACTCTTGAAAAAAATTCTTGAACGAACTCGGATGGTTTCATCATCAAATTCTCAAATTCTCGATGCATCATCCGTAATTTTACGATAACAACTTTGTTATTGCCTTGATATTCTTCTTCAAACGGGTCCCACGCTTCCTTTGATGTCGCATCGGCCATTACCCATGGAAAAATGGCATCATCTAGTGCTTGTTGGATCAAAAATAAAGCTTTTGCATCTTTGTTTTATTTCTCTCTCAACTCGGTATGTTGAGTTGCAGTCAACCTTTCTGCATCTACAAGATCATCAAATCCATTTTAAATAAGGTCCCATAAATCATAGGACATGAACGAGTCCTCATCTTTATATGCCAAAACTAGTAGTTAAGACTAGTAAAGACGAAACATTTTGAGATGAGGTTGAAATAACACTAGTAGAAGCCATTCTTGAAGTGCCAAGTGACACGATTGAAATAACCAAAACAAATGACACTCCAAGGCCAACTACGATACCACACCGATACGAAGCTGTGGAACCCACTCGGAGATCACCTCCCATTGACACGTATTTTGATGAAACCAAAGATAATTTTATTGACTTGAATTGTCTTACACAGCAGTACACTTATAAAAGACTTAATAACAAGTGTTTAAATAGAGAAATCTCCACACGGTTGTTAACCCACATGGCCACTACTTCTTAATTTGCTAACTACCCATTAACACATAATAACAAACACTTAGTGGATCAACCCACTACTTGACTCATTCTACCACAACTATTTAATAGAAACATCTAAATAAAAGGCATACTAAAGACTCGGTAAAAAACAATTATCTAAACTTGAATTATTTTCTAAGAATTACTCCATGTAAATCTACTTCATTTATATCTAATATCATGAAACTCCAATAATCGAATGTCACAATTAAAGTCTAGCATGGAACAAAAATCTTCATGTGTACCCCTCGCTTTTTCAGAGACATCCATTATAGAATTAAGGTCCCCACCAACAATCCAGAGCCAAGATGTAGAGAAAGAATGAAGATTATCCCATAACCATCTCCTCTTCATCCATCACAACTTGCGTATACTATAAAAAGGAGGAAAACCATGTTGGTAGCTAGTTTTCTTATCTCTATTGTAATTGATTGGGAGCATATAACCTTAACATATACCATGAAATAATCATTCCATAGAATCTAAATGTGGTCATTAACTGAATTACCATGGACAAATCCTGGAAAATGCATAGACTGGGCACACTTAGCTAACTTACCTCTAGGTTGCTTGGGTTCTAGAATAATGAGAAGAAATACTTTATTATCTTATACTAATCATGTCAAGCATCTCCTTTTTTGAAAAAAAATAATGCCCCATATAATCCAAATTAAACTATACATATGGTAATTAGAAGAAAGGTTCTCCATTATAGCCTCCATCGGATCTAGTGACTCTCCTTCCACTTTGTTGCACCAAACATTTAATAAATTTTTTCTTTTGCTTTTTAGTCATTAGGATGCCTTATTTCTCTATTATTTCTAATCTATCTTGGAACTCTAAAGCAACCCAACTTTTTTGATCTAGTGTTCCTTCGGAGATTGCATGTTGTGAGAGCTACGAATTTGCTTGCTTGAATGAGTATATTATCATCCATACTATCACACGATAATCCTGCAAGGCAATAAAATTTTTTATAAATGCATGCTTCGTACATTTATGCTATTTAACATGACATGCTCTTATAGCATCACCACCGTAGCTTGATCGCTAACCACTAGAAATTATGGTATCTATATCCGGAGGAATGCTATAATTTTTTATTCTTACATTATTATAATCTTTTTCTTTGTTTCTAATAACTATATTAGCAAAAAAAAAATGTTATTCGAAAGAGGGATAGCATTGGGGGCTTGATTTTGCATGGAACCACGGAATTTTTATTTTTTTTTAGGAATTAAGATTTTTATCCTTTTTTGTACCATTTTCCCATCTAGTCCCTACGAGAGTTGTTAACTTGTAACCTCTCTGCCACCTTACAAGTCCATGGAGTTGTCTTATGAGGTAGTGGATTGTTTTTTATAGTTAGATATCATACGTCCTTAAAGATGATAGTCGACACAAAAGACAATATTGAAGTCAATTTGTACTCGTTGCCAATAACCTTTAGCTTTATAATGACCTACTAAAATCCAAATTCTTAATAGTAGCATAGCTACGAAATTCCCCTCCACAAGCATATGAGCATGCATGGGATGAGATCCATTGGATGTTCTATCTTTTGTATGCAAGAAATTTCTTAAGGGGTCGAACTATTTCCTTATGAAAGGCCGAAGGAAAAAAGGAAGTGGGAGTACGGGTAATCTTACCCATGAAGTTACCCTCGAAGACTCGTATTAAGTGTTGAAGGTGTCATCCGATTTGAACAATCGGAATAAGGATTTATCAATCAAATGTAAGTCTTGTGACCATGCTTTGATGAGGTCTTATTAGGATATTAAATAGATTAAGACATGCCTTGGATCAATCAACCTCACCACTAGATTTTCAATCAAACCCCTATTATACAAAAATATGTGATCCGATTGTATTTATGGGGGATGGCCTCTATAAAACTTCACGACAAAAAAAAAACTAAAATTTCTTGGAGGGCTATTGCAAATACGGTAAAAAGAACTCCATAATCGACTCTCCTTCATATGTAGTTGGGGTTATAGAAGTTATATTGAGCCGAGGGAAATAGTATGGAGTTAGGCTTTTTATTGTGTGAGGCAACTGCATATGAGGGTTTTTGTATACCACATTTACTGCTGTAAAGTTGTAATCGAAGAAGGAAAAGAAGCAATAACAAAAGATTGAGGTAAAGGGGGAAGGAGCTATATCCTAGCTAAAAAGGATTAGTCTACCCCTAGGGAGAACTACCGACCACCATGCTAGTGATGGCAATCGGGGTTTTCCATGGTTGCTAGGAAGAAGCATAAAATGAATTAAACAATCTTATGCTTGTTAAATTTTGATCTATAACTCTTTCCTAGTTCATATTATGCTACCAATAGATTCATAAGGATGGCTTATTACCAAGTAGTTTATTGGTAAGAGTTGGTTTGTGTGTTGGGCTCACATTAATGAAATCAATGAAGGTAAAGATTGTCTTACTTTCTAATAATTTTTGGTTAAATATTTGACACAAGCTTGTGATTTTGCATTTTTGGGTAAAAGAGTTGTTTTACTTCAAATTTTTTGGACAAGAGTTATGAATTCGTCTCCAAGTTAAGATTTTATGCTTTAGCAAGAATGGCGACCCTTATTTCAAAACTTTTGGGAGGAATGTGAGGCTTATTTTAATTTTTCAAACCAAAATCACATGTTTGTGTCCAAATTGTGACTTTGTACTTTTGGAAGAAAGACAAGGTTTATTTCTAATTTTAAAATAGCAATTTTATGTTTGTGTTGAAATTCTATTTTTTTTTACATCTAGAAAAAGGGCGAGCATTATTTCAATTGTTAATAAAAATCCTACCTTTTTTTTAATCTATATTTTATGCTTTAGGGACGATGAAGAGCTTTATTTTCTTTATTGGATCAAAATTTGGCATTTGTTTCCAAATTGTGACTTTACACTTTTAAGAGTATAGTGACGTTTAATTCTAATTATAGGAAATCACAAAATTAACATCGGTTAAACTATCCTTATAATGTAGGTGGAGTTAACTTACCTAGTTGAGTTCTAATTAAACCTTAAAAAGTAAGATGATTGACAAATTTCTTCTTCCCTCTTTTCTCCACCAATTCGATCTAAACTTCGAAACTTCCTATTAATAATTCTTGATCTCCTAACTTGATTTCCTTGCTTGATTAGTTAATTTAAAGTGTTTGGAAGTGATTTTGAGTGGATTTTGGATTGAAATTCCTAAGGAAATTTTGCAATACTTTTCATTGGTTTTAACCAATTTCTATGCATTTTCTCTAATTTCTTGCAACCCTCTTTATAGGAAAATTTATGATGGACTTTTGACCTCATCTCCACCTTTGAATTGCTTGTGTTTCGAGTAATCTTAACCCTTAAATTAACTCTTAATCCTAGGCCTTCAAATGAACAAGTTTTTAGCCTTTAGACTTTTTTTTAATTCCTAACCTTCCATTTTTTCAAGTAATTCAAAGCTTATTAATTAACCCTTAATCATAATGCCAAAACTTTTCTCTAATTAGTCCCTTGTTTTAGCCCCTCATTTTACTAATCTTTTCCCTAATTACTCCAACCATCCTTTAATTTTTGAATTGATCACTTTAGGTCCTTCCCTTAAAGGTATCTTAATAATTTTTAAACTCCTTAGGTTCATAGCTAATTTAATTTAGAAGTTTAAACTTTTAATTTTATACAATTAGGTTCTTAATTTCTATGCAATTGAGTCCCTAATTTCTAAAATTTTATTCTATACTTTTTTAAAATTCAATTTCTCTCCAAAATAAATTCAAAAATTTGTTAAAAAAATTTAATCATGATTTAAATAATTTTTATACCCTTGTTTAGACCTCCAAATTAATTATTTATGTAAAAATTATATTATTTCCTATAAGAAATTTTCCTTATATATGAAAAAATTAATTTAAATTTATTATATACTTTTACACATCCCAACTGATTTTTCTATGCCCTTAAAACAATTTCCTCATTCTTTTTAAGTGTCAAATTTAATTATTCTACCTCTACAACATTATCCCTACACATAAAAATTCAAATAAAATATTCATAACATGTTAAAAAATTCACACAATCGCATAAAATAATTCAACACCCCTTTAACAAATATTCGAAGCAAATAAAATATTTTTCATGCATATGCAATATTCTCAAAATAATTATTTCATGTGAAAATTACTATTAATCTACCATAAAATCAATAAAATATTCATTAAGAATAAAAGGACTATTTTAACTACTCTAAATATTCTTTCGGTTCCTAAAGGATTATTTTATACCTTCAAAATATTTTTCATAACATGTTAAAAAATTCACACAATCGCATAAAATAATTCAACACCCCTTTAACAAATATTCGAAGCAAATAAAATATTTTTCATGCATATGCAATATTCTCAAAATAATTATTTCATGTGAAAATTACTATTAATCTACCATAAAATCAATAAAATATTCATTAAGAATAAAAGGACTATTTTAACTACTCTAAATATTCTTTCGGTTCCTAAAGGATTATTTTATACCTTCAAAATATCTTTCACATGTTTTTAGTATTTAATTTTGATTAAATTCTAGTTTTAACGAATACAGGTTATTACAAGTAACTAGGGGCTAATGATTATTTTTCATGTTTTCATTCTATTCCTTCGAAAACATAGAATTAGGATGCATCTTGTCTAGCACGTAAGAAGGTAGCTTAGCTTCACATGTTTTTATCGATTAATGCTATTATTGGATTAAATCTATCTAGTGCTTAGTAGGTTGTTCAATAGCTAAGGAATTAATAGGATATCGTATATTTGGTTAACGACTAATTAAGGAAAGATTGGAGACAACATACATGTTGTTATCCTACAATGAATATTCATGTTTAGAATAATTTTATTATTTAACTATGATCGGCGCGGCCAAACTAAAAGTGGATACTAAAGTTCAACTAAGACTTCTTTAATATTGTTATTTCTTATTACTTTTAATTGCTTCCAAATACTTCAAACACAAAAACGCTCTTTTACATTACAAGAACACTAAATCAAAAGATACAATCATTTAAGCCTTTTTCCCTATAAGCTTTACCCTCACCTACCCATATTACATTATTGCGATTGAAAGCTCTATAAGGAAAAATACAAATCATTTAATTTGTTGATGGTACAACGGGCCATCAAATTTTAGCATCATTGCGAGGAATTACAGCTAGAATTAATTATTTTTGGTATTTTGATTATTTTTATATTTCTATTATTGTTGGTATATGATCAAGTCTCGATCGGGAGAGCTAATTTTCAACCACAAACTAGAGAGAGAGCTGAGCAAGTTGAGATAAGAAGCTAGGTTAGCTTCGATAAAAAGAATTAAGTCATCCGAAAGAGTGGTTTCATTGAGCATAACCACTATTCTTGAGTTTTTTTCATTAAGTGACTTGGAAGGAGAAAAGATGGCTATAAATTGGGTGAATCGAACTTTAAAGGAGCTAGCATCTCCTAACCTTAATCAATAGCCCTTGTGAATTGAGTTTCCTAATCTTGATATGGCATTCGAACTTAAATCAAAATTAATACACTTGCTTACCTAAATTTTGGGTTCTAGTTGAAGAAGACTCCCATAAACATCTAAAAATGTTCCATGTTGTACGCTCAACCATAAGACCATAAGGAGTATTGGAGCGACAGATTTAATTATATGCATTCCCTTTTTCATTAGATGAGGATGCTAAGGATTGGCTCTATGATCTCCTTGCGGGATCAATTCATTCATGAAATAGAATGAAGCAAGCTTTCTCGATGAAATATTTTCCTATTTTAAGAGTTATAAGTATAAGGAAGGAAACCTATGAGATTAAACAATTCACTAGAGAGCCACTATATGAGTATTATAAGTGATTCAAGAAGTTGTGTTATAGCTATCCACACCACCAAATCTCCCATCAACTACCGATTGTGTACTTCTACGTAGGATTATTCTTTATGGGGAGGAGCATGATAGATACCGCTAGTGGAAGAGCACTAGTGGATAAAACACCTAATGCTACAAGAGATTTAATATTGAACATGGCTGTAAGTTTACAATAGTTTGGTACGAGGGTTAATCACACATCAAAAAGGGTGAATGAAGTAAAAAATTCTAGTTTGGGGTAGCAAATGTCCGACTTGACTTCATTGGTAAGATAAATGTTGTTGGTAATCTCTACGTTATTAAAGCTTACGGGATAGGTACACAACATTGCAAGATGGGCACAAGAAACATGTAAATGCTACTAAAAACTTTAGGGATGGTCGACTAAGACATATGACCTTTTCTTTAATACCTACGATCCTGGTTAGAGAGATCGTCCCAATTTGAGATATAGAGATAATAAGTAAAGTGGGTAGAATTTATATCGACAAAGGCAACAAGGTTATCAACCCAAGCCTTTCCAACAACATGCCCCATGACATTTAGACAATTCATTAGAAAAAATTCTAAAGTCTCTTACTTTGAGTACCAAATTATTTCAGCAAGAGACTAGGTCAAGCATTTAGAATCTCGAGAACCAAATGAGTCAAATGGTGACTATTGTGAGTCATCTAGAGGCTTAAGTACCATGATCTTAAGAAACGATGCTCGAGTGGTGCAATCGAGGAAGAAAATGTATGAATTGACTAAGCAAGAAGAGTAAAGTTGGAAGAAAAGAAGGAGAGCCCACCCATTGATGAGGCTACACCTAGCCCTAAGGTAAATTCTAACCCTTTTATTCCATTTTTAACAAATCATGCACCATTTTTTAGCGAGTTTAGAGGAGCCTAAGAAAAAAAAATGAAGAAGGAAAAAGAAAAAGAGATATTTGAGTTGTTTAGCAGAATATAAGGGAATATAGCTTTCTTGGAGGTCATCGAGCAAGTGCTGGATATGCCAAGTGCTTGAAGGACTTATGCACAAACAAGAGGATGATGGATGTAAACAAAAACGCAAGGATAAGGAAGAATATGTCCACTGTATTATAATGAAAAATTCCTTCTAAGTGCATGATCCAAGTATGTTTACGATATCGTGCTAAATTGGTAACAAAAGAATAGATAAGGCTATGCTAGATTTAGGGGCCTCAATTAATGTAATGCGATACTTTGGATATATTTCACTAAATCTTAAATCATTAAAAGATACCAATGTTACATTCAATTGGCTAATCGCACTAATGCCTAGCTCGAAGGGGTAGTGGTTCTTGTGCGGGTGAACAATTTTATGTTCCTAGTAGAGTTTTATATCTTGAAGATGGAAGATAAATCTCCCTATATTCTCACACCTCTCTTATTAGGGAAGCCATTCCTCAAGATGGTAAGAATGAACATCAATGTCCATGATGGAGCACTCACTATGAAATTTGATAGTGAGGTGATTCGCTTCAATATCCTTGTTGAAACCAATGCTAAAGTACAAGAAAGTTCAAGATCAAACTTAAAGATGAGAGATCCCCCTTGATGAGGAAGGTAACGTTGAGCTAATGAAGTTAAACAAAAGCACATATTGGGCGGCAATCTAATTATTCTTCTACATTTTGTGTTGTAATTTAATTTTTAGTTTAGTTATTTAATTTTGTTTTAAATTTTCATCCATACGTGACTTGTGAAGGATCATATATCCTATAGAGTTGTAGAATAAATCAAAAATTTCCTCTATCTAAAGGCTCAAGATCAACCCATTCAATCTACTAACCATACATGTATGAATTTAAAGCAATGAATAAAGAATTACCTCTTGTAATGTAGATCTAAATTCTTTTAGTAGAAAAGCCATCGAAGTGTTCAACCTCTATTGATAATCCATGCGGTTTAAATACCCACAAAGAAGTACTTAAAATTGATAGGGTGCTAGCTCTACCTTTTTTTATTTGTGTAGTGTTTCCTATAGAATTGTATTTCGAGTAATTCTGCAACAACCATAAAGAAGAAGAAAAGAGTGTGGCATGCTAGGGTTTTGGAGAAAACTATTTTCTTCCTTTTTTCTTGATTTGCTATGTGCCACTAGTGGCCTTTTTTAATTCTAGCTGAAACTCTCTTTTTTCTTCCCTTTCTTTTGCATGTCACACCTTTCTCTCCCCCATATATATATGAGATTTTTCTTATCCTCTAAGAATAAGGAGAGGAGAGGCAATGAGTCCGATTAAGGACTCTAGGTTGTTACTTCCTTATCCTCCAAGGATTAGGAATTATTTTTATATGTGGACTTTTTGATCTTTATCTTTAAAACATTTATTCTTATCCAATAAGGTTGATGTTTATTCTCCCACCAAAATATCGTAAGGCTTTTAATTAAACCTAATGGAAAAAACCATTCTAACTCAATTAATTTATTTGGACTATCTAAATAAATAATTTTAGATTATTTTAGGTTTATCCATATTAAAAAATAATTTTCTAAAATACCCTTCAACTTAAATTAGGAAACTCATTTCCATTTTAGGTTATTTATTTCTAAATTTGAAACTAACTTCCAAATTAGGAAAGTGATTTCTAAAATGAAAAACTTTCCATTTTAGGAAACTCTCTAATTAAGGAAACTTTCAATTTTTGGAAACTTTTTCCAAAATAGGAAATTTCAAAATTGGAAAACTTTTTTCAATATCTTTGCTTCTTATTCATCATGTGAATATTTAAACTTATACATGTGACTCAATAGGCTCCTAGATATATTGACAATATATCAAGAACAAAAGACTCATCTTGTATCTCTTGATACATAAATCAAGATTAGCCTCTAACAAGACATCATTATTATCCAATTCTCTAGGAGGATTAATTAATCCATTATTATCGTTCACCGGTATGGTTATTATAAAATTCGAGTCCTCATGTCAACTTATCACGAGTGTGATCTCGAACTTGATTATTAGTCTTATTCAATTATGATGATAAAAATTTTTCTTTGATTCCCAAATGTCTTAGCTCTTAGAGTAAACCAACTACGCTCTATTAAGGTACTCCTATCGTGGTTACTGATTTCTCGAGCGAGACATTTATCAAAGTGCAATGTGATAACTTCTTTAGAATATAAGGAATGACATGTTTGATCTTAGTCATACGCCTATCTCCATTAGGTTACTAGGGCACCCAACGAATCACCCGCATGCTACCTTTTAATGGATCCATAAAATGAGTGTCAAAGTGCATAAGTTATCTAATGAGACAACCTTGATGACTTTAAGTCGAAGGATCATTTATATCCATCTCACATGAGATTCCCATAGACTAAAACCAAATGGGTTCGCATGGTGAGTCAAGTCCGATGATATGTTCTCTATCATAAATCACTTAAGTGCTTGCTTTGGCATCACCATGTCAATAGGTGTGAGATCTCCTACTACTATCATATAGCATGAGCATGGCACTCACAAGTCTATCCACATATTGTCAATGCCCATTATTGATAATACTATGACTTGGGACATTGAATGATGCCATTTATATTTATTAGTGTTTGTCTTACATCTTTTGATCAATCAACTGTTGTAAATGCATATCATAAGGACTTCTATATAATTA
Organism: Dovyalis caffra; assembly: GCA_963924115.1. NCBI lineage: Eukaryota > Viridiplantae > Streptophyta > Magnoliopsida > Malpighiales > Salicaceae > Dovyalis > Dovyalis caffra. Next base: position 14,326,040 of record CAWUPB010001108.1, read on the forward strand.
TACTAAATTTATCAACATAAAACACAAGTATTAATAGAATGACTTCTTATTATTGTTAAAATAAATGATGCAATAATAAAGTAACTCAAGCCTATCAAAAACATGATTGGATCATGAGCACCTACACTAACAATCTCTCACTTGCACTAGAGCCAACTAACCATGTCCCTTAATCCTAACGATCAAGTAAGGGTGTCATGTTTCGATTGTGATAAACGCTTAGCCAAGGGGTTAGCTATGTCATTGTCGGTGTGGACCTTTTCTATCTTTATGATGCCATAATTCAAAATCTCTCTAATTAGATGATAATGTCATAATACATGCTTGGACCTTGGTTCCTTAGCTTGTGCTATGGATCCTTTATTATGGGTCATCTAGCTATTTGACATTGGAGCAAATATTTTTTTGATTTTTTATACTAAACCTTTTACCATCATGTCATTGTAACTACTTTGGGAGACTCTTCACATTCCAAGTGATCTATCTCTATAGGTTACTCTCGTGTGTCATCTTTGAGAAATTTCTTCTAGATTCCTTAATCTTTTGTAATTTACAACATCGTAATATTATAGTCTTGGTGTAATTTTATATCGAATAACCATGACTATTAAGCTCCCACTAACTTCTTATATACATAAGGTTCGTCTTTATTTTTAATGAATAGTCAAACTCTTTGATTGCTTCATAAAAACATCGACTTTTATTCCTAGAGGCATGCTTAAGTCTATTAATGGACCTTAGTTTTTTGTCAATCTTATTTGCATGTTCTTGGGAACCGTTAGGGTGTGTCATCTACATATCCTTTTCATTTTTCTTTTCTAAGAATCAATGTCTAACATTGTCATCTCAAAAGTATTAACTCCAACATTCTTTTAGGGCTTACATCACCATGTGTTTAGATGACTTTCTTTTAAGCTTATGAAGTTCTTGTGTTTTTATTTGTGAGAGAGTTACAACACTTTGTAACCATTCTACTTTCAGATTCCTTTATTACGGTGTCAATTTAGGAGTCTACTCAAACCTTATTGAGTTTACATTTCCTCCCACTATTTCTAGCATCCATAAATTTCTTTCTAAGGAATATAGTATGCCTATGAATAGCACTTTATTCTAATGGTAAGACATTGACATCCTTGCGTTATTTTGGATATCACACAATTTAGCACTTTATTGATTTTAGGCTTTAGTTTGTCTTTGTCAAACCTTTTGACATACACTTTATAGCCTCAAATCTTAAGGAAAGATGAATTCATTTTCTTTTCTTTCCCATATCTCATATGTGATCTATTTAAATAGATTTAATTAGAATCCTATTCAATGTAAAGGTAATAATAAATAGTATTTATCCATAAATAGGGATATGAATTTGACTCATCATGGACTAATCATGTCTAACATGTGATGTTTATAGAGAATCTCATTCCTTTTTAGGTGATCTAAAATTTTAACATTTAAGTATTCATTTCCTCAATCTAATCGAGATGTCTTAATACTCTTGCTATTTTATCATATGACTTTTCAAGTCTAAACTTTAAACATTTTAAATGCTTTGGACTTGTGTCTTATAACCAAAACATTATCCACTATTATTAAAGGTTATGTGACAAAGATATTCTCATCTTATGTGGGTGAACATAAGTCCATATACATCTCTATGTATAAGGTTTTTATTAATTAGTAACTCTTTCTCCTTTCCAACTAAAAGAGGATCTATGTCTCTTTGCTAAGTAAACAAAATTCCCTGGACATCATCAAATGATTCTAAATATCCTTTATATAGGTAGGTTGGTATAGGATTCTTGCTTATATGACCAAGCTTAACGTTGCTACTAATTAATGTTATTTAGATCATTTGAGTCTTTTAGTATCTATGTTATACACTTGAGAGTAATGATCAAAACTTATAGTTATTATCAAGAGATTTCAATAATAACTCATCTTTAAAAATAACCATTATTCTTAAAAATGAAATACTTATTAAAAATAAGAAATGAAAATAAGATCTTTCGTCTCTACTAAAATAATAATGATTGAGTCTTAGTATATTTCTACATGGTAGTGTTAGCTCATAAATAACTACATCTAATGGTCCAACTTTTGATCCATTATAGTCATATAGATGTTTTTCCTTGAAGCTATGTTTCTTTCTTTTCTAAGCTTTTGTACATTTCCAAAATGTACATCTCATATCATATACTCATAAGGTAGAATTTAGAAATAAAAGGATTAACATTAACAACATAAATACCTAAAAGTGTGTGGTAGAACTCTTCTTTTGCACCCTTTTTAAGTACTCATTGTAGTTGTGCTTCTAATGCCCTTTCTTATTGCAACAAAAGTAGATTGCATCCTATGGGATATTTTGAGTCTCAAGCATTTTTACTCCTCTAGTAGGTGCGGTTGAAGACTTTTTCTTCTTGTGCTTTTTCTTGCCTTTTATTACGCCCGTCCCTTGTTAACTAGAAGTACAAAAATTTTTATTTTCTTGTTAATTTTGGACTGAGCTTTCCCTAGATTGGACAATAATTCTCTAAGAGACTTTTCTACATGGATCATGTTGAAGATCATGATGAGCTATCCAAAGCTATTAGACAACGAATGCAATACTAGGTCAATGGATAATTCGGCATCCATTCCAACTTTAAACTCGGCTAGTTACGTTGATATAGCCTATCATTTTAGTGACATACTTTTCGATGTTAGATCCCTCATCCATTTTAGCTCTAAAGAGCTTTCTCACTATCTCTTAACGCTCATGCCTAGTTTTCTCCTCAAATAAGCTTTTAAGCTTTGCTATGATGTCAAACTCTAGTGAGCTTATATGTTGGTGCTTATGCTCTAACGTCATGGCAGCAAGCTTGATGATCCGAGCTATGATTGCATCATCTCTATGTTTGATCCATGCTACATGAGCTTCAACTTGATCCAAAGGAGGCTAAGCTAGGAGAGCTTGCTCTATTCTATAGAGAATTTTCTCATGTTGGAGGATTATTCTCAAATTCATTTTCCGATCAAAGAAGTTTATACCATTAAAGGTATTACTTATATCATGGATCGATCATATCGATGTATATCGATGTGTTGCTAGTCATACTTTGCAATCGACAAGGTAGAAAATATATAATTTGGTTAATTAAATCACATAAAACAAAGTATAAATTAAAGAAGTAAAATCAATTTTTGCTCCCACTATTTTCTTCAAGTTCTATAACCTTCAATATAAGACTCGAGAAAAATTTTCGATTCATTTTCCTAATGGGTTAGGATCCCATCCTCTAACATACATTAGCCTTGAGTTATCTCAATAAGCCATACATGAAGGATTAGGTAGATAACTCCTTAGAAATGACATCTAATATAATTCTTAATTTCATTACCGTGACAACTCCTCGTCTTATCACATCTTATGTGAATACCAATTCCTACTTACAAGTTTATTGGACCTTGAGTTATCTTAATAAACCTAGCACCTCATTTAAGTTAGACTTAACATTTTAGGACATCGCATGGCTCATGATTTTTTTCCCTCGAGAAAGAAGTGCCCTTAAGTTATCTCAACGAGCCAATAATGACTAAGAGAGTTCCCACCTTATAACGTTGAAAATCAATTAACTTAATATTTTATTTGAAGGGTTTAATATGATTGGTCATATCCTTACATGCATACTAAACAATCACCATATTATTCCTAACATGCATACTAATATTGATCTCATAACATACATACATCTCATGCATGACTCAAAGTCCGATAAATGATAATAGATTTCTAGTATAACCCCCTCGAGCCACAACGAGACTAGTGGGTCAATTCCTCGGTAAAAAAATATTACAAATTCTTCATGAATATCTTCATTCCTTGGTGTTTTCTTCTTGTATATATTCTAATTCCTATCTTTTACTTTTACATTTATTTTAATTAAGAAACCTTAAGTTACATTCTTCTTGCATATATTCTAATTCCTATCTTGGGCACCTATACTAACAACTTGGTTAAAAGAATGTTGTAGCATAGGTACTTTGGTGTTTTAATTGAAAAATAGAGACACACACACACACAAGCGAGTGGAGTTTCACACTATTTGTGTAGTTAAATAGCCTACCTATGTGTATAATTGGTTGGAATTTTAAAGAGAATGGGAGAGGAAAAATAGGTAGTAGCAAGAGACATGGTTTTTAGAGAAAAAAATGACATGTCCGTGTGCTTAAAAGAGATCCGGAAGTTGGGGTAAAGGAGGGAGGCAACATGGCCGGAAGGTTTCCATATGGTTTATGCGGAACTTTGGCATAACCATGTGACTAAATTGGGAAAATTTAGATTCCAAAAGAGAAAATGAGACACGAGCAATAAGTTGTCACACGATTTGTGTAGTAATTTGACATAGCCATGTGATTTAAATAAAGCTTTTCGGATTCCAAAGGAAAAAAGGAAACATGGGTAGAAATTTTTGACATAGTTTGAAGAAGGAATTCCATATGGGCTTATGGAATTTAAAAGGTTACACTATTTAGGGAGAAGAAAAGGCATAAGGGTTAGAAAGGAAGAGACATGATTCGTATATGGAATCCATATGGTTGTGTCTCTCTCAAGGCCCAAAGTCATATGGTTTACCTTGCTCAAAAACCTACCTCTATATAAACTCAAACCCTAGCCATGTAACTTCATCTTATCCAATCTCCCAATTGTTGCTACCGAGCCTTCTCCTTCATCTTTTCATCTTCTTCAAATCTTCATCTCTCTCACACATTTAACCAACCACTACACCATTTTACCTCCATAAATCAACACCACCTCTACATTATAAACCACCAAAGAACCTTACCTTCAGCACCCACTCTCAACTAAAGAAATCTCATCCTTTCTCACCCAAATCTCACCAAAGACAACAATGTCTACTTCAAGAGACAAGGAAAAGCAAGTGGTAATACCAAAAAAGGGCACCCATTGAAAGATGACGACTCACCGGGAAGGTTATCCATCCCAATCTTACCCTAGAATTGAATTTGAAGATGAAGCTTAAGAATTCCATAATAATGTTTTGAAGAATAAAAAAATTATGTCAAATAGGTATGTGGATGTAATGACCAAGACTATTGAAAGATAGCATATGCATGCTTGTATGTGTTTAGCTTAATGCTTAATTAATTTACTTGATGATTGATGCTTAAATTTTTGCTAATGCTTGTGATTGCTATTGAAAAGCCAATAATCGCATCAAGATATATCGGATTCATCTGTTGAAAATAGTAGTGTCTTAATGTGCCAATTTTGCTATCAAAACAATCACACCAAGACAAGCTTATTTCATCGACAAAACTACGTGTACGGACTTGCTGCTTTCTTTGATAGTTTTAGCCCAACCATGCATAATGACATATTAGTCCCTTTATTTTAAAAATCACTCAAGGACACATTAATTATTATTTATGCTTAAATTAAGGGACTTGATAACATAGATTAAAAAATTAGAAGGACTTACCTTTTCCTTGAGTTAGTGGAAATCTAGGTGTCACTACCATTCTTTGCATGGGTGACTTGGCTAAGGAGGTGTCATCCTTGAGAATTTTTAAGCATTTTTTTATGCATGGTTGGCCTATATAAAGAAAGAGTGAGGCCATGACTTGATTCTTTTGGCCATTTGAGACTTTTACAATAGAAAAAAGGAGAGTTACTTTGAGTGGGAGATGTTGTAACTTAGGGAGTTGCTACCATTTTTGGCTAAAAGTTGAACCAAGTGCAAGGAGGGTCTATTGTGGTATATTGAAGCATCTTCCAATCTTATATCTCTAAAACATATAAGTGTAATCCATTCAACTACACTACAAGACCTAGGTTTAGGTAATTTTAACATGTTGAGTTTGATTGTTGCTATGTTTGTTTCGCTGAATGGAAAGGGGTTAAAACTTGATGCATGTGGACGTAAGACTCGACCATTAAGCTTAGAATTGCCATGTGAACCCTAGACAAATGTGGGCTGAGCATGGTGTGGTTTTATGGCCAAATGGAAAGCTTAAATTGTGTGGCTTATATTCTACTAAAAAAGCTTGGATTGAATTCTACTAAAAATGCTTAGATTATATTCTATCGAAGATGCTTAGATTGAATTCTACGAGAAAATGCTTGGATTGTATTTTCTCAAAAATACTTGGATTGAATTTTGTCGAAAATGCTTGGATTGTATTCTGTCGAAAATGCTTAGCTTGTATTCGATTGAAAATGCTTAGCTTGTATTCGATCGAAAATGCTTGGATTGTATTTTATTGAAAATGCTTACTTGTATTACGTCGAAAATACCTAGTTTATAATTATGTCAAAATCTCTTGGCTTGTATTCCGCTAAAAATGCTTAGCTTGTGCTTTTGCCGAAACATTGAATTGAGGGGATGCCATGCTTGGCTATAGCATCTATTGGATTAACTTTAATATATAGAATTTATTAGCATAGTTATGTTATCATGAATTTATTGACGATATTTGGTTGCTTAAGCATTCAAAGGCATGCATTCATGGCATGGCATAGTGTAGCATTAGCTTTCATGATGCATGTTTTAAACAAGAAAAGTAACCCACGAGAATGATCTAGTGTATACTAAAGGGCTAAACATAGAGAGGCTGCCCATGGGAATGATTTAGTATATACTCAAGCACTAGCCTTTAACTAGATATTGTCTAGTTTCATAGTTTTTTTCAAAGTTCTAAAAGAAAAAAATGAATTTCTTCATGAAATATGCTTCCATAAACTCATGCATGATTGCACTTGCCGAGCGTTAGCTCATTTCCTTATGTCTTGTGGTGTAAGTGACCACAACGATGCTTGTGAGTAGGTTGCCACGAAGATGGTGCTACTCGGACGCTTTTGGAGTTTGTCAAAATATGTACTTTCATCTAGGCATTTAGGTCGTAGGCTATGTTTAGTATATGTTTACATGTCATACCATGATTTTGTTTCTAAATGTTGAATGTAAATAACCTTATGGCCAAGAAAGGCATGTAAAAAGTTTATTTTGAATGAAATGAAGTATTTTGTCGAAAGCTTGTGTCCCTTATGTTTATGTTGCCTCAAATATTTAGAGATCCCATGCAAAGCATTCATAATGTGTTCATATAGCTAGACCACTTAGTGTTTTTTATGAATTCACATTACGATAAGCTATCACGAATTGTGACGGACTTAAGCTGCCACGGATGCGAGTCGCTCGACATAGTTTTACGTCAATAAAATTTTGAGTCGCGATGTAACTTTTATGTCAACAAAAAAGTTTCATATACGAATTGTGTTTTTAAGTAGGCCTTTCAAGCCAAATGTCTTCCGCTATGCATTGCATGTCCCACGCATGGTTTCGGGTCACGGACCGTATTTGACGAGCATGAGACGTGGCCACGGTGCACCCAATGACTACTAGCCGCATGTGCTTATAGTTGCGTCTAATACTCGTGAATGTTCAACATTGTCATAGCACTCTAACCTCCCTCTCGGGGCTCGAGGTGCTATAAAATGGTATCGAGCAAGTCAATCTAGTAGGCTAAGAAAGTACATGTAAACTCTAGCTTCGATAACATCATCAATGCGTAAGTGTTTAGTTTTTATTGGATATAAAATTGTGAATTTTTCTTAGTAAGGATGAATATTTATTTCTTGATGAAATATATGGATATGTTTGGATGTTTGAGGAATGTATTACTTGTTCACTTGATAAATTACTTAATATGCTTAATGCTTATCGATATTGTATGTTTGATGCTTTGCCAATATTGTTAAATGTGCTTGTGTGTGGTATTATGCATCATGGTGATCATATGGAAATGGTTATGCTCGGAACGGTATGACTAAAAAAAAATCATAATGGTGATGGTGTTGCTAAAAGGAATCAAAACGGTAAGGGGTCGAGTCGTAGAGCTAGCCACCGTGAGGGGAATAATGAACTTATGAATAATGGGATGTCAGCAAAGCATGTCTTTGAAAAATTATGATAGAAACAATAGAGGTATGATGAGTAGATGCAAGTCTTAATGTCTATACAATGGTCGCGAATCGAGCCTAGAGTTGCTACGAGGTCGACATAGTGGAGCGAGTTTTAAAAATTCAATGCGAAAGAGTTTATGGGCAAGGCTAATCGATGGTGATCGAGTAATGGATTGAGTCTCTTGAAATGATCTTCAAGAACAAGGCTATGGGTGATGCGGATAGGGTATCATGTGCTTGTATTCATGCTAACCAACAATGCTTGAGCATGGTAAGAATCGGCAAAGGTTTCCTTGAATGTGCCTAACCTTACATGGGCACGATTCAAGGGAGTCTTTAATAAGAAGTTCTTTCCCAAAAGTGTGAAATCGAGGAACAATAAGAATTTATGAAGGCTGAAACGAGGAGACATGTCGATGGTTGAGTATGTCCATAAGTTTGAACATGGATGCTGATTTGTGACCTTTATTTTGAGGGTTACTTGCACGGAAGAAGGGGCATTTTCCGAAGGGTTTGAATCTAGAGCTATGAAGTTTGGTACGAGTGTTTGTAAATGATTATGATGACATGGTCGGTCGAGTATTAAAAATTGATGAAGATCGAAAGGAAGTTGCAAGGTTGTAGTAGGCCAAACGACCCTAGATGACACCTAAGTTTATCGAGCAATGCGCAGAGAAGTCGACTGTGAGATAGTGGTAGAATTAGTGCTAAGAGGCCTAGAGTGGCCATAGGGCATTAGAGGGCCGAAGGGCAACACAAGCCGACTTGTGTGAAGTGTGATCGCAAGCACATTAGAGATTGTTTTGTTGGTAGTAAAACTTACTACTTTTGTAATGAACTCGAGCACACGGCGAACAACTATCCAAAGAGGCATTATGCATCGATCGAGGGTTTTGGGGAGAGCATACACAATGATGCAAGAACACGTTGAGGAGGAGCACGTGATGGTTATTTGCGATAATGTTATTATCCTTAACTTAGTTGCATACAATCTTATTGATTCGGGTGCCACACATTCATTTATTGCATGGTCTATGCTATGAACAACTGGGTCATGTGCACGATGCACTTGATATTGTCTATCAAGTAGACCTTCTATTAGAGGAGATATTGGAGTCTAGGAATGTGGTTAGAAATTGTAAATTATGGATTGGTAATAGGGTCTTGATGGTTGATCCGAATGTGTTGAGGATCCGACACTTTGATGTGATTTTTGGAATGGATAACTTATCAAAAATTGAAGTATCAATTAATTGTCTAACGAAGAGGGTTGAGTTTCAACCATCGAAGGAAGAGCCATTTGAATTTTAGGCCTAGGATAAGCTAAAAATAGTAGGCATTGTCTCTGCCATGACGGCTTGGAAAATGATCCAAAATGGTTGCTTGGGTTGTTTAGTCTATGTGAGAGATACCATAAAAGAGGGTTAGACCAAACCGGAAGACATTAACATTATGAAGGACTATCTAGACATCTTTTTTGAGAGTTTGATGGGGGTACCTTTGAAACAAGATGTTGAGTTTGAGGCCGAGCTTGAGGCAAGAGCAACATCGATTTCAAAAGCTCCATATAGGATAGCATCGGTGAAACTTGAGGAGCTAAAAATTCGAGTTGCAAGATTTATTAAACAAGGGCTATATTCACCCTTGTTCTTCACCTTAGGGAGCTTCGATATTGTACGTGAAGAAAAAGGATGGAACATTGCAATTGTGTGTGGATTACCGCACGCTGAATCGAGTTACTATTAGAACAAGTACCCGCTCCTATGCATCGATGACTTGTTTGATCAATTAAGGGTCAGCATCTGTATTCTTGAAGATAGATTTGCAATCTATGTTTTTTCGATTGGAGGTAAGAGAAGAGGATCCGAAGAAGATGGCTTTTTAAACACACTACGGGAATTACAAATTTATGGTGATGCCGTTCGACCTAACCAATGCTCCTGCAAAGTTCATGGATTTGATGAATCATCTCTTTTGGGGATATTTTGATAGCTTCATCATTGTCTTTATCGATGATATTCTAATCTACTCAAGTAATTAGGAGGAGTATGCAAGACAATTGATTCTAACATTGCAAATCATGCGAGAGCATAAATTGTACACTAAGTTCAAAAAGTGTGCATTTTGGCTCAAGTGAGTGTCTTTCCTTGGTCATGTTGTCTCTAAAGATGGGGTTACTATTGGTTTGAGCCGGATTAAGGTAGTATAAGGGTGGATACAATCGAAGAATATGTCCGAATTGTGAAGTTTTCTTAGCCTAGCGAGTTAGTATCGAAAGTTCATTGAGGGATTTTTAAAAATCGCAACTCCACTCACGAAGTTGATGTGGAAGAATACTAAGTTTATATGGGATGCTAAGTGTGAGAAAATTTTTCAAGAGTTAAAAGCCGATTAACTTCGGCACCGATATTAGCTCTTTCGTCAAACAACGAAGATTTCATTACTTATATCGATGCGTTAAAAACTAGGCTTGGGGCTATTTTGATGCAAATTGGCCAAGTGATCCTATATGCTTTGTGATAGTTAAACACTAAAAAAAAAAATTGATTTTAGCAATGAAATATTTTATCGCTAAACGCAATAATTTTGTCATTAATTACAAATAGCGATGCATAATAATCCGTCGCTATTTTGTTGGTCACTAAATTTTAGCAATGAAATACTCGATCCGTCACTAAATTTAGTGACAAAAATCCATTGCTAAACCCAAAATATCCATCGCTAATCTTGATGTGGGTTGATTTTTTTTGTAGCTAATCTATCGCTAATTTTGAAAATAAATCCATCACTAATCCATTACTAATTTTGAAAATAAATCCATCGCTAATCCATCGCTAAAATTTAAAATAAATCCATCGCTAATTTGTCGCTAATCCATTGCTATTTTTCGCTATTCTATTGCTAATTTTCATCACTAATTTGATAATAAATCCATTGCTATTCCTTTGCTAATTTCCATCGCTAATTCATCGTTGCTACGAAAAATGAAATTGTCACCAATTCGTCGCTATTTTTGAAAATGATTTTTTTTGCAATTCCTTTTCTTTTATTGACATTTTAAAAAATTATATTATATTATTAATATGATATTTAATAATTAAGATTAATAAAAAATAATCATAAGTAATCATGTATATATGAAAAATAAAATAACATTAACAAAATCATTTTAGAATACGTTTCATAAAAAATAACAAAACAAACAAAGTGATCGAATATTACATCACTCATCCTTCTCGTCTAATCCCATGTCGTCATCCTTATGTTGTGATGAGTGCTCACGTGGAGGATCGGCTGGAGGCTTAGTGGAAGGACTAGTAGATTACCGAATGATCGATGGATCTATAGACAACCCGGATGTTCGTGCTAGCTACATTAGTAAGGATGCAATCGAATCGTATTGAGACTTCTTGTTATTAATAGTGTCCTTAAGCTTGATCACCTCTTCCTTCGTGGCCTTGTAGTCTATCCGAAGTTGTTCGCTAGCCGGATCGATCATGTAGTGTGACGTCGTAGAGGAGGAGCTACTGCCACTTGATCGAGACACATAATGCACCGATTGTGTGTTGATCCCATAAAATCTTTTCTTTTTCTCCCCGACATCCTACGGATATATGGCATTCGGTCTACTTATGGCTCTAAGATTCCTACATCCCTCTAAGCCTCAACTTCCTCATTGATTAGCTACTACATATGGTCTAACATTATCAAAATAATAATATCATGGTTATAGTATTAAAATAAATTTGAGAATAAATTTTCATATTTAATATTTGAAATTGAAAAATATGAACTCGTGTCTACTCGGGAGAGTATATCGATGAATGAACTATCACGTTTCTTGTGTGTCCTCTAGAACAACTCAAAACTTGCTGGTTGACATCCCAATTCTATTGCCTAAAAAAAAACCATTACGGATAATATGACAAGTCCCAAATTGAAATGTTATGAAATAAGTAAATAATAAAAAATAGTGTAATTTACCAAGCGATGTGCACGCTCTTGTAAAGATATTGAGCCCCCATATGTCCGAAAGGACCCAAACCAGGACCACCTATCTCTAACAATCGATTACACGATGCTTGCTCTAAACAAACCACACGATCGGGTTTCTTGAAATCAACTTGCCACGATTCCCATGCCTCCCGAATCACATATTGAGGTCGCTTATGCATCAAGCTGCTCTTGTATACAAAGTTAGCATAGCATTTCCTAGCGACATGCTCCCATGCCCCTCTAACAAATGGATCAATATCCACATCCCATTCAAAAAATTTCTATACAAGCAAAAAAATTTATATAACTTATTTGATGAGAAAAGTTTTTATGTAATTATAAAGAAAATTGTAAATACATTACCTTAAATTCATCGAAGTAGAAGTCTTTAGTACGTCGGGGACATCCTTCCATGACGATCCTTTTTTGTCCACATGTTCCTTAAAAATCTCAAAGATCTTTATAGAATAATCTTTATTATCCGGAGTAAATCTATCAAGCAAATAACAAAACGATGAAAAAAATATTATAAATCCAGTTATTATTGAAATTACAGATTAAAAAAAAATACATACGATCCGTAATCGATAAAAACTATACGTTATCGACTTGGATGAGCTGTGAGAACTCTTCAAAGTGTCGAAACATGTTCGGAAGGGCCACTCTAAAAGGTCGGTTGTGGAACCTCGAGTGTCGATATAGGAACACCTATTGATGCGGATGTGCTAGCTCCATGACTATGGAAGCTCGTGGGATCTATAAAACAATCTTGCCTTTAGAGACCCATGATCGATATCGGTAGGGGATCCTAATGGACTATCCTTTGACGAGTGATGCTCATCCATGATTACCAAAACTTGATCCGGTAGTGCCACCCGAGGGATGACATAAACTATGATTACCACAAGTCATTGCTTGTATGATCTACCAAGAAACAAAAAAGACAAAATACAACAAATATATTGTTAGAGTCCATTCATGGATAAATAAATTAAAATACATCATTTGTTATGGATATAAAACAATCAAAATATACAAGAAACATTTAGTGAAGGTAGAAAAAACTAAATTAATAAAGAGAAAAAATTACATAACTTCTTATTAATATAACAAATGAAATATAAATTTAATTTAAACTATCATAATAATTTTTTAAGTTATCATCTTCATCATCCGAAATATTGTGACATTCATTTTCTTCGTTAGCCACACCTACTTCCATTTCTACAAACGATCCATTTAGATCATTCAATAAAGTGGCATCCTTGACATCGTTTATTAATTCATGTCAAATTTTCGGATCGTCCTATTGAAATGGTTTAACATTTTGTTCTATGGTAGCTAATGAGTCAAGAAAGTTAAACACGAGACCTAGCTTTGATCTTACGCACGGTTTACCAATCTTTATTGTCGCATCATAAGCTAAGGTACACCATATAATACACTTAAGCCAACTATGATGCTAGGACAAATGATTCATAATTGTTTAAGGTTCTTTTATAGTTAACATTTACATGTTTATAGTGTGGATGAACCCTTGTTCCTTGTGGTGTGAGATCGAACCAATCACATTTGAACAATACTATTCTCTTCCTTGGTAATACGGGATACTCTACTTTAATAATTTACGTTAGCATCCCGGATAGTCACTCCCAATCGAGCTATAATTGCTTCCTCTAATGCATACACCACTATTGAAAGACCTAATTTCGAAGATCCCTTAAGTGTGTGAAACCTATAACTATTAACAAAATAACCATTGTACGATCTATAGTTAGCAATGGACCTTGTGCAAGATCTTTCAAGAATAGGCCTTTTATGTCAATTGCTTGTGCACTTTGTGTCCGTAAGTTAAACATAAAATTATCTCTAAATTTAGTCATCTTTCTATTAATGCTATCAAAAAACTAAACCTATAAAATGATGATACTTACATATTGATTAAACCAAGAGGCAAACTCATTTTTAATTAAAGCATCAACATTATTCTCGGATAGGAACGGATTATTCAGTTGCATTTCGATAAGAAATCCACTAAAGACAAGACAATTATTAAAAAACGTAAGTTAGTCTCCACTAACTTCCTAATATGAATTATTAAATATAATAAATTGGTCAAACCCACTCAATGTAAGGTTTGACTTCTTCACAATTCAGTAATATATATTTCGGTGCTATATTGTGTTCTAGTTGTGTCAATTTTCTTATTTTATATCGACCAATTGATTGACCTGGTTGCTTGAATATGGATAACATCCCTTCAATGTGGCTTTCTTCTTCATTATTGAATTCAAAATTATGGAGCATTTTTCAATGCCTTGTATCCATATGAGGCTTAAAATAATGCAAGCAAAATAGAGAAGCTTCTTTAACCAACTATGCATTGCATATTAATCCTTCCACTTTAGCTTTATTCTTAACATTATTTTTTAGTTTCCATAGATACCTGCAAATATGTATAATTTTAATGTTCAAAAGTAAGAAATTTATTTAATTTGACTTTTAAATTGAATGTCAATACCTTTCAAATGGATACATCCATTGATATTGCACGAGTCCAACAATAGATGCCTCATATGGAAGATGAATTGGAAGATGTTCCATGGCATCAAAAAATCTGGATGGAAATATACATTCTAGTTTTCACAAAATGATGGGTATCTAATCATTAAGTCGTTACATATCCTCTTGCTTTATAACTCTAGAAGTCAATTGCTTGAAAAATAAACTCAACTCTATAAGTGATTGCCAAACATTTCTCGGTAAAAAACTTCGAAATACAATTGGAAGTAAATGCTTGCATGAAGACATGAAAGTCATGATTTTTCATCCCATAAAGTTTGTCATGCTACATATTAATACATCTAGCTAGATTGGACACATATACATCGGGGAATCCGAGTTGTTTTACCCATTCAAGCAATCTTCTTTTTTGTTATTTTGACGGAGTATATGCATCTTTAGGATACTTTCTAGATGCATCATCCTTTGCTAATTCTAGCCTTTTACATAAGAGTTTTAAGTGTTCCTTGGAGTTGACATTATCTTTAGTTTTTCTCGGTAAATTCATGATTGTGTTAAAAACATTATCAAAAACATTTTTCTCAATATGCATGACATCTAAATTATGTCGGATGACTTTTGTACTCTAGTAAGGAAAATCCCAAAAAATACTCTGTTTCCTCCATCTAAACATCCGAGAGATTCTACTATTATGATCATCTAGACCATCTTTTGTCACCTTCAATAACCCACACTTGCTCGATTAGATGTAACATCTCCGTTCCAAATCGAATTGGAGAAGGACAAGATTTAACAACTTTATTGGTGATGAATGTTTTCTTGTTCCTTATATATGGATGATTATGAGGAAGAAACTTTTGATGGTTGTCAAACCGGGAGGTCTTCCTTCCATTTAGAAGGGAGAAAGCATCCGAATTTTTCATGTAGTAAGGACAAGCTTGTTTTTCCGTAATACTCCAACCGAGATAGTATTGAATATGTAGGAAAGTCACCGATAGTCCATATAACTACAACTCTAAATAAAAAATTCTACTTACGGTACACATCCTAGGTCATTACACCCACCTCCTATAACTAGATAAGCTCGGATATGAAAGGCTGCAATTAAACGTCCAACTTATGTTTCGTATTTGCTAGATCCGAAACAATCATTGTTAGGAACGTATATTCCTTCTTCATACACATCCATAGTGGAAAATTCTATGGAGTCACAATGATCATGCATGAGGAATATTACCTATTGGATTGACCAAATGGTTGAAACCTATCGAGTGCACACTCCTAAACGAACGTTCCTTATTTCGACTACAAAAGAAAGATTAATTTGATTGAAACTTTGCCATGCAATTGAATCAAAAGGATGACGCATTACTCCTACATCATTTCCCCTATGTTCAACATGCTACATCATGTGCTCGACTATTGCATTCAATGCATACAATCGTTTCGGATGCACGAGTTAAAGGAAAGTAATACATTTTCTTATTTGGAACAAGTTTTCCTCTTCCTAATCCTCGATGAGAACTTCAATACCGAGGATATTGACAAAACTTGCATTTATCTAGTTCATTGTCTTCCTTCCAATAAATCATACACCCGTTATGACAACAATGAATTTTTTCGCTCGATAATCCTAACCCTCTTCCCTAGCTTCTTTGTTTCATAAAAGTTATTTGTCATACGGTTATCAATCGGCATCAACTCCTTTATCGACTCACATAGCTGATCGAAACACTTTTCCGAAAAATGATATTCGGCTTTTGGGTCATGCATTCGAGCAACTACTAATAATTGTGAATGCTCATCATAACTAGGCTAAATCTCTCTACATGATGCATTCAATATATCATAAAAGTGTTGAGCGCTAGGATTAGGAACCTCCTCTGTGTTGGACGGATCAAAGGATGGACTAGCTGCATCCATTACCATACATTGATATTGGTTTTGGGGCTCACTAGAACTACCTTCGCCTATATAATAATTTTCTAAAACATGCTGACTCCTAGAATTTTCGGATGTCATATAGGCTTCAAATTCACCATGATGAACCCAATTATAATATCCCGGCATAAATGATATTTGACCAGTGTCAATCTCTTTATAAATTTAGTTTTGACACTTACCGAAATTCAAAGGACACCTAATTTTGGTTTCATCCGTACATTCGGGATGCTCAACAACAAAAGCTAAAAACTTCTCTACACCTTTGACAAATTCATCATTTAATAATCTGTTAACTAATCTAAAATTTATCCATTGTCGATTAGGTCTCATTTTTTAAATTACTACAAAAATATCATAACCATTGCAAATAATTACTTGTCATCATTCCAAATTATTTTAAAAAAATATTAAACACATATATTAGTTATAAATTATCTCTAATTAGTTATGAATTTTATTTTAAAATTTTAATTCCTATTTAAATAATTATATAAAAAATGATTACATTTTCTTAATAAATACTTAATTTCTTAATATTCAATTTTTTTTTTGTAATTTGTTAATATTTTCAACCTTAGGTTCAATATATAATAATCTTAACCTAACCTAAACAAAACAATTAACCTAATTTAAACTACCTTAGGTAATTTAAGGAATTACATTATCATTTTCAGTTAAAATACATAAAATTTTATAATTTTTTAACCCAATACATTAAATTAAATTATCAACTAAATAATTTATGAAATCATTCAACTAAAATATTTCTTTAATTCTATTAATTATCTAAATATTTGCATAATTTTAACATTTTTAAAGTAATTTAAGGAATTACATTATCATTTTCACTTAAAATACATAAAATTCTATACTTTATGAACAAAAAAAACATTAAATTACATTATCACCTAAATATTTTTTAAAAATATTCAACTAAAATATTTATTTAATTATGTTAATTAATAAAATATTTATAAAATTTTTAACGTTTATTTTAATGTTTTAATTACATTGTTTTCAATTGTTTTTTTTTTTTGAACCGATCAAATCATTTTACATGTTATATTATTTCAATTTTAATAATTAAACTAATAAAATTACTTATAAAATTTACACTTGAGTTGACTAAACTACGTCAAAAATAATATAATTTCAAAATTAAATTTAAACAAACAAGTAAGCAAATTAACCTATAACACTAAAAAAAAATAAATATATAACTAACTCAATTAATCATATTAACAATTTAAGATTAAATAATTAAATTTTAATCTAAAAACTCAAAATTAAATAAATTTAAATTTTTAAGCTTTACGTTAACATACAAATTAACCTAACAACTAAAATAACAATAAACTAAAAATTAGCAAAATAAATCTAACAACTATAAAAATAAAATAACAACTAAAAAATTTAAACTACTACATACAAATTAACATTACAAGGTAATTAACAACATTCAAACAATTAATAAACTCATAAATAACAAAATCTTATTAAAAATATATAACATTTATCTAACTAAAAAAAATATAAAAGTTAGAGAGAGAAAGATTTATCCGACGGATAAAGTATATAGAACACGGATCCGATCGATTTTGAGGGAGAAAGCTATCCCTTATTTTTTGAATGATTTCGAAAAAAATTTAGTGGCATGGGTCGGTGTGGGTGGCCGTTCTTTTGGTTGGCGTTGGAAAGGGAGGTGTGGTGGAGGTGAGGGAAACAAATGAAGAAGAAGGAGGGTGGTATATATTGGGAAAATAGTGACGAACACGAATCCGTCACTATTTTGGGGGACATTTCCCGCGTCCATCAACGATCGGCGATGGATCAATCGATCCATCGGCGATTAGAGACGAATAGACCATTCGTCGCCGATTAGCGAAGCAATGGCATTCTGTCTCTAACATTTGGGGGAAATTTTCACTCGGTGCTATTTAGCGATGGACTAAATTCGATCGCTAATTTTTTATTTAGCGATGAAATTTTTGTCGCTAATTCATCGCTGATTATGGAGCTTTTTTTTGTGCCTTATTTAGCGATGGATGTTTAACTCGTCACTAAGTATACTTTGTTAATCCATCATTAAACCATCACAAAAAGCATTATTTTGTAATCCATCACTACATAGCGACATAATACAATCTATCGTTGATTCATTTTTTCGGTAGTGAAAGAATTATGAAACAAATTATCCGACGCATGACTTAGAGTCGGCGAGTGGTGGTGTTTGCATTGAAAGTGTGATGACACTACTTATATGGGGTTTGGTGTGAAATTTACACTGATCACAAGATCCTCAAATACATATTCACTCAAAAAGAGTGAACATGAGGCAACGTAGATGGTTGGAAGTGCTATATGATGATGAAATTATTTTCCATTATCACCACAGGAAAGAAAATTTGTTGTAGATGCATTGAGTTGAAAGACATGGGCTACATTATAAGAAAAAATTGTTGACAATTTAGCAAATCTACAACTAAAAATTCTATCGAGTGGGGGCAATAATGGTCCGTTGTTTGAGATGGTTTTGGGGTTAGATTTATGTACGGAAATCAAGGAAAAACGGATGAGGGATTCAAAATTAGCTAAAATTTGATAACAAATGGAAGGCTGGGCAGCAATTAGATTTGATCACGGACAATGACGACGTTCTACACTACCATGATAGATTGTGTGTTCCAACTAAAACGAGTTGCGTTTAAATATTTTGGGGAAGCTCATTGTACTCCGTATATCATTCATCCTAGTAGTATGAAGATGTATCGAGACCTAATGAAGACTTATTGGTAGAAGGTATGAAAAAGGATGTTGTCGAGTTTGTGGCTAAGTGCTTGACGTGCCGACGAAGTCAAGGTCGAGCACCAAAGGCCCTTGGGTTTTCTCAAGCCGCTAGACATACCGGAATGGAAGTGGGAGCACGTAATGATGGACTTCATTTTTGGGCTATCGAGGTTCTAAAGAAGGGTAGATGGTGTTTGGGTAGTCATCGATCGATTGACGAAGTCATCAAATTTCCTTGTCGTAAAGTCAACGTATTTGTTGCGGTAAATGCTTGAATTATACATAAGCAAAATTTTGAGGTTGCATGGTATCCCAATGTCAATAGTGTTAGACCGAGACCCATATTTACATTAAACTTTTGGAAAAGCTTACACCGCATCATGGGGATGAATCGAAATTCAATATCGCCTTTCACCCATCGACAAATAGGCGGTTTGAGAGAGTCATTCAAATTGTTGAAGACATGGTGCGGGCATATGTATTGGAATGGTCAACAAAGTGGGAGAGATATCTACCATTGGCTAAATTCTTGTATAACAATAGCCATCAAGTTATCATTGGAATGCCACCGTATGAGGCATTACATGGAAGGAGATGTCGATCGTCGGTACATTAGGATGAAGTTGGAGAAAGGAAATGCCACCGTATGAGGCAAACTACGAGATTGCACACCAACTCGGGTTGAGATTAAAGTCGGCCTAGGATCGGTAGAAAAGCTATGCGACAAGAGACAAAAGGACATAGAATTTCAAGTTGGTGACGGTGTGTTTCTAAAGGTTGCACCAATAAAAGGAGTAGTGCATTTTGGTAAGAAAGGCAAGTTATATCCATGATATGCGGGGCCATTCGAGATATTAGAATGAATCGGGCATAACATGAAGGGATCATGCATCTTATGGAGGTGCGTAATAAATAAAAATTTTTCTCCATCTAAGAGCCTAAGATCATGCTCGTTAAATTTACTAATCATACATATATGAATAATAAGATAAAAGTAAATGATTACCTCTTATAGCGCATATCTAAATTCTTTTTTTATTCGCCATCCTGTTCGGCCTCTATTGATGATCCACACGAGTCTAAATATCCATAAGGAAGCACTCAAAATTAGTGGGGTGCTAGCTTCACCTTTTCTAATTAAGTATTTCCTCTAGAAATCAATCTCTAAAAACTTTGTGACAACCTTAAATGAGAAGGTAAGAGTATTTATTGCTAGGATTTTAAGAGAAAACTATTTTCTCTTTTTTTCTTCTCTTGGCCGTGTGCCCTAGATTATTTTAGGAGTCGGCTGAATTTTTTCTTTTTTTTTTTTCTTTTTGGCCAAAATTCTCTATTAGGTTATCCTTCTTGTTTTTGTCGCCCCTCTCCTCCTATTTATAGGGGGAGTTTCCTTGTCCTCCAAGGATAAAGAAAGCGATGGCCTTGAGTCTATAAAGGACTTTAAGTTGTTGCTTCCTTATCCTCCAAGGATGAGAAGTTATTTTATATCCGGACTACTTGATTATTATCTTTAAAACTTTCATCATCATCCAATGAGGTTGATGTTTATCCTCCCACCAAAATTATCTTAAGGCTTTTAATTAAACCTAAGGGGCCAAAACTAGTTTAGCCCATTTAATTTATTTGGACTATCCAAATAAATATTCTTAGATTATTTTGACGAGGTCCACATTAGAGAATAATTTCAAACATACCCCTTTAACCTAAATTATGAAACTCCTTTCCTTTTAGATTTTTTATTTTCAAATTTGAAACTAACTTCCAAATTAGGATATCAATTTCTAAAATTGGAAACTTTTCATTTTAGAAAACTTTCCATTTTGGAAACTCTTCCAAAATAAGAAACTTTCATAATTGGAAAATTTTTCCAATATCTTTGCTTCTTATTTGTAATGTGAATACTTGAACTTATACACGTGACTCAATAGGCTTTTAGATATGTTGACAATGTATCAAGAATAAAAGACTCATCTTTCATCTCTTGATACATAAATCAAGATTGGCCTCCAGCAAGGCATCATGACCATCCAATTCTCTAAGAGGATTAGTTAATCTATTATTACCCTTCACGATCATGGTTATCATACAATTCAGTCCTCATATCAACTTATCATAGTGTGATCTCAAACTTGGTTTTTAGTCTTGTTCGATTATGATCAAACAAGTTTTTTTCGATTCCCAAATGTCTTAGCTTTTAGAGTAAATCAACTATGCTCTATTGGTGTACTCCTACTATGGCATAATGTTTTAAGCATACATTTTCAAAGTGTAATGTGATAACTCCTTTAGCATACAAGGAATGACATATCTTGTATTATTCATACACCTAGCTCCATTGGATTCCTAGTGCACCCAATGAATCAACCACGTGCAACCCATTAATGGGTCCATCGAAACAAGTGTCAAAGTGCATAAGTCCTCCAATGAGATAACCGTGATGACTTCAAGTCTAAGGATTATTTTGTACCCATTTCTTATAAGATTCCCATAGACTAAAACCAAATGGGTTATCATGGCAAGTCAAGTCCGAGTGATATGTTCTCCAACATAAATCACATAAGTGCTTGCTATGCCAATAGGTGTGAGATCTCCTATTACTATCAAATCATATGAGCATAGCACTCACAAGTCTATCCGTATTTTGTCAATGTCCATTCTTGACAATGCTATGACTTGGGATATTTAATGATATCATTTATGTGCATTAGTGTTTGTCTCACATCTTTCGATCAATCACTATTGCAAATGCATATCATAAGGACTTCTATCTAATTCTACTAAATTTATCAACATGTAAACATAAGAATTAATAGAATGACTTGTTTATTATTATTAAAATAAATGATAACATATTAACATAAACCCATCCAAACATGGTTGGATCTTGGGCACCAACACTAACATAAGGCTTATCGCTTGGCGTTACCACTAGCCCTTACTACTATACATAATGTGTTTCATTTTTCAATGCTATAAAAATACATCAACGATTCTAGCCATGTATTGAGCATTGAGTCATTGGAATTGAAGGTAGATTTGAGCAACCATGAGGGGTCGGTTCGGATTTTGGATCGAGACATTAAATAGCTACAAAACAAAGAGATATCCTTGGTCAAGGTCTTATGGAGGAATCACAAATTTGAGGAAGTGATGTAGGGCGGGGAAGCTAAGAGATGCAAGCTAAGTATCCCATGTTGTTTGAGCAAGTTAATTCTAAGGATTGAATCTTTTTATAAAGAGGGAAGTTATAATAACCAATACCGTTGAAACATAGCATATCTATGCTTGTATGTGTTTAGCTTAATACCTAATTAATTTGCTTGAGGATTGGTTCTTAAATTTTTGCTAATGCTTATGATTGCTATCGAAAAACCAGCTACGTCAAGACATGCCAAATTCACTCGTCAAAAATAGTAGGGTCTCGATGCACCAATTTTGTTGCCAAAGCTGCCATGCCAAGACAAGCTTATTTCATCGATAAAACTATTGCGTCTAGACTTGCTTGCTTTCGTTGACGAGTTTAAGCCCAATCATGCATCATGACATATTAGTCACTTTATTTAAAAAATCACTTAAGGACACATTAATTATGATTTGTGCTTGAATTGATGGACTTGATAACATAGATTAAACAAATTAAAGGGACTTACCATTTCCTTGAGTGAGTGGGAATATAGGTGTCACCGGAATTTGTAAGCATTTTTTATGCATGGCTAGCCTATATAAAGAAAGATTGAGGCCATGACTTGATTCTTTTTGCCATTTAGGACTTCTATAAGAGAAAAGGGAGAGTTACTTTGAGTGGAAGCTCGTTGTAACTTAGGGAGTTGCTATCATTTTTGGCTAAGAGTTGAACCAAGTGCATTAAGGGTCTATTGTGGTATATTAAAGCATCTTTAAATCTCATATCTCTAGACCATGTAAGTGTAATCCATTCAGCTACACTACAACACCTAAGTTTAGGTAATTTTAACATGTTGAGCTTAATTGTTGTTATGTTTGTTTACTAAATGTAAAAGGTTTAAAACATGATGCATGTGGACTTAGGATTCACCACTAAGCTTAGGACTTATATTTTGTCAAAAATGCTTGGTTTATGATTCTATCGAAATTGCTTTGCTTGTATTCTATCAAAAATGCTTAACTTGTTTTTTTGTCTAAATGTTAAATTAAGGGGCTACTATGCTTGGATATAGCTCGTATTGGATTATTTTTAATGCATAGAGGTTATTGGTATAATTATGTTATCATGTGTTTGTTGATGATATTTTGTTGCTTAAGTATTCAAAGGCATGCATTCATGGCATGGCATAACATAACATTGGTTTTCATGATACATGTTTTAAACAAGAAAAGTCACCCGCAAGAATGATCCGGTGTATACCCTAGAGGCTGAACATGAGAGGCGACCCATGAAAATGATCTGTTGTATACTCGAGGGTCGATCCTCAACTACACGTTGTCTAGTTTCATGGTTTTCATCAAGGTTTTAAGATAGAAAAAATGAATTTCTTCATGAAAATATGCTTCTATAAACTCATGCATGATTACACTTGCTGAGCATTAGCTCATTTCTTTATTTCTTATGGCATAGATGACCGCAATGTTGTTTGCAAATAGGCTGCCATAAAGATGGTACTACTAGACACTTTTGGAATTTTTTGAAAGGTGTACTTTCTTCTAGGCATTTAGGTCGTAGGCTATGTCTTGTATATGTTTACATGCCATAGCATCATTTTGTTTGTAAATGTTGAATGTAAATAGCCTTACGGCCAAGGCAAGCATGTAAAAAGTTTATTTTGAATGAAATGAAGTATTTTTCCAAGAGCTTATGGTCCTTATGTTTATGTTGCCTCAAATATTTTGATATCCTACATAAAGCATTCATAATGTGTTCACATAGCTAAACCCTTAGTTTCTACTATGAATTCACATGATAGTAGGTTGTCACGAATTACAATAACATAGGTTGTCGCGGATGCAAGCTAGTTGGCATAGTTTTACATCAACAAAATTCGAGTCATGACATAACTTTTGCATCGACGAAAACGTTTTAGACACAAATTGAGTTTTTAAGTAGGCTTTCAAGCCAAATGTCTTTCATTGTGCATTTCATGTCATACACATAGTTTCGGGTCATAGGGCATTGACGTGCATTTGATGAGCACGAGACGTGGCCGTGGCACTCCTAGCCACCTGCCGGCCCCGTGTCTTGTAGCTGCGTTCGATGCTTCTATGAATGTTCGATGCTTTGTAGCGCTCTAACCTCTCTTTCGGGGCTCGAGGTGCTATAGTGGATCTTCAAGCACTATAAATAGTGGGATTGTTGGAAGAAATAAGAGAGATGCTAGAAAGTATTGGGCGGGTAAGTTTGTTAAGAATGGATGGACCTTCTTATAAGGAATTGATCTTGGAGGTCTTAAGTTTAATAAAATTTATGATTACTTAACTTTTTAAATAGCCAATAAGTTATATATTATTGATATGGGAACTATAATAGACATGCTTAGTTAGCCAAGCAACCATCGAGTTGGGTTTGAAAATCCCTTTTAAAGGGAAATCATAGGTTCACGGATGGAGGTATATAATCCCTCATGATTAAAAACCTCAACGATCATAAGCCCAAAATTATGATACTGATAGTGATTAGAATGTATGTGTTTAATTGCTCAATTCTCCTACATTTTACTATTTTGAGTTGCCCAATTGTTAGATTTTAATTTCTTTTGTATTTTATATATTAGGATATGAAAGTGGTTGACAATTATGTTAAAAGAGCCATATAGAGGAAATTATTGATCAAGACCAATTTAGACACTAGAAAACATGAGAAGCAATGGCACACAAAAGTAATGGCATGGTCACATAGATGCGATAGACATGGACATGCAAGAGTATGAAGATGTGGGCACATTGTAACTTGACGTCGGCATGCTTGAAACAATAGAAACAAACAATAGACCTCAACTAGCAAACAAATTCCGTTGCAATTTACCAAAAAAGAGATAGGATTTTCTAAAAGAGAAGAGATTTTGTACTCTTTTGGGAAATAGAAGACCCTTATGAATATGAATATAGCATAATAGAGTAGACACTTTTAGATTAATTATTCGGATTGTAATCCCGAAAAGGATTGTCGACTTTATTTTCTCTTCTCTTATGACGGCTGCCATTAATACCGTCATGAGGAGCTAAACCCCTTTTCTTGGTAGAGGTAAGCTGAAGCACTTGGAAATCAAAGATTTTGAGGTGCTTAAACATTAATGCAAATCAATTTGTTCATTTCAAGAATTCAACTTTCTTCTATACTTGTTTTCATGATTGTTTAGGTTGATTTCTAATATATGTAGTTAGTTTATTTGCTTGAGACAATCTATAACTAGATTAAATATTAAACCTATAATTCTTTAATTCCTTTAATTCTTGTAGTAACTAGGAGTGTATGGTTTGTTGTGTTAGAAACTAATGACTCTTGGAAGATTGTTTAACTAGATTAAATATGACTACATGTGTTATGTTATCTTGCTTTGTTGATTTTTCTAATACATAAAGCTATCGTTTGATTAAATCTTAGATCGTATCTAGGGTTATTAAATAATAATGGTTAATTTGAATACATCTTTCTAGTTGGCTAATCATAAGGAAAGATTGATTTTAATATCACAACAAATATTTGAATAATAAGCTGATATTTCTTTATAGCAAAGATATATCTTAAGTTTTGAAAGTGATGTGATTTGAACCAAGGCTTGTTTACTTGAATATCTGTCTTAAATTTATTTTTTTGAATTTAAGTTGTTCGGTTTTGATTATCTCTCAATTAAATCCAAAGTTCTCGCTTTTTATTCATCTCGGTTTCTTCTTGAGTTGTAACGACTAACGCAACATAATTCTTCGTGGGATTGATCCCTACTCTACCTTACTACATTTACGTTACAAGAGTTTAAGAGTTTAATTTCGATGCACGCAAAAGCACTCGTCAAAATTTGGCATCATTCTCGGGTAAGTTTATAGTTATTTATTTACGTTATATGATCTAAAAGCTTAGAAAACATACAATTTGATCTAGAAATTGAAAAAAAATTAAAAAGATTGAGAAAAACCATAAAATAGAGGCAAACCGAGTAGCAAACAACTTCTCAAACTATGGAGAATGCAAGCTGCAAACGAACACTAAGAGAGCTTGCTGCCCACGATTTGAATTACCAACCCTACCGCACGGGTATAAAATGCGGGTTGATACATCTTTTTCCTAGTTTTTATGGATCCGTAGGTGAAGATCCTCACAAGCACTTGAAAGAGTTTCATCTTTTATGCACGAGTATAAAACCAAATGGAGTAATCGAAGAGCAAATCAAGCCGAGGGCATTTCCTTTCCCTTTGAAGGATGATGCCCCAAAGTGGCTCTACTACCTACCTGCCAGGAGCATTACCACTTGGAATGAGATGAAGAGGTTGTTCTTGGAGAAATTCTTTCCATCCTCGAGGGCATCCAACATAAGAAAGAAGATTTATGGTATTAGGCGAGCATAACGGAGAGTCATTGAATGAGTATTGGGAGCACTTTAAGAAGTTTTATGCAAGCTACTCACACCACCAAATCACAAATCAACTACTCAATCAATATTTTTATGAAGGACTTTTGCCATCGGATCGAAGCATGATAAACGCAGCAAGTGGTGTGCATTGGGCGACAAAACACCCGAAGAAGCAGAACTTTTATCACAAATATGGCATCAAATACACAACAATTTGGAACCCGATCTAACTATGCCACTCGGTGAGCCAATGAGGTAAATTCTTCTTTCTTTGAAAAGCATTTTGATGACCTTAATACTCTTGTGTGTCAATTAGCGAGCAGAAAAAATAGAAACGAGCAAAGGCCTATGGAATTTCTTTAGTGATGGGATATTCAACGGACATATGTTCAAATCTCCAAGATGATAACTTTAAACAAGTGAATGCTCCAATTCGGGTTTTCGGGATAGCCATCATGAAATTACAATCATTTTTTCAACACATACAACTCGGGTTTAAGGGATCATCCCAACCTTTGCTATGGCAATATCCCGATGAATCAACCCACTAATAATTTTTAGCTATTTAAGCGAGCAGTAACCTGCGAGGCGAGTAGAACTTTTCATTCAAGTATGTCTCTTAAAGATATTGTTAAAATTTTAGCTACTAACACTATGAATTTTTAGCAAGAGACAAAGAATAACATTCAAAACTTAGAGCATTAGGTAGGCTAATTGACCTTTATCGTCAGCGACTTTGAAGCCCAAAATTTGAGTAAGCTACCCTCGCAAATAGTGATAAATCCAAAAGAAAATACGAGTGCGGTAGTCTTGTGAAGTGAAAAGAAGTTAGAGCATCCAAATAAGGTGCCATCTACACCAATGCAATAGTACATCGAAGAAGAAGAAGAAGCGGTAGAGCAAGCCCCTCTAAAGAAGAAAGAAGTGGCGGGTAAGTCTTTGCCATCCTAAGAATGTAGAATTCCCCCTCCTTTTCGTGATGCCTTACTTTCCACTTGCAAGTTTAGAAGCAACACCGATTTATATAAGACATTTAAAAATTGTATGGTAAACATTCCACTATTAGATGCAATTAAGTAAGTACCTTGCTATGCTAAATTTTTGAAAGAGTTGTGTATAGTGAAAATGAAGTAGAGGCTTAAAAGAGTTGAGAAAATTAAGGTAAGTGAAAATGTTTCAACAATCATACAAAGAAACCTTCTTGAGAAGTGCAAGGATCCGGGTATGTTTTACATTCCATGCACGATAGGTGATGTTGACATTAAAAAGGCCATGTTAGACTTAGGAGCATCCATAAATGTTATGTCATACTCCATATACATCACTCCTAACCTTGGACCCTTGGAAAAAACAAATGTTGTTATTCAATTAGTTGATAGGTCCACCATTCATCCTAAGGGAGTAGCTAAAGATGTACTTATGCTAGTTGAAGAAAAATTGATTTTTCTTACTAATTTTTATGCCTTTGACATGGAAAACGATGATAATTTAGAACTAATTTCATTAAGAAGGCTTCTTGAACATTGCAAGAACAAAAATCAATGTGTACATTGGTACCTTAACTATGGAGTTTAATGGTGAAATCATAAAGTTTAATAGTTATGATGTAATAAAATATCATGTTGTTGATTGTCTTGTGTATTTAGTTGATATAATTGATTTTTTAGTAAATTTTTTTTCAAAATTAGTGGCGAAGATGAGTTAGAGGTGGTTAATCGTAAGCACCTTTTAGAAGTGAGCACCGAGCGGTAATTTAGTTCTAAATTACAGGAAGCAATGATAGAGATGAATAATTTTTAGGAGCTGAAAGGCTCCAACAAAGTGTCTTATGCTGAGCTTTCGGTACCTATCAAACAACTTCAACCATTTTTTTTGCAAGCCCCGATGCAGAAGGTAAAACCTCTCCATAACCATCTCAAATATGTATATCTAGGAGAGGGAGAGATATTACCCGCCATTATCTCCGACAAACTTTAAAAGAAACAAGAGGATAAACTTGTGCGGATGCTTGAAACAACATAAGACAACAATAGATGGACCATTGCTAATACGAAAGGAATTAGTCCCTCTACATGTATGCATCAAATCTTATTAGAAAAGGGAGCCAAACCAATTCACCAACCGCAACGAGAGGTTGAATCCACCCATGATGGAAGTAATGAAGAAAGAAATTCTAAAACGACTTTAAGTCAAGGTGATTTATCCGATTTTGAATAGTGAGTGGGTTAGCCTAGTCCATGTTATCCACAAAAAGATTGGTATCACGGTGGTGAAGTATCACCTAGTTCAAAATAGGTGACGGGTTTGCAAAGACTATAGGAGATTGAATGCGGTAACCAGCAAGGATCACTTTCCCCTACAATTAATTGATCAAATACTTAAAAGGCTCACTAGCCGTGCCTACTACTACTTCTTAGATGGTTATTCTAGATATTTTCAGATTGCTATAGCCCTAAAGGACCAAGAGAAACTATATTCACATGCCTTTTCAGCACCTTTTCTTCTAAAAGAATGCCATTTGGAATGTAATGCACCAAGCAACTTTTCAAAGATGTATGGTAAGTATATTTTCGGATTACAAAGAGCATATCATAGAAGTTTTTATGGATGATTTTACGGTCTATGTAGACTCATTTGACAAGTGTTTGCATAATCTAACTTTATTTTTTCAAAGATGCATAGATACAAATCTTATTATAACTTTGAAAAATGTCATTTTATGGTGGAACAAGGTATTGTATTAGGATATATTATTTTAGCTAGAGGAATAGAGGTAGATAAGGAAAAAATTGATGTTATTGAATCTTTGTCCTACCCCACTAGTGTGCAAGAAGTCCGTTCTTTTCTTAGCCATGCAGGTTTCTACCGGCATTCCATTAATGACTTTTTTAAAATTGCATAATCACTATGCAAGTTCTCTGCAGAAAGACATGGGCTTTGAGTTCAATGAAGATTGCAAGGTAGCCTTTGACAAACTAAAATAGATGCTCATCTCGGCATCCATTATCCAACCACTAGATTGGAGTCTTCCCTTCGAGATAATATGTGATGCAAATGATAATGCCTTAGCGGTTGTTTTAAGCCAAAGAGTGGGCGGAACTCCCCGGGTGATTTATTATGCATCCATGAAAATGAATGAGGCTCAAAAGAAGTACTTCACCACTAAGAACGAATTCCTAGCAGTTGTGTTTGCTTTGGATATGTTTCATTCTTACCTAATGGGTATCAAAATTATGGTATACTTTGATTATACAACTCTTCGATATTTGATGATGAAGCAAGATGCGAAATCGAGGCCGATGCGATTGATCCTACTTTTGAGTGAATTCAACTTAGAAATCAAAGACAAGAGTGGTGTAGAAAATTATGTTGCTGACCACTTAAGTTGTTTGATTCATGTGAAGACAAAGAAAAATTTGAGAAAGTAATTCCACGATGAACAATTGTTCTCTGTCGATGGGCAATTGTCATGGTATATAAATATTATGAATTATTTAGCCTCTAACATTCTTTCCTCAAATGTTTCTAAAGCTAAAAAGGATAAACTCAAGAGTGATGCCAAATACTATGTATGGGATGACCCATACCTGTGAAAATATTATGTAGATTAGGTAATTAAAAAGTGTATACACGAAACTAAAATTTCCTCCATTCTTGCGTTTTGCCACTCATGTGCATGTGGAGGGCCTCTTGGGGCCAATATGATAGCAAGAAAAATCTTAGAATGCAATTTCTATTGGCTCAATCTATTTCGGGATGCCTACTCCTTTTACAAATTTTATGAACATTATCAAAAGACAAGTAATAGCTCACAATGACATGAGATGCCTCAAACTCCCATTCTAGTTTGTGAAATTTTTTATGTCCGGGGTATCATTTTGTGAGACCATTTCCTATTTCTTTTGGTTATATTTATATTCTCGTTAGCTATTGATTATGCCTTTAAGTGGGTGAAAGAAAAAGCCACCAAGACCGATGATACTAAGGTTATTACAAATTTTGTTAAATCTAACATATTCTACAGATTTGGTATCCCTAGAGCCATAATCGGAGATCGAGGCACCCATTTTTTCTACGGAACTATTGGGGCCTTGATGAAAAAGTACGATGTGACTCGCAGGATTAGTACTTCTTACCACCCCTAGACTAATGGGCAAGCGAAGTTTCAAACCGAGAAGTCAAGTCTATCCTTGAGAAAACTATTGGTCCAAATCACAAGGATTGGAGTCTATGGTTGGATAATGCATTATGGGTATACCGAAAAGCCTATAAAACACCTATTAGCATATCCCCATATAAGCTGGTGTACGGTAAGCCATGTCATCTCCCGATTGAGATAGAACATAAAGCATTCCGGACTATTAAGTAGTATAACATGAACTAGAGTGAGAATAGTGCATATAGAAAGTTATAGCTCTAAGAGCTAGAAGAAATTTGAATGAGGCATATAAAAACTCTAGAATCTATAAGGTGAAAACTAAGGCTTTCCATGATAAGATGATTTTAAGGAAAGAATTCTCAATTGGTCGGAAAGTTCTCCTTTATCATTCCAAGCTCAAAATGTTTCCTAGTAAGTTGTGATCCCATTGGCTTGGATCATTTGTTGTCACCAACGTATTCCCTTATGGTGCGATCAAAATCCAAAGTTCAACAACTTCTAAGACATTCAAAGTTAATGGCCATAGATCGAAACTCTTTCACAAAGGCTTACCATTCATAGATAAGGATGAGGTAGAGTTGACAAAACCTATTTATGTAGAGCCATAAACAATAAATACATCGAGCTATCGATGTTAAAATTAGCGCTTACTAGGAGGCAACCCATGTTTATGCATATTATTTTTCATTGTCTAGTTATTTAACTTCATGTTTTTTTTTTAATTTTCGGTTGGAATTTTAGGAGTTAGTATGGCCATGTTTCCAAGTTAACGTGCCCACACCATAGAGTTATTTTTTATTATTTTTTATTTTATAGAGTTTTCTTCCTTATCTAATTTTTATGCAGCCTATAAGTTAAATCAACTCTTATAGAAGGTGGCTATAGCATACGGAACATTCAAAGCTCTTTGAAAAAGACTCTTCAAGCTTCCTCAAATAAGCTTCCTAAGTGTTTTCGGATGGCGATAAAATTGTCAAACCATCACCCCTTATCCTCTATTTAAATAAAATGATAGCGTAGCATTTCCACTGTACAACCTCACTTAAAACGACACCCTAACCATACCAGACCTTCTTCTTCTTCCTAATTCATGAGCACTACCCCACAATCCTAATATTTTCTTCCCTTTCCCCTCAATCAATTGCCCTAACCCTAATTCCCATCTAAATCCCTAATTTCACGACTTCATTAAACCCTAAACATCCCATCTTCCACCACTGCTGCAATGAGAACCGAGCTCGGGCAAAGCACCTTAGTATGGCTACTCGACATTAAGCTAATGAATCCGATGAGTCCTCCCCAAACCACCTTATGGCTCCTCTAATAAATCACCATAATGAAGTATCGGAGTTGGCAATAGGTCCATCGCCACCACCCCCTATGCAACTTTCATCCTCCATCGACTCCTCTAGGTAAACCGAGTCACACGACCCATGCTTCTACATCTTCACCTTAAGCCTAAGCCCTACCGGTCGAGCTACCTAGGAACATCCGATTGGAAATGGGTGATTTCACTACCTTTTCTATCGACCCCTATCAACAAAGGTATTTTAATTTATGAACGCAAGATGTCGCCTCTATAAGTATATTCATTGAGACACTCATGCTCAATTAATGACTCGTGATGGATTTGATGCTCCGGTTGCTAGCTTGGGTTGGACCACTTGTGTTAATGTCACTTGTCTTGCTTTTTAGAATTAACTAAGGAATTCTATACTACATTTCGGTTTAATGATCAATAAGGGTTTAATTTGTTTATCGAAAATGTAGTAGCATTTTGGTTAATGGGGCATGAGTTTTCTATGTCTATTGTCTGAGTTTAATATGGCTATGGGCTTTGTTTCGCTCTCAAAATCTCTTTTCGACGATTCTTGCATCCCAAGCTTACTTTTAACCCTAATTTTCATTCTTCGACCCTATGGAGTGCCTAGTTTGTCGATACCAAATTGTATCGACCTAGTCACAACAAAAGCTCTTATTTTCTTAGGTTTATCCCGAGGATTTTCTACATGCTCTTGGCGTATAATTTCTTGGGCCGGAGGGATAATCCATGAACTTTAGCAAAGATTGTGGTTTTTCTTCTTATGGTGCTTAGAACGAATGTTATGGTGAACCTAAGGTATTGGATACCGAACCAATTACATTCTATTATACGTAAGCATTCAAAACCATTGATATTGGGGTCATATATTACCCACTTCATTATTAATTATGAGGTGCTTAATCTATCTTATAATAATTTGAATGTTGCATATGCCATAGAACCATTTTATCTACCTTGTTTAAATAGGATGGGACTTCTCATTCTTAATGATAGTGAGGTATATACTTTTACGGCACCTAAGCCCAATATTTTTTCATCTTCGAGAAACACATGACGAAGGCAGATTCCTTTCACAACTACCCACGCCACAAGCGAGTAACCAACCGCCATAATAGGGTGCTTATCCACCTATTCGTACTCTGCTCATTGCACATAAGAACAATCAATTTCACTTTGATCGTCATCTCAAACGTAACCTCATGGCTTACTTTGCCACTCGTGGTTTCACCCCTCCATTTCCTCCTTACCATAGTGGTTCCATCACTTCTCATTACCTGCATATCCGAAGAATTTTTCTTTCATTTAAAATTTTTCCATTTTAGTTCTTTTGTTTTTTAATTTTGGTTGCATCTTAATTTATTCTCGCTTTCGATTTGTGTTGCTTGGTCCGTTGCTAAATTGAGCACACATTGATGATAATATATGGACTAAGTGTGGGGGGATGGAATCGATGCTTAAGGGAATTGATGCTTTGATTTGTCTTGTATTTAATTTTAGTTCTTATGTTTGTTGTCATAAACTTCTCCTCTCACTTATGTTCATGTTTGTCTTTAATATTGCTATAATTCTCCTAGTTGAAACCGCCTTTTGAAATCCTCAACTCTGTTGAAACTTGTCTTGAAATGGATTGGAATTATTTGAATCATTGGGTTGGGTAAAAATGAGATAGGAATTGGCATGAACATGTGGAAACTCTTGCTTGATATTTTTATGTATAAAAACCCCCCAATAATCGATTTAAATGAGAATTGTGTAGAATTCACACAAAACATGCATATATGAGCTTTTGAGCCTATGAGCATCATTCAATATAAGCTCTATTTCTTTCATGATTATTATATTTTCATTGTAAGTTGAATTCTTCTAGAAATTTCTTATGCATATCGAGGCTACACCTATGGATTAAATGCTTTAAGATGATAAGGGCACCTAGGATTAGCCATTTTTAAACTTCTTAAAAGCTTATCTCGATTTTCACGTCTATGAGCCAAGTTTGAGCCATAGCCGTTTCTTGATTGAGTAACCACAATATAAACTAACTAATCCTTTTATTTGATAAACATCCCCTGTTGAACCCTATGTCAAGTATATGTCTAATTATGTGAGACTCTAATTTTGTTAAAAAATTTATCAAAAATTGTTATTGTCCTAATTATTGTAGTTTATTAGTTCATGTATTCTACTATGACAAATTAGTTTGTTCAAACATAAAAATAAAGGGAAGAAGCAGAAAAGAAAAGAAAGAAAGCATAAAAGAAATAATAAAGGAAATAGATTGGGATTGGCAACTTAGAAAAGAAACAAAAAGTGAGCTTGTAATGCTTGAGGAATCGAATTTTTAAATGGTAAGTCTTGTATAAGGTTCTTGACTTATTTACACAAAATTCACCCCACAAACCTCACCTACAGCCCCATAACACCTATCATAAGATCCTTTGATGGTTGCATTTGATTCAATGATAAGTAGTGGAGATATGATATCTTCCCAAGCTTATGGTAAGAATTCTTCTATGTATTGACTTGAGAGTTGACAAATACATTTATCGTAAACACTATGAGTGTTTTTTAGTGAATTCTTGGTAAGGGTGATGAATTCTACTGCATTTCTAGTTTAAATTGATGGTTGGGATTTGTTATGCATGATTGTACAAAGTATAGAGTTTCGATCACAATTGTACTATTTTTATCATGTTTTTAGTTCAACTCTTTGAGGCATTGCATTTTGATGTATGGACGAGTGGTTGAGATAAAAGGAGGGGCTTAATGGGTTGGTTTGATAAGTTTGGATTATTGCATGCTTGAGGGCAAGCATGATCTAAGTGTGAGGGATTTGATGGTGATTAAAATGTATGTGTTTAATTGCTCAATTCTCCTATATTTTATTGTTTTAAGATGTCCAAATGTTAGACTTTAACTCGCTTTTCTATTTTATATGTCGGGATATGGAATTGGTTGATAATTGTGTTAAAAGAGCCATATAGAGAAAATTGTTGATCAAGACCAATTTAGACAATGGAAAACATGAGAATCATGGGCACGTAAGAGCAATGGCGTGGGCATGTAGATGCAGTATACATCGACATGTAAGATTATCAAGGCGTGGGCGAGCTAAAATCGTAAAAATAGAAAAATAACCTCAATTAGCAAACAAATTCTCGTTGCAATTTACTAGAAAGGAGACTTGAATTTTCCGAAAGAGAAGAGATAGGAGTGAAGATTTTGTACCCTTTTAGGAAATAGAAAACCCCTATAAATAGGAATATAGCAGAATAAGGCGGACACTTTTGGATTGATTATTTAGATTAGAACCTTGAAAAGGATTGTCGCCTTTATTTTCTCTTCTCTTATGACGACTACCATGAATACTCGTCGGGAGCGACTAAACCCTTTTTCTTTGTGAAGGTAACCGAAGCTTTTGAAAGTTAAAGATTTTGAGGTGCTTAAACGAGTAATGTAAATAAGTTTGTTCATTTCAAGTAGTAAACCTTTTTCTATGCTTGTTTTCATGATTGTTTGAGTTGATTTCTAATATGCCTAGTTAGTTTATTGGTTGATATAATCTATAGCTAGATTAAATGTTGAATTCGTAATTGTTCAATCCCTTTAATTCTTCCGGCAACTAGGAGTGTATGGTTTGTCAGCGTCGAAACTAATGACTCTTTGAAAGATTGTTTAACTAGATTAAATGCGACTACATATGTTGTGTTGTCTTACTTTGTTGATTTTTCTAATACATAAAGCTATTGTTTGATTAAATCTTAGATCATATCTAGGGTTGTTAAATAATAAGGGTTAATTGGAATACATGTTTCTAGTTGGCTAATCATAAGGAATGATTGATTTCAATATCACAACAAATATTTGAATGATAAACTGATATTTCGCGCACCAAGGATAAATCATAAATTCCAAAAGTGGATGTGATATGAACCAAGGCTTGTTTACTTGAATATCTATCTTAAATTTATTTTTTGAATTTAATTTATTTAGTTTTGATTATATCTCAATCAAATCCAAAATCCCCATTTTATTTATTTCGAGTTTCTTCTTGAGTTGTAACAACTAACACAATAGAACTCTTAATGGGATCGATCCCTACTCTTCCTTACTACATTTACGTTGTAGGAGTTTAGGAGTTTTATTTGGATGCACACAATAGCACTTTCGGATATGTATACCATGTTTTGGCATAGATGTTGTGCATACAAGAAAATAGTAATGGGGTGGTAAGCAAGTTGGAATTGACGATGTTGTTCTTCAACAACAATAAGGTAAAAGTGGATTTTGCCTACATTTTAGCTGAATGCTTCCGACGGTCGAGAAGTCAACTAAGGGTAGCATTATTATGGGTGGTTTCATTACCCACATTATCTAGAAGTGAAGATATTTAATTAGAACACCAAATTGTTAGCATTAGCAAAAAGGTTCGAGCATATGACCCTTGAAAAATTGATCAAGATTAGGTTATTGGAAGAAAAAAGGGAAACGATACCTTATTCAATCGACCAAATGACAACAAAAAGAAGTAGAAAGTGACGATAATAGAGAGAGATGATGAAGCCCTTACAACCATTGAAAAAAAGTTCCACCGGAGGGCACCTCAAGTGCCTATTGGGAAAGGGTGGAGAAACTAGCATTGCGATTAGATGACTTCTAACCTAATGTCAATAATCGATTTGACTTATAATATAAACAAGTTTAGACCATAAACAATAATGCCAATTGTTGGTTTGATTAGTTGAGTGAGTAAATTTAGGCTATGAACAACGATGCTATAGTCGGATTTCACATGGTCAATGACCAGATTGGCCACCTTTATAATGCCTTTATGATGTACTTTCCACCACCTCCACCACCTTAATTCCGAGGGCCTCCATCCAAATTTGAACTTTTATCCCTTTAACTTTTCATGCCGTGTTAATTTGATAATCTATATTGCACATTCGGGATAATTTCTAATTTAAATATGGGAGTATGCTTAGCATTTAGATTTTTTTTTATGTTTTTTATGTAAATTGTGTGTGTTTTTTATCCTCTTTAAAAAAAAAACAAATCAAATGTCATGGTTTAGTATGATGTTCTTCATGATTAATGTTTGATGTTGAGTTTGACGAAATTTGATGAGATGAATAAAAATGTTTGGGATATTATTATTTTAGATATCCGGACATACTAGAAACCTTTATATGACTTTATGATTGAACATAATTTAGATAGTAATGTCGGCTTTGAAAGAAAACAAAACCCTTTATAAACTAAACCTAAGAACGGTTTAAATAAATAAGATTTTCTAAGTTTTATGGAAATTGGATTGAAAAATCCACCAAGTTAAACCTAGGCGTGAATTTGACCTAAAGTGAGAAATTAAGGTGTTTTGATGCTTTTAGTGTTTAAATGTGTCGATGTTGTGATTGATGGTTTTATGATTAATTAATTACAATGCATGTGTTCAAAATGGGAATTAAGTGTTTCGACATGATTGTGTAAGTTTATGAAAGTTGTGCGATTGATCAATAGTTAGTGCAATGTCTTGTTATTGATTAGTTTCACAAAACATGATGTGGTATAATGCACCATGCTAAATGTTTCTTTGTTTCAAATTATGATGAGTTGGAAGGTAATAATATTTATGTGCATTTTTTTATTATTGTGGTATGCAATTTCATTGCATAAATGCACATCATTCATGACATGCATTCTAATGAATCATGAGGTTATGTATTTACATTAAAATGCATATATATGGCAAAGTCATGGAAAGGTTCAAAATCATGAAACAGATTTTCTTTGTGATTTTTCAAAGGCAAAGGAAAATGTTTACATGGTTACATGGTTTTCATGGTTCTTAGCTTTCATGGTTCAAATATGTATAGATGTGCATATTTAGATGCTTGACAAGACTAGGAGCCATACAAGTGTCCGACCTTTATCGATAATCCACATAGTCCAAGCACCCACACAAGAAGCAATCGAAGTTGTAGAGTGCCGACTTCACCTTTTTTTGATTTTCTTAATTTTTCCCTTTAGAAATCTATTTTGGGATATTCTATGATAACTCTAGAGAGGGATAGAGTTGTATGACTTTTAGGGAGAGAACTATTCTCTCCTTTCTTTCCTTTTCTTCGTGTGTCTCTTTTAAAAATCTATCTTTACTTGTACCTCTCTCTCTATTTATAGGATAGTGGCTTTCTTGTCCTCTAAGGATAAGGAAGAGATGGCAACAAGTCCTACATGGACTTTTATTGTGGCTTCTTAGTCCTCGAAAGGGCTAGGAGTTATAATGCATGTGGGTTTTTTTATCTTATACTTGTAAACCTTGAGTTTTATTGAATAACGCTCAAATTTATCCTCCAACTAAAATATCTTAGAGGTTTTTAAATTAAGCCTATTAGCCTAAATTCTTTTGGCCTAATTAATTATAAGTGAATTTAGACTATCTAAATAAATTGGGTTAGATATGAAGGATCATACATCCTATGGAGGTGCGGAATAAACCAAAACAATTTCTACATCTAAAGGCTTAAGATCAAGCCATTAAATATACTAACCATATATGCACGAATTTAAAGTAAGGATCAAGGATTACCTTTTGTAGCACGGATCGAAATTCTTTTTCAAAAAATTCATCCAAGTGTACGGCCTCTATTGATGATCTATGTAGTCCAAATGTCCACAAAGAAGCACTCAAAATCAGTAATGCTCGGTACCCACTAAAATAGGAATGTAATTAAAGTTTAATATTAAAATCATGGGAAAAAAATATTTTTGGGAATCGAAATAATTACTATAAACTTAAAAGAATATTTAGAAAGGTCAAAATAGTTTTTCCATCCTTAAAGAATATTTTAGTGATTTTTCGGTACATAAATAGTAGTTATTGCATGACAAAATTAATTAAAGCATGTTGTTTGTGTATGAAAAATATTTTTTTTGTTTAGAATAATTTTTAGAAGGGTGTTAGATTATTTTATATGATTTTATGAATTTTTCTACATATGGTGAATATTTCATTGAATTTTCTAAGTGTAGGAATAGTGTTTTGAGAGATAAAGAATTAAATTAAGTGACTTAGAAGTATGAGGAATTTTTTTAGGGCATAGGAAAATCCTAGGGAATGTGCAGAAATACTTAATAAATTTAGATTAATTTTATTAGGTGCAAGGAATAGTTTTTATAAGAAGCGAGTCTAATTTTCATATTAAATAATTAATTTAGAGGCCTAAATAAGGTCCAAAAAATTATGAAACTTTAGATTGAATCCTCTTAATAAATGTTTGAATTTATTATGAAAAGAAATTAAATTTTAAAAAGTATAAAATAAAATTTTAGAGTTAAGGGGCTAATTGCATAGAAATTGGGGACTAGATTGCATAAAATTTAAAGTTTGAACTTCTAAATTAAATTAGCTATAAATCTAAGAATTTTAAAAGTTGTTAAAATTCTTTTAAGGAAGCGATTGAAGTGATCAATTGACAAATGAAGGATGATGAAAGGAGTAAATAAGGAAAAAGATTAAGAAAATGAGCGACCAAAATTAAAGAATTTTTTTTAGGCTTTTCTTCATGCTTTAGCAAAAATTTGGCTCCATGATTGAGCCACAATTAATGCACTTTGACATAAATAAAAAAGGAAAGGCTATTAGGCATGCAAGGTGGAGGGATTTGGTTTAAAGAAAAATTAAAAGCCTAAAATTATCCAATTGGAGGGATAAGCTTTAACCAAAATTCAATGGTCAATATCACTCCAAAACACCATAATTTCAATGGTTGAGATGGAGTCAAAAGTCTTAAAAAAAAAAAACATAAAGGAAACTCTTGAAAAATTTCCCTAGGAAAATCACACCAAAAACTTACTAAAATCACTCCTACACACCTTAAATCAAACCTACTAAGTAAGGATATCAAGCTAAGAACACAAGAAAAAATTCAAGGGAGAAAAAGGGAGGTTAGGCTGAATTTTGAGGAATAAGGAGGAAGGAGAAATTTTTGAATTCTTCACCTTTTGAAGTTTAATTGGAGCATATTTATGTAATTTAATCTCACATACACCATAAGAATATTTAATTTCAAGTCAATTTCATGTTTAATTACTTGAATTTGCCTTCATTGCTAAATTAGATAAAAATTAAGGTTAGGGTTCTTTGTGACCCAAATTTGGGGAAAATGATTTTGAACTCATAATTCATGTAATTAAGATGGAAAAAAGTTAATTAGGCTCAAAAATTTTGGTGAAAACTCAAAAATTCCTAAGGTTAATTAAGGGTAACCATTTGGTCTAAACTAAAGAAATTTAAGATTGGAATTCCAAGCAATCCTATTCTGGTTTGGTGAGTCATATACACTTAAATAAGCATAATCTGATGAGTAGAAGTGAAAAATTCATCAAAAGTTGAAGAAAATGGGTTTTATGGGCTTGAGCCCAATTTTGGCCCATTAACGACCAATACGAGTTTGGACAAGATTTCGGATCCTAAATTCCAATTAAATTAAATCCTATAGTTCTTACATATCCAAGCTACTTAGTGTAAAAATGGTGGGACAAATTGAGGAGAACATGTTAGGATTCTAAAGAGGTCAAGTTTAGGTCTAAATGGGAATTTTGGAGAATTAGGTTTAAACCAAGTTTTAAACCTTAAATTTGATGATTCGGACTCCAAACACGGTAAAAGGATGGCTTAAAATGAAAAGGGCTCATAAAAATTAAAGAAAATTGGGTTAGAAAAAATTAGGCTTTAGGCCCATTAAGGCCCAAACCGAGATTGAACCTTCTCAAATTAATGAAATAATGCCTAGTTAGGTTGGAACATGAAATGATACTTAATTTTGTAAAGACCAATTATGGAAAGCTAATTAAGAACCTAAGGAAAAGAATTTAGGAAAGTAAAGTACAAAGTAAGTTTAATGAGCAAAAAAATGGAACAAAAATGTTCATCTTCCTTTATGTATGGTTCTATTCTTTCAAATGCTATATGAATGCATTAGGTTATGAATAATGGTTATGCTTGAATGTGATTGATTATGAGAATTGGGTTATGTTGATTGATGTGCCAATGATGGTGGTGTTGGTTTATATTGAATTAATGTTATCTATACTCGTTATGCTACCCAATTTTATATCAATTCTTATGACTTGGTTACATAACCATTCAAAGCAAGCATTCATGAATTCATACGAGTGTTCGGTTCATTACAATTGCATACACATGCTTAGCTCATAAATAATGTTTTAAGTCATGGAAATATATTTTATGTTATGATTATCCGATAGCAATCGAAATGATTTTAAAGGAAAAGATTTTCATTACTTTAATGTTTTGAGGAAAGGACTTCATAGGTTTTTCATACGAGTGATGGTAATGGTTCGAGTCGAGCAAGTACGGACGTGCATTTTTAGAGACTTAGTAGGGCGCGTCCGTGGATGAGTCCGATTCGTCGGACATATATTATGAAAACCCTAAAGCACTTAAATGGGACATGTACACGGATAGAAAAAGTGTAACTCCCATGAAATTTATTATTTATAAACATATATACATGTTTAAATATTCATAAACATGCCTATATTAAGTAAAAGTGATAGTAGGAATTGTTTTAAAAGTTTTTACGATAATGATATGTTTGACGTTTACGTAGGGAATTTCGATAGGAAAACTTTCGGATAATTTAGTTAATTATCCTTGAGATATTTCTAAGTATTTGGGATGCATTATATTAATGAGAAATGTGTTATAAAATTTTAGGAACATTGGAACTTATTTTTGGAAAAAGTTTCGAATTATTTCAAAGAAAAGTTTTCAAATTTTAGGGGTGAAAATTTCCAAAATTTTTGTGATATATATAGGGATCCTAGAGTGATTTTTGAGTAGAACTCAAAGAATAAAAGTTT
Organism: Dovyalis caffra; assembly: GCA_963924115.1. Taxonomy (NCBI): domain Eukaryota; kingdom Viridiplantae; phylum Streptophyta; class Magnoliopsida; order Malpighiales; family Salicaceae; genus Dovyalis; species Dovyalis caffra. The sequence goes on from CAWUPB010001108.1 coordinate 14,368,159, forward strand.
TTTATCTATGTGTCTTCTAGTTGTTTGTAAACCTTTATGATTTTTCGATCTATATATATAAAGTTATGGTCGATTTGGTACAAACCATTTGGATGTACCACTCGTTGAAAATTTTAGGAAAGAAAATTTCGAGTTTAAGGAGAGGGATTTTCAAAATTTAATGGAAAGAAATGAGATTAGTTACATAAACTTGGTTATTTAGGGTGTTTAGTTAGCCTAAGTACTTAGTTAGACACCTAAGCCCCCTAATAAATGAATTAAGGTCAACTCACCTTCCTTTTGACTTCAAACTAGCCACTTGCTTCCTTAGTCACCAAGTACTTTCCACCTTGGCCAGTTGATTCAAGGTAATTGTAAAAGGGGAAGAAAAGAGAAAGTATATGAGAGAGAGAGGGTTCAATGGTTGAAACTTTCAGCCAAAAACCATAGAGCACTAAAAAAGAAAAGAGTGAAAACCATGAGATGGAGAGAAGACGAAAAAAAGAAAAGAAAGAAAGCTAAGGAAAACCTAATCACACCTTAAGCTATGTAAGTGGGTTCTTTGGTTATTTATTTATGCCATTAATTTGGTTATGGTAATAAATTAAGTTTGTGTTGGTGTTGGTTTTTGCTTTGATGATTAGTTGCTTATGGTTGATTAATATTATGCTTGTTTGTAATAGTTGTTTGCTTAAGCTTGATTAAGCCTTATGTGTAGCTTAATTATTCGGAATGGGTGTGATGAATTGGACTTGGTTTGGTCGAAATTTGGGGAAAATAATTTGGGTCCGGTATAAGCTTGGCTTGAAACAATTGAAAGGAAGAAAATGAAATGAAAATTCTAGGGTTTTACCTATGAAATGCTTGGCCAAGAATGAAAGAAAAAAAATGGAATTCTTTTAGTGTTTAGGAGCTTTAAGCTAATGGTGAGAAAATGGTTGATTAGCCATTTTAATAAGAAAGGAAAATCCTTGTAGAACCAAAACAATTTCCTTGTAAATTTTAGGACCATTAAGCCCAAACATGGAAAAAGGGGGACTTTGGGTTTTCTCAAGCCAATTAAATAATTTATTGACTTATTAGGCCTAAATTAGGATAAAAATGAAGTTAGATAGGTAAAGTCGTGAAAAGAAATCGAATCCCGACCTAAGCATCGAATTTGCCAAAAAAGGAGAGAAACATTATGCCTAGCGTGTTTTTAAACCAATTGAGATGTTAAATACCACTTAAGTCGAATGTAGAATGAAATAATAGTCAAGAGTACCCCATTAAGCGAGTAGGAAGTTCTTAAATATGAATCGGGCTCACGGCTTAGCAAATGACACTAGTTGGCATTTAAACCTAATTAGGTCAACGTTGCAACAAGATGTTTGAAACCATGTGAACTATATGGGAACCCGGCATGGATGCATTGGTTTGAAACCTATATGGTTTGGTACCCTCACTGGGTTCAATACTGCAATTCGACATCACGTGCATTGGTGGGGATGGATGAAGAAAGAATCAAATGATTGAAAAGTGGTGTGTATTGATAGGGGTGGTAACCTAATCGAATTAAAAAGCGATTAGGGGTATAACTGTATGCGTACTCTAAGCTGTGTGCCTTCACTATTAGGCAATGGATTCTTGTCGGCAATGGCTATAACAAGGGATAATTTCATTGTTAGCATTCGGTGATTTGGTAATCACCTATAAAGTAGACCGCTACTACCCGAGGTACCGGAATTAAAATTTATGAGCATGGTGGGAAGTCGGAAAAATATTGCATATCATGTGAATCACCCCACTTACCGAGCTTTGGCTCACCTCATTATTATTTGCATGTTATGACGAGTAGTGGTGATTGTAGTATTGATAAGGATGCTATCGGATCCTCCAAAAGGGCTCGGAGGTGACACAAACCTTAAGGGATTTTATTTTAATTATAAATTTTGGGTTGGGGTATCGATAGACATTTTGATAGTATTATGAATAAAATAAATTATAATTTCTTCCTTTGTGAATATTTTTGTCCTGTAAATTGTATTGTACATATTTTAATCTATAATATGTTGTTATGGTACTAGCATGTACATAGTAGGTTTTAAGTTGGGTTAGACGTGTAACGTGCTCCTCACCTAGCCACTCCATTTTAAGTAATTAGCAAGTGGGCTGGGGAGGGGTGCCATAAAAAGGATTTTCAAATTGTTTTATGTTTTATGAAATAAGGAAATGGAGACTTACTTCACATAAAGCGGTGTTACATACCTATATGTACATGAATATGTATTACATGCATCCATTAACTTACCGAGTGATAATTTCTTATGGTGTCGATAAGTAAACCACTATGGCCTACTTCTCTATGGAGTTGATCATCGAAGGAGGCACCGATGTGTGTATCTTGGATGGGGGTTCGATTTTTGGGTAGACCCACTACATGCTGTTTTTATTATATTATGAGTTCTATATGTACTTGATATAGCTAGCCTATCCTATACAATAGCAAAGACTATGAAACAATAAGCGATATGACTCGATAATGGTGTGAAAGCAAATAAACCAATTTTATAGTAATTGGCATAAAATTAGTCTTATATTTAAATAGCTAAGGTATGTAATCGAGCCAATAATAATGAAATGATAGAGTAGTGTAATTATTATAAATAAATAGTAACGAATAATTTAGTAAGTGAATTATATTAATGACTACTTAACAAGGTGAATGAATGAAGGTAAGCAATTTAAGAAAACTTACAAAAATTTATAGCGAATTTTTAATAAAGAAATAGGATCTAAACGTTATTACTAGACGCCCATTGCGTAAACATCTTTAAATAAGTTATGATAAGATCATGGTGCCTTGTTAACCTACATTCATTGCACTTCAAATGTGGCTAACGACGATAATATTCTCAGCCCATGAGGTCATAGGTCGGGGTGTTACAAAATCAATAGAGTGCTAGCTCCACCTTTTCCGATTTAGTATTTCCTATAGAAATCAATCTCGACCAATTTTACGACAACCTAAAAGGATAAGGAAAGAGTATATCTTGCTAGGTTTTAGAAGAAAACTATTTTCTCCTTATTTTTCTCTCTTGGCCATATGTCCTATTTTATTTTTAAGGCTGGCCAAAATTATTCTTTCCTTTTTTTCTTTATTTTTGGTCAAATACTCTCTCTCACTTCATTCTCTTTTATACCGCACCTCTCCTCCCACATATAGGGCAAAAGTACAATGTGATAACTCTTTTAGTATATAAGGAATGACATGCCCTATCTTAGTCATACACCCGCCTCCATTGGATTCTTAGTGTACCCAATGAATCGCCCATGTGCAACCCATTAATGGGTCCATCGAAACAAATGTCAAAGTGCATAAGTCCTCCATTGAGACAACCGTGACCAATTCAAGTCTAAGGACCATTTGTACCTGTCTCTTATGAGATTCCCAAAGACAAAAACCAAATGGGTTCTCATGGCGAGTCAAGTTTAGTGATATGTTCTCTAACATAAATCACTTAAATGCTTGCTTTGGCATCACTATGCCAATAAGTGTGAAATCTTCTATCGCTATGATATAGCATGAGTATAGCACTCACAAGTCTATCTATATATTGTTAATGTCCTTTTTGACAATGCTATGACTTGAGATGTTTAATGATAACATTTATATGTATTAGTGTTTGTCTCATATCTTTCGATCAATCACCATTGCAAATGCATATCATAAGGACTTCTATCTAATTCTACCGAATTTATCAACATGTAAACATTATAATTAATAGAATGACTTCTTTATTATTATTAAAATAAATGATGCAATAATACATTAACATGAGTTCATCCAAATGCGGATGGATCTTGGACACCAACACTAACAATCTCCCTCTTGCACTAGAGTCAACTAGCCGTGTCCCGTAATCTTGATGATCGAGTGAGAGTCGGATGTTTTAGCTATGATAAAGGCCTAGTCTAGGGTCAGCTATGTTACTATAGTATGGTTCTTTTCTATCCTTATGTTACCACGACCTTTTTATCTCTATAATCAAATGATAGCTTTGTAGTATGTGCTTGGATCATTGATGAGACCTTGGTTCTTTAGCTTATGCTCTGGATCTTTTGTTATTGATCATTAAGCTATATGACATTGGAATAAAACTTTCTTTGATTGTTTCATACTAAATCCTATACTATCATACCATTGTCTCTACTTTAGGGGACTCCTCACATTCTAGGTGATCTATCTCTATAGATCTATACTCTTAGATTGTAGGTTTCTCTCATATGACATCTTTGGAAAATTTCTTTTAGATTCCTTAATCTTTTATTTACAACATGATATTACAGTTGAAATGTAATTTTGTGTCAAATAACCATGACTAGTAGACTCCCACTAGCTTCTTATATACATAAGGTTCATCTTTGTTTTTGATGAATAATCAAACTCTTTGATCTTTTCATAAAACGTCAACTTTTATTCTTAGAGGCATTAAAGTTTATTAATGGACCTTAGCATTTTTGCAAATTTTATTTGCATGTTCTTGAGAACCATTAGGGTGTGTCAACTACACATCTTTTTTTATTTTCCTTTTATAGGAATCAATGTCTAACATTGCAATTTCAAAAGTATTAGCTTTATCATCCCTTTTAGGCTCACATCACCATCTATTAAGATGAAAAGATCATGTCATTTTGTTTTGTGAAAAATTTTGTTTTTAAACTTCTAAATTTCTTGTATTTTATTTGGAAGAGAGTTACAACACTTTGTAATCATTCTACTTTAGGATTCTTTTATTTAAAGTGTCAATTTATAAGTCTACTCAAATCTTATTGAGTTTGAATTTCGTCCCACTATTTCTAGCATCCATAAATTCCTTCCCAAAGAATATATTGTGCTTAGTAAGGAACAACACTTTGTTCTAGTGGTAAGATATTGACATCCTTGTCTTGCTCTGGATATCCCACAATTTATCACTTTATTGATTTTAGGCTTCATTATTGTCTTTGTTAAACTTTCGACATTCATTTTATAACCTCTAATCTTAAGGAAAGATTAATTCATTTTCTATCCTTTTTCATATCTCATATGTAATAGATTTAATTGGAATCCTATTCATTTTAAAGGTTGTAGCAAGGACCATTCATCCAAAATTAGGGATATGAATTTGACTCATTATGGACTCGATCATGTCTAACATGTGATGTCTATAGAGAATCTCATTCTCTTCTAGGTGATCTAAAATTTTAGCATTCAAATATTTATTTTCTCGATCTAATCGATATTCTTTAATGCTCTCTTAGTTTGTCACATGACTCTTCAAGTCTAAACTTTTAAACATTTTAAATGCTTTTGACTTATGTCTTATAACCATAACATGATCCACTATCATTAAACATTATATGAAAAGCATGTTCTCCTCTTACTTGGGTGAACATAGATCCATACACATCTCTATCATGGATGAACATAGACCCATACACATCTCTATATGTAAGATTTTCATTAATTAGTAACTCTTTCTCCTTTTCAACTAAAAGGGGACATATGTTTCTTTGCCAAGTAAACAAGTTTTCTTAGACATCATAAAATGATTCTAAATATCCTTTATATAAGTAGGTTGGATATGGCATTCTTGCTTATATGACTAAGTTGGATGTTACTTACTAATTAATGTTTATTTAGATTATTTGAGTCTTCTTATTATTTATGTTATACGCTTAGGAGTTATGTTTAAAACATATAATCATTATCAAGATATTTCCATAAAAACTCATCTTTAAAAATAACCATTATTCTTAAAAATGAAATACTTATTCAAAATAGGAAATGAAGATACTATCTTTAGTCTTTACTAAAATAATAATGATTGTGTAACCCCCGTAAAAACCATTATCCGTAACGCGACGTGTATTAGAATAATTCTATATATATGTATATTAAGAGTAAGTATAATTATCATTTTATCATGAGAAATTAATGCTTAAAATATATAATTTATTTTAAATTAAAGTTATTTTACTTAAGATTAATGGTTTAATTATTAAAGAAATCAAATATGCAAAATCGGTGTTTTAAGGACTATATTCGCCCGATTTTTGTGTGAATTATTTGAGGCATTTAGGGTAATTTTTGGGTAAAACCTAAAGTATGAAAGTTGTTCATCTATGTGTTAAATAGATCTTTATAACATTTTATAATTTGTGGACCTATACATTAAGAGTTATATCTATTATGGTGAGGGTTGTTTCGGAATGCATTCTCGCTGGAATTTTGGAAGAAGAATCGCTGAATCTTGTGAGATTTATTTGATGCCATTAGATTGATTTTTTAGCACAACTTAAAGAAAAAAAGTTTTTTGTATATGTGTGTACTAGCTCTCTATAACATTTCATAATTTTTGGATATATATATATACATAAAGAGTTATGCACATTTTAGTATAGATGGGTTAGGTAACGAGTCTTGGAATTTTGGAAAAAAAGAAATTTCTGAATTTTAAAAATGGAAATTTCTGAATTTTTTATGAAAGAAATTATTTTTAATTATATGAAACCAGCTTATTAATTTTTTATTTATCCTAATTTTTCTTTAGCCACCTAAGCACTTGAATTAAATACTTGGAGGCCAAATCATCACCTTTGACTTCCAAAATATGCCGACTTGCCTTCTAAACCTTTCCTTTACTTTATACTTGGCCAATTTGATTTTTGGACGTGTGGCATACTTAATAAGGCTGTAAAATGGAGTATATATATAAGGAAAAGATGAACTTTAGCCATTTTTTGGAGTGAAGCCCGTAGCCACCGGAATAAGGAGAGAAACAAAAGTGAGGAAGAGAAGAGGAGAAAAAGAAAAGAAAGAAAAGGAAAAACTTAACCAACCTTTAGGAAATTCAAAAAAGGTAAGTAGGTTTTCATTTGAGTATCATATTATGCTTTAAGTTTCATTTCATGTATTTAAATTATGAGTTGACTTGAGTTATTTTCATGTCTTGAAGTTTAAACCATGTAATATCTTGTTTTGGTAGTTTGTGATGGTTATATGCTTGATGCTTGGGAGGAATCCATGTATGGATGCCTTGTGGTGATAATTTATGATTTTTTGATGCTTTTAAAAATGTCCATTGTATGTGGTGATGGGTTGGATTGGACTTGGACTAAATCTAAGTGAACTAAAACATGTTTAAAGTTGGCTTAGAATAAACTAATAAATTAGTGTTGATAAGGAGTAAATTCGTCGGACTTTTGGGGTGCATGTTCAAGGATTTTAGGTCAATTTATGAGTGAAACGTAAAGAATAAAGGTTGTTCATCTATGTTTCAATTAACGTCTTTTAAAATTTCTTGGTCATTGGATTCGTCCGCAAAGAGTTATACCCGATGTAGTACATATAGCTCTAGACAAACTACTACTAGGTATATTGCTCCCTAAGTTTGAAAACTTTGTAATTAATTATGTACTTGGTATTTAGATCTAATTTTTGGATATGTTATAAATAAATATGTCTAGTATCTATAATAAAATGGGTAAGATTTAATTATGTTCAAAAGTTAGAAAATTACTTACTCGATTAGAGGTTGCCTGGATAGTAAACCCTAAAACCCAATAATTAGACTTTGACAAAATTAATGGGTGTAGATAAAATAAAATAGAATTGAATAAAGTCAATGGAATTTGGATTAAGTTAAGAAACTGGATAAATTTAATGGGCTCGGAATAAATCAAAAGGCTTGATTTTAACGTAGATGAGCTTAGACTAAAAGAAATGGGCTTGGACTAAAATAAGTGGACTAAATAAAAAGGGATTTGAAAATTCTAAAGAAAATTCATTCTTTTACAGAGGAAATAAGGAAAAGATTTGGACCTTCTTTTAAATATTAATGAAACTAATGAACAATATTAATGAACGAGAGGTTGTGTTCCCGCTATGAGTACCATGACTGGTATGTGAGTGATGAGTGAATCCCGAGTGTTGGTTGAACCATGAGTATGGTTGGAGAAAGAAGGGTTGGTACTCGAGTTTGGTTGAATGTGATTAAACATGTCATCACGTGCATCCTGTGCATAGTGGGTGGTTTAAGACAAGTCAATTGATTGAGAAATGATTTATACATTTAGGTTTGATAACCTAACTAGAAAAAATGGGTATTAGTAGTCCAAGTACTCGAGGTCGTGTGTCCGCACTATTAGACGATGGATTCCCGCTAATAGCGAGTTACAACGAGGGACAATTTTGTTGTAGCAAAAGATGATCCGAGAATCATCCGGATGAAACTAAGCCGTGTGCTTGCACTCGTCGGACGATGGATTCCTACTAATAGTAGTTACAACGAGGGCTAATTCCGTTGTAGCAGAAGGTGATCTGCGGACCACCCGGATGATAAATAGAGTAGATCGGCTAATACCCGTGGTATCCGAGATTAAAATTTATGAGTATGGTGGGGAGTCAAAACTTCATTGCATATCACGTGCATCGCCCTACTTACCGAGCTTTGGTTCACTCTATTGTTATTTTTATGTCATGACAGAAAAAAGACAAGTTGGTACGGATGCGGTTGGCTCCTCCTAACTAGCTCATGTGAGGCACCATATATTAGTTTTATTTTGTCCGTAAATTTGAGATATGGAGTTCATGAGAAATTGAATATTGCCTATAATGTTTTATTAATGTATTTAATTATGTTATGTAAATTTTATCTTAAGGAGTTATATATGTAATGTGCTTGTGAAAGTTTTAAGAATATCATAAGAGAACTACTTAGAGTTTAGGGTATGTCGAATAACGCGCTTCGTCTAGTACTCTACTTGGGTAGTGGAAATATGACTTGGGTGGGGGCGTTATAGATTGAGTCTTCGTACATCCCACCATGGTAGTGTTAGCTCATAAATACCTACATCTAATGGTCTAAGTTTTAAGTCATTGTTGTTATACGGATATTCTCCCTTAAAGCTATCTTTCTTTCTTTTCTAAGCTCTTGTACACTTGAAAAAATTAAGCACCACATTTAGTATCATATACTCATTAGGTGGAGTTTAGAAATAAAAGAATTAGCATTAATAACATAAATACTTAAGCTGGTGGTAGAACTCTTCTTTTGTACCTCTTTTAGGTACTTCTTGTAGTTGCGCTTCTAATGCCTTTTCTTGTTGGAATGAAAGCAAACCGCATCCTTTGGGCTATTCCGAGCCTCAACCTTTTTTACTCCTTTAGTAGGTGTAGTTGAAGACTTCTTCTTCTTTTAGGGTTTTTTTCCCTTTACTATGCCTTTTTCATCATTAACTAGAAGTACATAACATTGGTTCTTCTTGTTAATTTCCAGGTGAGCTTCGCTTCGCATGGATAATAGCTCTCTAAGAATCTTTTACATGGTCATCATGTTGAAGTTTATAATGAACTATCCAAAGCTATTAGGTAATAATTGTAATACTAGATCAATGAATAATTCAACATTCATTCTAATTTCAAGTTCGGCCGATCCGTCGATATAGTCTATCATTTAAGTGACATGTTTTTCAACATTGGATCCCTCATCCATTCCGCTCTAAAGAGCTTCCTTGCTATCTCATAGCGCTCATGCCTTATGTTGAAGATTTTGTGTTGACGTCTATATTTTAACATCATAGAAACAAGCATGATGCTTTGAGTAGTGATTGCATCATCTCTATGTTTGATCCATGCATCATGAGCTTTAGCTTCAACTAGAGGAGGCTCGGTTGGGAGAGCTTTCTCTATCATATATAGAATTTTCTCATGTTAGAGGACTATCATTAAATTCATTTCCCAATCGAGAAAGTTCATGCCATTAAAGGCATTACTTCCATCCATGATCGATCGTATCAATGTGTTATCGATCATTCCGTATGATCCGATAGGATAAAAAAGCATACGGTTTGGTTAATTAAATTGCATAAAGCTAAACAAAGCATAAATTTAAAAAGTAAAATCTATGTTTGCTTTCACTATTTTCTTCAAGTACTATAGCCTTCAACATAGGACTTAAGAAAAAAAATTGATTCATTTTTCAAGTGGGTTAGGATTCCATCCTCTAACATGCATTAGCCTTAAGTTATCTTAACTAGCCATATATGAAGGATTAGGTAGGTAACTCCTTCTAAATTAGAACTAATGTAATTTCTAATTCCATTGGCATGAAAATTCTTTGCCTTTATCATATCTTATGTGAATACCAATCCTTGCTTATAAGTTTATTGGACCTTGAGTTATCTCAACAAACCAACAACTCATTTAAGTTAGACCCAATTTTTAGGGACATCATATGGCTCATGATTTGTTTCCCTCAAGGAAGAAGTGACCTACAGCTTATCTCAACTAGCAAACAATTATAAATATAGCTTCTACCTCATAACGTTGGAAAATAATTAACTTAGTATTTTATTTGAAGGATTTAATATGATTGGTCTCATCCCGAGATGCATACTCAATAATAATCACATTATTCCTAATCATGTATATTAACATTGATCTCATCACATTCATACATCTTATGCATGACTCAAGGACTCGGTGAATGATAACGCATTTCTAGTACTAGCCCCTCGAGCCACAAGGAGACTTGTGAGTCAATTCATAGGTAAAAATTTATTACAAATTCTTCATGAATGTCTTCATTGCTTGGCTTCTTTTCCTTGTATCTATTCTAATTCCTATCTTCTACTTTTACATTTCTTTGAAATAAGAAACCTTGACTTATATTTGATGGGAGTAAGATGAGAAGAGAAATATAATAGAATAATAAAGAATGCAAGACACGCAAGTCTTATTTATCCAAAAAAATACAAGTATTCACTTATAAAACTAAGTTGACTCATCCATACCATTCATGAATGCTTCAATCACATTGAGACATGGTATACTAATTACACAATTTCATTCATAAAATAATTATAAATTTATGGCTTTGGATATTTTATAAATTTATTAAAATTTCTCTAAATTTTATTTTTTAAAACTTTTTAGACCTCGAGCCCACGTTAGGGTCACATGCTTTTGGGCCTCAAGGTCTTATGGGCTTCGAAGCCTAAGCCCTCGGGTTTATGTGCTAGCACGCATCTACCCATAACCACCAGCTTGGCGTGAAAGCCCTCGGACGGTGGCTCTGCTACTTGGGTCGCTTGCCCAATGCACGCCCTAGTAGGCTAGCATGCCTAGCGCACGTGGGCCGACAGGTAATGCTTATGGCGAGCCTTTAGCATGCATGGCCCGGCATGTAGACCGGCATGTGCACCTAGTAAATGGGTTAGCGTACTATGCATATTGTACGTGCCTAGCACGTGTAGGCTACGAGTGTGCATGGCTTGGCACTTCGCCCGGCTCGTGCACCTAGCATGTGGCCCGGCACTTTACCTAGCTTATGCGCCTAGCGCACTCGCTAGGCGAGCTAGAAGGCCTACTTGCTATATGCCTAGCATGTGGCTCCGGCGAGCAAATGCACCAACCCGTTGAGCACCTAGCACATGGCCTAGCAGGCGCAGCAGGCCTACCTACTATGCGCCTAACACGTAGCAGTTAGTAGGATGCCACGCATGCGAGCGTCGACATCCAATGTTGGCCTCGTGTGCCCCTACCGATTTTTATCCAAAATTTAATTTTATTTTTATATAAAATACCAAAAAAATAAGATTTATAATCGTAGATAGCTAATTCACGTAGTTAATTATAATCAACCAAGCATACAATCAAAAATTCAACAAAGACTCGATACCAATTAAAGGTTCATGCATCCTATAGAGGTGCGTAATAAAAAACAATTTCCTTCATCTAAGGGTGAAAGATCAAGTCGTTAAATCTACTAATCATACATACATGATATTAAAACAAGGATAAAGGATTACCTTTTGTAGCGTAAATCTAAATTCCTTTTCGTAAAAAGTTATCCAAGAGTCCAAACTCTATTGATGATCTAGCAGTTCAAGTACCCATAAAGAAGCACTCAAAATCAATGGGGTGCCAACTGCTCCATTTTTTGATTTAGTATTCCCAACAAAAAGCAATCTCGGAAAATAGTTTCGCTTGCTAGGCTTTTGAAGAAAACTCTCCTATTTTTCTTCACTTAACCGTGTGCCCTAGTTTGTTTTTGGGGTTGGCTATATTTTCTCTCACTTATCTTCCTTTTTATTAGTTGTCATACATCTCTATCTTCCATATATTTATAAGAGACCTTCCTTGTCCTCCAAGGACAAGGATAGGGGCCGCAATGAGTTTCTAAAGGACTCTAGGTTGTTGCTTACTTATCCTCCAAGGATGAGGAGTTATTTTACATGTGAACTTTTAATCATTATCTCTAAAACATTCATCCTTATCCAATAAGGTTGATGTTTATCCTTCCAAAAAATATATTAAGGCTTTTAATTAATACTTAAAGGGGAAAAACCATTTTAGCCTAAATAATTTATTTGGACTATCCAAATAGATAATCTTAGATTATTTTAGGTAGGTCCACATTAGGAAATAATTTCTCGAATACCGTTTAACCTAAATTAGAAAACTCCTTTCCTTTTAGGTTCATTAATTCAAAATTTGAAACTAAATACCAAATTTGGAAATCGATTTCTAAAATAAAAAAATTTCTAATTTAGGAAACTTCCTAATTAAGGAAACTTTTCATTTTTGAAAATTTCTATACTTGAAAACTTTTTCCAAGTATCTTTGCTTCTCTTTTATAATGTGAATACTTGAACTTACGCGTTCGGCTCAATGGATTCCTAGATATGTTGACAATGTATCAAGAACAAAAGACTCTTTTTTATCTCTTGATACATAAATCAAGATTGGCTTCTAGCAAGGCATCATGACTATCTAATTCTCTAAGAGGATTAGTTAATCCATTATTACCTTTCACGAGCATGGTTAAAATATAATTCAGTCCTCATGTCAACTTATCATTGTATGATCTCGAACTTAGTTATCGGTGTTGTTCGATTATGATCACATAAGTTTTCTTCGATTCCCAAATGTCTTAGATCTTAGAGTAAACCTATTATGCTCCATAGGTTTACTCTTACCGTGGCTATAGATTTCTCGAGCAAACATTTATCAAAATGCAATATGATAACTCCTTTAGTATACAAGGAATGACATGCCCAATCTTAATCATACACCTACCTCCATTGGATTCCTAGTGTACCTAATGAATTTTCCATGTGTAATTCATTAATAGGTCCATCGAAACGAGTGTCAAAATATATAATTCCTCCAATGAGAAAACCATGATGACTTCAAGTCTAAGGACCATTTGCATCCATCTCTAATGGGATTCCCATAAACAAAAACCAAATGGGTTCACATGACGAGTCAAGTCCAAGTGATATGTTTTCTAACATAAATCACCTAAATGCTTGTTTTAACATCACCGTGCCAATAGATGTGATATCTTCAACTATTATCATATAGCATGAGCATAGCACCAACAAGTCTATTCACATATTGTTAATGTCCATTCTTAATAATGTTATGGCTTGGGATGCTTAATGATATCATTTACATGCATTAGGGTTTATCTCACATCTTTTGATTAGTCACCATTACAAATGCATATCATAAGGACTTCTATCTAATTCTACTCGAATTTATCAACATGTGAACATAAGAATTAATAGAATCATTTTGTTATTATTACTAAAATAAATGATGCAATAATACATTAACTTGAGCCCATCCAAACTTGGTTGGATCTTAGGCACCAACACTAACAAGCAATGTATCAAGAATAAAGACTCCTCTTTTATCTCTTGATATGTAAATCAAGATTGGCCTTTAGTAAGGCATCATTACTATCCAATTCTGTATGAGGATTAGTTAATCCATTATTACCTTTCATGAGCATGGTTACCATACAATTTAGTCCTTATGTCAACTTATCACGAGTGTAGTTTCAAACTTAGTTATAAATCTTATTCGATTATATTCACAAAAGTTTTCTTTAATTCCCAAATGTCATAGCTCTTAGAGTAAACCAACTATGCTTTATTAGTGCACTATTACTATGACCATAAATTTCTTGATTAGATATTTATCAAGGTGTAATATGATAACTTTTTTAGCATATAAGGAATGACATGTCCTATCTTAGTCATACACCTACCTATATTAGATTCTTAGTGCACCCAATGAATCGTCCACGTGCAATCCTTTGATGGGTCCATCGAAATGATTATCAAAGTGCATAAATTCTCTAATAAGACAACTATGATGGCTTCAAGTCTAAGAACCATTTATATCCATCTTGTATGAGATTCCCATAGACTAAAACCAAATGGGTTCTTATGACGAGTCAAGTCCAATGATATGTTCTCTAATATGAATCACCTAAGTGCTTGCTTTGGTATCCCCAAGCCAATAGGTGTGAGATCTCTTAATGTTGTCATATAACATGCATATAGCAATCACAAGTCTATCCACATATAGTCAATGTCTATTCTTGACAATGCTATAACTTGAGAAGTTTAATGATACCGTTTATGTGCATTAGTGTTTATCTCACATCTTTTTATCAATGACTATTAAAAATGCATATCATAAGGACTTCTATCTAATTCTACTAAATTTACAAACATAAAACATAGGAATTAATAGAATGACTTCTTTGTTATTATTAAAATAAATAATGTAATAATACATTCACTCAAGCCCATCCAAACATGGTTGGTTCTAGGGCACCTACGCTAATAATCTCTCACTTACACTAGAGCTAACCAGCCATGTCTCTTAATCCCGACGATCAAGTAAGAGTCTCATAATTTAGCTATGATAAAGGCTTAGTCAAGGGGTCTACTATGTTATCATCGGTGTGGACCTTTTTTATCCTTATGTTGCCATGATTGATAATCTCTCTAATTAGATGGTAGCGTCGTAATACATGCTTGGACCTTTTATGAGACCTTGGTTCCTTGACTTGTGCTATAGCTCTATTGTTATCACGAGTACAATACTATTAGATCAACAACCCTATGAACCATTTGTAATCCAAATAGCCTCCTTAGCTACTTCGCATTTATAATATATTTAGCCTCAATTGTTGAGTTAACCACTCGTTTCTTACTTGGAACGTTTCCAACTAACGACCCCATTGTTCAATAAAAATGAATCCTAATTACGACTTAAAGTCATCATGGTCGGATTGAAAACTAGCATTCGTGAACCCTTTCATGACTAGTTTATCTCCTTCATAGATCGTGAAGGCATTCTTAGTTCTTCGTAAGTACTTTAGAATGCTCTTCATGACAATCTAGTATTTTTCACCTAAATCAGCTTGATATCTACTTCATATACTCAAAGATATGAGACATCAAACCACATACATAACATGACATACATGATAGATCCTATGGCCGACGCATATAGAATGTGACTCATCTTTTCCCTTTCATTTTATGTGTTGGGATACTCGACCTTGGAAAGTTTAGCGACATGTGACATTGGAATAAGTCCTCTCTTGGATTCTTCCATACTAAACCTCTTTAATATTTTATCAATGTACGTGCTTTGGGAGAGACCTTACATTTTTTGTGATCTATCTCTTTAGATCTTGATTCCTAGAATGTATGCTCGCCTCTCCCATGTCTTTCATAGAGAAATTCTTAGATAGAAAATCTTTTACATATTGTAATATAGTGATATTGTTGCTAATAAGTAGAATATCATCTACATATAATATAATAAATATAACTAAGGTCCCACTAACGTTCTTATGTAGATAAGGTTCATCTTCGTTTTGTGAAAAATAAACTCTTTGATCGTTTTATCAAAATGTTAATTCTAACTCCTAGATGCTTGCTTAAGTCCATAAATGGACCTTTGCAATTTACAAATCTTATTTGCATGTCCTTTTGTGACAAAACCATCAAGTTTAGTCATGTATATATCCTCATTTAATTTTTTATTAAGGAAAGCAGCTTTGACATCCATTTATCGTATCTCATAATTGTGATATACAACAATTGCAAGCATAATCTGAATGGATTTAACCTTTGCAACTCGACGAGAAAATTTCATAATAATTAACACCTTGCTTTTGATGATATACTTTAGCCACCAATCCGGCTTTATACGTATGTAAATATCCACCCATGTCGGTCTTTCTTTTGATGATCGACTTACATCGAATAGGTTTAACACCTTCAGTGGGATCAACCAAAGTCCATACTTGGTTAGTGTACATGGATTCCATTTTTGATTTCATGGCCTTTTACCATTTTTCATAATCAATGTCTAACATTGCTCCTTCATAGGTATTAGGTTCATCATCTCGCATAACGTACACATCTCCACGTGTTATGACTAGAAGGCCATATCTTTCTAACTCTTGATGAATCCTCTTAGACCTACAAAGTTCTTGTGTATTGGTTTATGGGGCAATTACAATGCTTTGTAACTTTTCTACTTAGGGTCCCTCTAATGAAGTGTCAATTTGTAAGTCTTCTTAAATCTCATCGCGTTCAACTTTCCTCCCACTAGTCCTAGAATCTATGAATTCCTTCTCAAGGAATACATCATGCCTAGCACTAAATGCTTTTTATTATTGTGGCTAGTTAAAAGTAAAATCCATTTGTTTCTTTTGGATATCCCTCAAATTTACACTTTATTAATTTAGGCTCAAGCTTTTCTCTGTTTAGATGTTTGACATATTCTTCATAGCCCTAAATCTTAAGAAAAGATAAATTTTTTTTCTTTTCTTTCCATACCTCATATGGAGTCTAATCAATAGACTTTGTTAGAACCCCGTTAAAAATAGTTATCACGATAAGGAGCACATATCCCTAAAATAATATTGGGATATAAGTTTCACTCATCATGGATTGAACCATGTCTAACGATTGT
Organism: Dovyalis caffra; assembly: GCA_963924115.1. NCBI lineage: Eukaryota > Viridiplantae > Streptophyta > Magnoliopsida > Malpighiales > Salicaceae > Dovyalis > Dovyalis caffra. The sequence goes on from CAWUPB010001108.1 coordinate 14,384,957, forward strand.
CCAATTTCTCCTTTTGGACACACCATCCATTTATAGTGTTCCGGTGGGTTCCATTATGAGAGAATCCATTCTTTTTTAAATGATCTAAAAATTTAGTGCTTAAGTATTCTCCACCTCGATCCGATATAAGTGCTTTAACACTTTTGCCGGTTTGTTTTTTGATTTCACACCTAAATTCTTTAAAATTTTCAAAGGCTTCATATTTGTGTCGGATGAGATACACATAACTAAAACGCGATCTATCATCGGTAAATGTTATGAAATAATCATATCCTCCTATAGCTTAGGTAGACATTGGCCCACATACATCACTATGTATAAGGCCTACAAATCGACAGACTTTTTTACCTTTTCCACTAAAAGGGGATTTTGTCATTTTGCCAAGCAAACAAGATTCACAAACATCATAAAATTCATAATCAAATGATTCTAAATATCCATTTTTTTGCATCTTGAATATTCGATTTTTTGTTTATATGGCCAAGTTGACTATGCCACGGATATTTTTTTTAGATCATTAGTTTTGAGTCCTTTCGCATTTATGCTATACACAAGTGTGTCTATGTTCAAAATATATAAGCCATTATTCATATAGCACTTTCGGATAAAACATCATCTTTATAAAGGAACAACTTTTGTTCTTAAATAAAAAATGAAAAACTATCTTGGTTCAAACAAGAAATGAAGATGATATTTCTAGTTACACTAAGAATATAATAAGAATTTCTAAGTATAAGCAGAAGTCCAAATGGTAGTACTAACTCATAGGTGCCTACCACTAATTGTACAACTCTTGAATCATTACCCATGCATAAGTCAACCTCATCGAAGCGATCTTTTTAGCCTCTTATAGTCCTCTTAAATTTATGTAAATATGTGCACCATATCCGAGTGCCAAAGACACATGATGTTAGACTAGAACTAGAAAAATTTACTTTAATAATATGAATACTTGAGGTGCATTGAGAACTCTTCTCTTGCACCCTTTCATGATACTCCTTATCGTCTATCGCATAGAGCATTTTCCCATGTTGGAGGACATTCCTCTCATTCAATTTTTTCTCAAGGAATTTTATGCCATTTAAAGCATTCCTTCCATTAGTAATCAATCTCATCAATGTATTTCAAGTCATATTGTCCAATAACCTTGACAGGATAGAAAAGCATACGATTGAAGGATTACCTCTTGTAGTGCAAATCTAAATTCCTTTTCTTTGATTAGCCATTCAAGTGTTCGACTTCTATCGATGATCTACGCAATCTAAGTATCCATAAAGAAGCAGTCAAAATTGAGAGGGTGCTAGGTCCATCATTTCTAATTAAGTGTTTCCTCTAGAAATCAATCCCAAACAATTTTATGACAACCTTAAAGAAGATGGTAAGAGTATTTCTTACTAGAGTTTTAGGAGAAAATTATTTTCTTCCTTTTTTCTCTCTTGGCCATATGGCCTAGATAATTTTAGGAGCTGGCTAAATTTTCCCTTTTTCTTTTCTTTTATTGGTTGAATATTGTCTCATAATTTTACTTTGCCAAAAATACTCTTTTTAGGTGATTCTCCCTTCTATGCGGCACCTCTCGTCCTATTTATAGTGGGAGAGTTTCTTTGTCCTCGAAGGACAAAGAGAGGGGTGGTTATGAGTCCATAAAGGACTCTAGGTTATGGCTTCCTTATCTTCCAAGAATGAGGAGTTATTTTATATGTGGACTACTTGATTATTATCTTTTAAAACATTCAACCTTATCCAAAAAGGTTAATGTTTATCTTTAAAACATTCATCCTTATTCAATAAGGTTGATGTTTATCCTCCTTCAAAAATTATCTTAAGGCTTTTAAACAAACCTAATAGGCCAAAACTATTTTAGCCTAAATTAATTTATTTGGACTATCCAAATAAATATTCTTAGATTATTTTGACGGAGTCCATATTAAGAAGTAATTTTCCAAAATACCCTTTAACCTAAATTAGGAAACTCCTTTCCTTTTAGGTTGTTTATTTCTAAATTTGAAACTGGCTTCCAAATTAGGAAACCAATTTCTAAAATAGGAAACTTTCCATTTTAGAAACTCTTTCCAAAATAGAAAACTTTCATAATTAGAAACTTTTTTCAATATCTTTGCTTCTTATTTGTAATGTGAATACTTGAACTTACATGAGTGACTCAATAGGCTCCTAGATATATTGGCAATGTATCAAGAATAAAAGACTCCTTTTTTATCTCTTCATGCATAAATCAAGATTGGCCTCTAGCAAGGCATCAAGGTTATCTAATTCTCTAGGAGGATTAGTTAATCCATTATTACCTTTTACGAGTATAACCATACAATTCAGTCATTATGTCAACTTATCACGAGTGTGATCTCGAACTTGGTTATTAGTCTTGTGCGATTATAATCACATAAGTTTTCTTCAATCCACAAATGTCTTAGCTCTTAGAGTAAACTAAGTATGGCCTATTGGTGTACTCCTACTATGGCCATAGGTTTTTTTAGTAGACATTTATCAAAGTGCAATGTGATAACTCCTTTAGCATACAAGAAATGATATGTCCTATCTTAGTTATACACCTATCTCTATTGGATTCCTAGTACACCCGATGAATTGCCCACATGCAACTTATTAATGGGTCCATCAAAACGAGTGTCAAAGTGCATAAGTCCTCTAATAAGATAACCATGATGAATTCAAGTCTAAGGACCATTTGTACCCATCTCGTATGAGATTCCCTTAGACTAAAACCAAATGAGTTCTCATGTTGAGTCAAGTCTAGTGATATGTTCTCTAACATAAATCACCTAAGTGCTTGCTTTGGCATCACCATGCCAATAGATATGAGATCTCCTACTGCTATCATATAGCATGAGCATTACACTCATAAGTTTATCTCGTATTTTTCAATATCCATTCTTGACAATGCTATGACTTGGGAGATTTAATGATATCATTTATGTGCATTAGTGTTTGTCTCACATCTTTTGATCAATCATTATTGCAAATGCATATCATAAGGACTTCTATCCAATTCTACTAAACATGTAAACATAAAAATTAACAAGATGACTTCTTTATTATTATCAAAATAAATAATACAATATTACAACAACTCAAGCCCATCCATACATGGTTAGATCTTAGACACCTACACTAACCATCTCCCACTTGCATTAGAGCCAACTAGCCATATCCCTTAATCTCGACGATTGAGTAAGGGACTCATGTTATTACTACGACAAAGGCTTGGTCAAAGGTCTACTATGTTATTATTAGTATGGACCTTTTGTATCCTTATATCATAATGACTAATAATCTCTCTAATTAGATGGTAATGTCGCAATACATGCTTGGACCTTTGATGAGACCTTGGTTCCTTGGCTTGTGCTATAGCTCCATTGTTATCACAAGTATAATACTATTGGATTAATAATGCTAGGAACCATTTGTAGTATAGAAAAAAATTTACAAATCGAAATAACCTCCTTAGCTACTTCTACGTACTGTAAAATATTCAACTCTCGGTTGTTGAGTCAACCACTATTTCTTGCTTAGAACTCTTCCAACTAATAGTGCTACCATTTAATTGGAAAATGAATCCTAACCGTGATTTAAAGTCATCATGGTCGGATTGAAAACTAGCATTCGTAAACCCTTTCACGACTAGTTCATCTCCTCCATAAACTAGGAAGGCATCCTTAGTTTTTCATAAGTGCTTCCGAATGCTCTTCACGGTAATCCAATGTTTTTCACTCGGATCAGCTTGATATCTACTACATATACTCAAAGCATATGAGACATCAAACCACGTACATAACATAACATATATGATAGATCCTATGGCTAACACGTACGAAATGTGAATCATCATTTCTCTTTCGTTTTGTGTTGGGACATGGTGGTATTGCTGCCTATAAGTAACATGTCATCTAGATATAGTACAACAAATACAATTGAGCTTTCGAGTAACCTTTTTGTATACACAAGGTTCATCTTCATTTTATGAAAAATCAAACTTTTTGATCATTTCATCGTAATGTTGATTCCAACTCCTAGATGCTTGCTTAAGTCCATAAATAGACCTTTGTAATTTATAAATCTTATTTGCATGTCTTTTGGTGACAAAACCATCGAGTTATGTCATGTACACATCCTCATTTAATTTTTCATTAAGGAAAGTATTTTTGACACCCATCTACCATATCTTATAATCCCGATATATAGCAATTGCAAGCATAATCCGAATGAATTTAACCATTACGACTGGTGAGAAAGTTTTGTCATAATCAACACCTAGCGAGCCGACGACTTGCCTACTTTGCGCATAGCGCGCTACCGGTAAAAGGATCGCCACATATGTGAGGTTGGCATCCAATGTCGACCTCGCATGCTTCTATTGATTTTGACCTAAAATTTTAATTCATATTTATATAAAATAACAAAAACACATGAATTATAATCGAGCATATCTTATTCATATAGTTAATCATAATTAACCAATCATACAATTAAAGATTCCAAAGAGGGTCCGATACTAATTGAAGGGTTATGTATCCTATTCGAGTTCGGAATAAATAAAAAAAATTTTCCATCTAAAGGTCCAAGATCATTTCATTGAATCTACTAATCATACATACATGAATAATAAGCTAAAAGTAAAGGATTACCTCTTATAGTACGGATCTAAATTTCTTCTCTTTGATTAGCCATCCAAGTGTCCGAGCTCTATCGATGATCCACGTAGCCTATGTATCCATAAAGAAGCACTTAAAATTGATAGGGTGCTAGCTCCACCTTATCCGATTAAGTGTTTCCTCTAGAAATCAATCCCGAGCAATTTTGTGACAACCTTAAAGAAGATGGTAAGAGTATTTCTTGTTAGGGGTTTAGGAGAAAATTATTTTCTCCCTTTTTTCTCTCTTGCCGTATGCCCTAGATAATTTTAGGGGCTGGACTAATTTTCCCTTTTTCATTTTTTTTATTAGCCAAATATTGTCTCATAATTTTGTTTGGCCCAAAATACTCCTTTTTAGGTGATCTCCTTTCTATGCCACACCTCTCCTCCTATTTATAGAGGGAGAGTTTCGTTGTGCTCCAAGGATAAGGAGAGGGGCAGCTATGAATCCATAAAGGACTCTAAGTTGTTGCTTCCTTATCCTCCAAGGATGAAGAGGTATTTTATATGTGGACTACTTGATTATTATCTTTTAAGACATTCAACCTTATCAAATAAGGTTAAAGTTTATCTTTAAAACATTCATCCTTATCCAATAAGGTTGATTTTTATCCACCCAAAAAAATTATCTTAATTCTTTTAATTAAACTTAATGGGCCAAAACTATTTTAGCTCAATTAATTTATTTGGACTATCCAAATAAATATTCTTCGATTATTTTGATGGGGTCGACATTAGAAAATAATTTCTCAAAATACCCTTTAACCTAAACTAGGAAACTCCTTTCCTTTTAGGTTGTTTATTTCCAACTTTGAAACTAACTTCCAAATTAGGAAATCTATTTTTAAAATAGAAAACTTTCCATTTTAGGAAACTTTCTATTTTGGGAACCTTTCCATTTTGGAAACTCTTTCCAAAATAGGAAACTTTTTCCAATATTTTTGCTTCTCATTTGTAATTTGAATACTTGAACTTGTTCATGTGACTCAATAGGCTTTTAAATATGTTGGAAACGTATCAAGAATAAAAGATTTCTCTTTTATCTCTTAATACATAAATTAAGATTAGCCTTAAGTGAGGCATCATGACTACTCAATTCTCTAGGAGGATTAGTTAATCCATTATTACCTTTCATGAGCATAGTTACCATACAATTTAGTTCTCATATCAACTTTTCATAGTGTGATCTTGAACTTGGTTACTAGTCTTGTTCGATCATGATCACATAAGTTTTCTTCGATTCCTAGATATCTTCACTCTTAGAGTAAACCAACTATGCTCTATTGGTGTACTCCTACCGGGTCCATTGAAACGAGTGTCAAAGTGCAAAAGTCCTCAAATGAGATAACCGTAATGACTTCAAGTCTAAGGACCATTTGCACCCATCGCATATGAGATTCCCATAGACTAAAACCAAATGGGTTCTCATAGTGAGTCATGTCTAGTGATATATTCTCTAACATAAATCACCTAAGTGCGTGCTTTGGTATCACCATACCAATAAGTGTGAGATCTTCTACTGCTATCATATAGCATAACATTGCATTCATAAGTCTATCCACATTTGTCAATATCCATTCTTCATAATGCTATGACTTGAGACATTTAACGATATCATTTATGTGCATTAGTGTTTGTCTCATATCTTTCAATCAATCACTATTATAAATGCATATCATAAGGACTTCTATCTAATTCTACTAAACTTCTTAACAAAAGAATTAACAAAATGACTTCTTTATTATTATCAAAATAAATAATGCAATATTACATTAACTCAAGCCCATCCATACATGGTTAGATCTCCGGCACCTACACTAACAACGGTTTGGTTAATTAAATTATGTAAAATAAAATAAATCATAAATTAAAGAAGTGAAATCTATGTTTGGCCTCTATTGGTTATCCATGTAGTACAAATATCCATAAAGAAGTACTCAAATAAATGGGGTACTGGCTCCACCTTTTATGATTTAGTATTTCCTATAGAAATCAATCCCGGGTAATTTTGTGACAACCTTAAAAGATAAGGAAAGTGTATATCATGTTAGGGTTTAGGAGAAAACTATTTTCTCCTTATTTTTCTCTCTTGGTCGCGTGTCCTATTTTGTTTTTAGGGCAAGCCAAAATTATTCTTTCCTCATTTTCCTTTAGTTTTGGCCGAATATTCTCTTTCACTTTATCCTTCTTTATGTCGCGCCTCTCCTTCTATATATAAGAGAAACGTTTCCTTGTCCTCCAAGGACAAAGAGAGGGGTGACATTAAGACCCTTTTAGGACTCTAGGTTGTTGCTTTCTTATTCTCCAAGGATGAGGAGTTATTTTTACATGTGGATCGTTAATCTTTATCTTTGAAACATTCATCCTTATCCAATAAGGTTAATGTTTATCCTCTTACAAAAATATTTTAGGGCTTTTAATTAAACCTAATGGGCCAAAATCATTTTAGCCCAATTAATTTATTTGGACTATCTAAATAAATAATCTTAGATTATTTTAGGCGGTACTCATTAGGAAATATTTTTCCAAATTACACTTTAACCTAAATTAGGAAACTGATTTGCATTTGAGGTTATTTATTTCCAAATTTGGAACTAAATTCCAAATTAGAAAACTAATTTCTAACATAGAAAAATCTCCATTTTAGGAAACTTCCTAATTAAGAAAAATTTTCTTTTAAAGAAACTTCCTATTTAAGGAAACTTTCAATTTTGAAAACCCTTTCCAAAACAACTTTCATAATTGGAAACGTTTTTTTAATATCTTTGCTTCTCATTTATAATATGAATACTTAAATTATGTATGTCACTTAATAGGCTCCTATATATGTTGGTAATGTATCGGGAACAAAAGACTCCTTTTTTTATCTCTTGACACATAAATCAAGATTAACCTCTAGTAAGACATCATGACTACCTAATTCTCTTGGAGGATTAGTTAATCCATTTTAACTTTTCACGAGTATGGTTACCATACAATTGGGTTCTCATGTTAACTTATCACGAGTGTGATCTCAAACTTGGTTATAAGTCTTGTTCGATTATGGTTACACAAGTTTTCTTCAATTCTCAAATGTCTTAACTCTTAGAGTAAATCAACTATGCTCTATTAGTGTGCTCTTACTATGGCTATAGATTTCTTGAGTAGACATTTATCGAAGTACGATATGATAACTCCTTTAGCATACAAGAAATGACAAGTCCAATCTTACTCATACACCTACCTCCATTAGATTCCTAGTGCACCCAATGAATCATCCATGTGCAACCCTTTAATGGGTCCATCAAAATGATTGTCAATATGCATAAGTCCTCTAATGAGATAATCATGATGGCTTCAAGTCTAAGGACCATTTGTACCCATCTCATATGAGATTCCTATAGACTAAAATCAAATGGATTCTCATGCTTGAGTTATGTCTAGTGATATGTTCTCTAACATGAATCACCCAAGTGGTTGCTTTGGCATCACCATATAGCATGAGCATAACACTCACAAATATAAAATATAAGAATTAATAGAATGAATTCTTTATTATTATTAAAATAAATAATATAATAATACATTAACTCAAGTCCATCCAAACATGGTTGGATCTTGGATACCTACACTAACAAGATATTTTTTTAGGAAGCCTATATTAGGAAATAATTTTTCAAAATATCCTTAAACCTAAATTAGCTAACTAATTTCCTTTTCCAAACTTACTTCAAAATTTGGAACTCACTTCGAATTAGGAAATTGATTTCTAAAATAGAAAACTTTTTATTTTTGAAAACTTTTTCCAAAGCGAGAAACTCTCCGTTTTTGGAAACCTTTTTCAAAACAGGAAACTTTCAAAACTAGAACGTTTTCCAAAATCTTTTCTTCTCTTTCATTATATGAATGCTTTAACTTATGCGTTGACTAAATAGACTCTTTGATATATTGGCAATGGATTAAGAATAAAAGATATCTCTTTTTTCCCTTGATACACAAATCAAGATTGGCCTCTAGCAAGGTGCCATAACCACCCAATTCTTTATGATGATTAATTAATTCATAATTACCTTCTATAAGCATGGTTACTATATAATTCAGTTCTCATGTCAACTTATCATCATGTGATCTCGAGCTTAGTTTTTAGTTTGTTTGATTATCATCATAATAGTTCTCTTTGATCCCTAAATGTCTTAGCTCTAGAGTAAACCAACTATGCTCTATTGGTATGCTCTTACCGTGGTTATATATTCCTTGAGTAGACATTTATCAAAATGGAATATGATAATTTCATTAGCATATAAGAAATGGCATGTCTTATCTTAGTCGTCCACCAATCTATAATAAATTTCTAAAGCACCTAACAAATCGCGTATGTGTAACTCTTGACTAAGCCAATCAAAACAAGTGTCAAAGTACATAAATCCTCTAAAAAGATAATCGTGATGAATTTAAATCAAAGGACAAGTTATACCCATCTCATATGAGATTCTCATAGACTAAACCAAATGGGTTCTCATGACGAGTCGAGTCCAGGTGGTATGTTCTTTAACATTAATCATCTAAATACTTGTTTTGGCATCATTATGCTAATAAGTTTGAAATCTCCTATTGCTATCTTATAGCATGAGTATAATACTCACAAGTCTTATCGTATATAGTCAATGTCCATTCTTGATGATGCTATGACTTGGAATATTTAATTATATCATTTAAGTGCATTAATATTTATCTCATGTATTTTTATCAATTATTAATGCAATATTTATCATATGGACTTCTATTTAATTTTATTCAAAATATAAGTGAAAGAATTAACAAAAAGAATTCTTTTTTCAAATAAAATAAAGAATGCATTATTACAATAAGTCAAACCATTCAAAGAATGTTGGATCTTGGGCACCCAACCAATAATCTCCCATTTGCACTAGAGCTAACCAACTATATCCCTTATTCTTGATGATTAAGTAAGGGACTCATGTTTTAACTATGATGAGGCTTAGTCAAAGGATTAATTATGTTGTTGTCGGTATGGACATTTTCTACCCTTATATCACCATAATTGATAATCTCTCTAATCAAGTGGTATCATCGAAATACATGCTTGTATCGTTGATGAGACCTTGGTTTCTTAGCTTGTGTCATGGCTTCGTTGTTGTCATAGTACAATACTATTAGATTAACAATGCTAGGAATAAGTTGTAGTCTAGAAAGAAATTTAAAAATCCAATCAACCTTCTTAGATTCTTCCGTAGCTATAATATATTCGAGCTTCGATTGTTGAGTCGACCACTATTTCTTTCTTAGATTCTTCCGTAGCTATAATATATTCAGCTTAGATTGTTGAGTCGACCACTATTTCTTTCTTAGAACTTCTTTAGCTAATAGCTCCACCATTTAATTTAAAAGTGAATCCTAACTATGACTTAAATTTGTCATGGTAGGTTTCAAAACTAGCATCTGCAAGCCTTTTCACTACTAGTTCATCACCTCTATAGACCAAGAAAATATCCTTAGTTATTTTTAAGTATTGAAGAATGCTCTTTATAGCAATCTAATATTTTTCATCAAAATTAACTTGATATCTACTACATGTGCTCAAAGCATACAAGACATCAAACCATGTACACAACTTGGCATACACAATAGATCCCATGGCTAATGCGTAGGGAATGCAATTCATTCTTTCCCTTTCATTTTGTGTATTAAAGCACTCATCCTTTGAGAGTTTTATGCCATATGACATTGAAAGAAGTCCACTCTTGGATTCTTCTATTCTAAACCTCTTTAGTATTTTGTCAACATATATGCTTTGGAAGAGTCCTAACATTCTTTGTGATCTATCTTTATAGATCTTGATTCCTAGAATATAAGTCTGCTCTCCTATATCTTTCATGGAGAAATTTTTGGATAACCAAATTTTTATAGATCGCAACATGGTAGTATTGTTGCTAATAAGTAGTATATCATCTGCATAAAGATAATAAAGATAACTCGAGCTCCCACTAACCTTTTTGTATATGTAAGGTCCATCTTCATTTTGTAAAATGTCAAACTCTTTGATCATTTCACCAAAACATTGTTCCAACTTCTTGATTGTTGCTTAATTCCTTAAATGGATCTTTATATTTTATAAATCTTATTTACATGTCCTTTGGTAACAAAACCATCAATTTTGTCTTATACACATTTTGGTTTAATTTTTCATTAAGGGAAGCAGATTTGATATCTATCTACCATATTTTTTAATCATGATATGTAGTAATTACAAGTATAATTCGAATGAATTTAACCATTTCTAATAGTAAAAAAGTTTCTTCATAATCAATACCTTATTTCGATGATACCCTTTCACCACTAGTTTAGCTTTATACATATGTACATTTCCAACCATGTTAGCCTTTCTCTTGAAGACTCACTTACACCCAATAGGTTTGACACCTTTAAGTGGATCAACCAAAGTCCATACTTAGTGTACATGGATTCCATTTCAAATTGCATGGCATCATACTATTTTTCAAAGTTAATGTCTAACATTACCTCTTTATATGTGTTAGGTTTGTCATCATGTATAGTAGACATATCTCCATCTCTAATGACAAGAAGGCCATAAGTTTCTAGCTTTTGATGAATCCTTTAAAAACTATGAAGTTCTTCTCGCATTGGTTGAATAGTTACAATATTTTGTAACCTATCTACTTGGAGTTCCTCTAGTGGAGTGTCAATTTATGAGTTTTCTCGAATCGTATTGAAATTCAACTTTCGTCTCATTGGTTCTAGCATTTATAAATTCCTTCTTAAGAAATACCGCACGCCTAGCCATGACCACCTTTTGTTCTTATGGTTGATAAAAATAATATCTTTTTTTTTTGATATCCCATAAATTTATAATTTACTGGTTTGGGTTCTAGCTTGTCTCGATCCAAATATTTGACATATGCTTCACAATCTCAAATTTAAAAAAAAGATAGATTTGCTTTCTTTCCTTTCTATATCTTTTATAGAGTCTTATCAATAGACTTTTTTGAAACCCTATTTAAAATAAACATCATAGTAAGGAGTGCATATCTCCAAAATGAAATAAGGATATTGATTTGACTCATCATGGACTAAGCTATGTCTAATAGCCTCCTATTCCTCCATTTGGACACCATTCATTTTTGGTGTTCCGAGTGGAGTCCATTTGTGGTGTTCCGGTGCTTAAATATTCTTCATCTCAATCTGATCAAAGTGCCTTGATACTTTTGCTAGTTTGTTTCTCAATTTCAAATCTAAATTCTTTAAACTTTTCAAAAGTTTCATATTTATGTCTCATTAAATACACATAACTAAAACACGATATATCATCGATAAAGGTTATGAAATAATGATATGCTTCACTTACTTAGGTGGACATAGGCCTATATACATCACTATGTATGAGGCCTAACAAATAAGCAACTCTTTTCCTTTTTCATGAAAAAAGGATTTTGTCATCTTACCAAGTCGACAAGATTCGTAAACATCATAAGATTTATAATCAAATAATTCTAGATATCTATTTTTATGAGTTTGGATATGTGATTCTTATTTTTATGGTCAATTTGACAATGCCATAGATAAGTTTTGTTTAGATCATTTATTTTAAGTGTTTTTGTATTTATGTTACAAATGACTATGTCCACGTTTAAAACATATAAACCGTTATTAATATGAATATTTTCATATAAAACATCATCTTTATAAAGGGAACAACCTTTGTTCTTAAATAAAAAATGAAAACCCATCTTGGTCTAAATGAGAAATGAAAATGATATTCCTCATTATACTATAAATGTAATATCGAGTTTTTGATTATAAGCACAAGCCCATATGGTAGTGCAAACTCATAGGTGCCTTTTACTAATAGTACAAATCTTAAATCATTTCCCACGTGTAGTTCGACCTTTTCTAAAGGAATTTTTTATTCTTTTAGTCCTTTTAGATTTGTGCAAAATATGTGTACCACATTTAGTATTAAATACCCATGATGTGGGACTAGGAGTAGAAAAGTTCACTTAAATAACATAAATACTTGAGGTACTTTTAGATTTGTTCTATTGCACCATTACAAGGTACTCCTTATCATCTATTATATAGAGCATTTTCCCATGCTAGAGGACATTCCTCTTATTCATTTTTTAGTAAAGAAAATTAATGTCACTCAAGGCATTACTTCCATCAATAATTGATCATATCGATGTGTTACTAATCATAATGTGCAATCCGACAAGATAGAAAAAATGTACAATTTGATTAATTCAATTGTATAAATAAAACAAAGCATAAATTAAAGAAGTAAAATCTATGTTCTCTCCTGCTACTTTTTTTTTTAAGTTCTATAACCTTTGATATAGAACTCAAGAAAACGTTTTGATTCGTTTTCCTTAGTGGGTTTAAGATCCCATCCTTTAACATGCATTAACCTTAAGTTATCTCAATAATTCATACATGAAGGATTAGGTAGGTAGCTCCTTACCAATTGAACTAATGCAATTCCTAATCTCATTGGCATGAAAAATTCTTGTCATCTCACATCTTATGTGAATGTCAATCGTTACTTACAAATTTGTTAGATCTTAAACTATCTTAACAAACCTAACAATTCATTTCAAGTTGGACCCAACATTTGGAGACATCGCATGGCTCATAATTTGATTTCCTCAAGGAAGAAATAACCTTGAGTTATCTTAACAAATGAACAATGACTAAGAGAACTCTCTCCTCATAACGTTGGAAGGTAATTAACTTGATATTAATTTGAAGGATTTAATATGATAGGTCTCATCCTAAAATGCATACTAGTCATCAATCACATTAATCCTATAATGCATACTATCAATCGTATAACAAATACATACATCTCATACATGAATCGAGGGCTAGTGAATGGTAATGGATCTCTATTACTAGTCCCCTTGAGCTATAAGGAGACAAGTGAGTCAAGTACTTAGGTGAAAAATCATTACAAATTCCTCATAATTGTTTTCTCTTCTTAGTTTCTTCTCCTTGCATCTATTCTAATATTTTATCTTCTATTTTTACATTTCTTTAAATAAGAAGCCTTGAGTTACATTTCAAAGAAGTAAGATGAGAAGAGAAATACATCAGAATGATAGAGAAGGATGGATATGCAAGTCCTATTGAACTAAAAATTACAAACATACATTCTAAAAAACTAGGTCGACTCATCCATACCATTCACCCATACTTCACTCTTATTGATACATGGCACATTAATAAAACACATTTCATTTAAATCATGATTATAAATCTATATTGTAGTCATTTTATTAAATTATTAAAATTTCACTAAATTTTAATTTTAAGACTTTTTGAGACTTGGGCCACTTTGGGCTCACCGCATAGTCAATGTCTATTCTTAACAATGTTACAATGTGAGAAATTTAATGATATCATTTTAGTACATTAATGTTTGTTTTCATTCTTTCAATCAATCATTAATATAAATGCATATCATATAAACTTTTATCTAATTCAATTCAATAAATAAATAAAAACAATAAGAATTAATAAAGACTTTTTTATTAGTAATAAAATAAATAATGTAATGTTATAATAACTTAAACCATCCAATTAAGGTTGGATCTTAGACACCTACATTAACAATCTCTCGACTTACACTAGAGCCAACCAACCATGTTCCTCATTTTCGATGATCGAGTAAGGGTCTCATGTTTTTGTTGTGACAAAGCCTTAGTCAAAGGGTCGGTTATATTGTCATTATTGATTGATAATGTCTCTAATCAAATGGTAGCGTTGTAGTACATGCTTGAACCTTTAATGAGAACTTTGTTCCTTAGCTTATGCTATAGCTCTATTATTGTTTTAATACAATACAATTGTGATCAATAACACTATGAACCTCTATAGTTAACAATGAATTCATGTTACATTGAAAGAAATCCTTTCTTTGATTATTCCACACTAAACCTTTTAGTATCCTATCATGTATCTACCTTGGGAGACCCCTCACATTTTAAGTGATTTATCTTCATGGATCTCGACTCTTAGAATGTAGGTTGCCTTTCAATTTCATATATGGAGAAATTCTTGAATACCTAATCTTTTATGGATTGCAACATGATAATATTATAGCCAAGAAGTAGTGTGTTTATTTTCTATTTAGAATAACTAAGACTAGTAGGCTCCCACTAAGTTTTTATGCATATAAGGTTTATCCTTTATATATATGCAAATGTTAAACTCTTTGATTATTTCATTGAAACATTGATTCTCATTCTTGGAGGCCTTTAGTCCATAAATGGACATTTGCATTTTTGTAAATCTTATTTGTATCTTCTTTAGAATCATTAGGGTGTTTCATCTACACATCTTTTTCATTTTCCATTTCTAGGATTCAATGTCTAACATTGCCATTTCATAAGTGTTACCTTTGTCATCCCTTTTAGGGTGCACATCACCATATGTTGAGACAAGAAGATCATATCTTTTTATCTTTTGATAAACTTCTTTTAGACTTACGAAATTCTTTTATATTTGTTTGTGGGGTAGTTACAACACTTTGTAACCCACCTACTTGGGTTTTCATTGGTGGAGAGTCAATTTGTGAATCTACTCGAATCTTATTAAGTTTAAAATTCCATCCCATTATTTTTAGCATTCATAAATTCTTTCCCAAAGAATATAGCATGTCTAGTCATAAATAAATCTTTATTCTAGTGATAGAAAAATAATATCGTTTGCTTTTTTTGGATATCTCATGAACTTACACTTCATTGATTTTGGCTTTAGCTTGTCTTCGTCAAACTACTTGACATATGTTTTATAGACCTAAATATTTGAGGAACGATAATTTCACTTTCTTTCCTCTTTTATATCTCATATCAAGTCTTAATCAAATAGACATAACTGAAATCCTATTCAAGATAAAGTTTATAGTAAGGAATATCTATCATAAAATTAAATGAGGACATTTATTAAACTCATCGTGGATCAAAACATGTTTAGCATGTGATGTCCATTGATAAAGAATCTCATGCTCTCCTAGGTGATCTAAAAATTTAGTGCTTAAGTATTCATCACCTTGATCTAATCAAAATACCTTAATGCCTTTGCTAGTTCGTTATTTGACTTTAAGTCTAAATTCTTTGAACTTTTTAAATGCTTTGGACTCGTGTCTTATAACAAAAACATGATCTACTATTATTAAAGGTTATGAAAATAATCATGTCTCCTTTCACATGAGAAACAAATAGACCAAAATAATTAGTAGCACTATCTCTTTTTTCACTAAAAAGGGATTCATGTCTCTTTCCCAATTAAATAAGATTCATCGGACATCATCAAGTGATTCTATGTATCCATTTACAAGTAGATTAGATATTAGATTCTTGTTTATTTGATCGAGTTGATAATGCCATAAATTTTTATTATTTTTGGATCATTTGAGTGTTTTAATATTTATGTTATATACATGAGAGTTACATGGTGTTCAAAACATACAATTGCTCTCAATCAAGATATTTCCATATAAAACCTCATCTTTAAAAAGAATAACCATTATTCTTAAATAAAATGAAAAACTTGTTCCAAACAAGAAATGGAAATAATGTCTTTAGTTCATACTCGGAATAATAATAATTATAATCATTGAGTTTTAGCACAATCCTACATGGTAGTGATAGCTTATAAATGCCTATAACTAATGGTCCAACTCTTGATCCATTATAGTGTAGTAGGTTATGCTCCATTGAACCTATCTTCCTTCCCTTTATAAGCTCCTACACCTTTAAAAAGTGTGAGCACAACATATAGTATCACATACTTATGAGGTGGGATTACAAATAAAAAAATTAGCTTTAATAATACAAATATCTAAGGTGATTTAGAGTTTTATCTTCACCTCTTCTAGCTACTCCTTGTAATTGTGCTTCCAATGTCCTTTCTTGTTATAATGAAAGTAAACCACATCCCAAGATCAAGATATTGAATTAACTTATCATACATACATGAACTAAAGCATAAGTAAAGGATTATCTCTTGTAGTGCGTAAATTATCCTTTGTAGAAAAGGAGTAATCCAAGTGTTCGACCATTATTAATAATCTACATAACTTAAACTCCCACAAAGAAACCCATAGAATTCATAGAGTCCTAGCTTTAATCTTTCTATATATTTTATTTTACTCTAGAAATCAAATTAGGGTTTTATATAATAACTCGAGCTTTTTAAAGAAAGGATGCGACAACTCCGGCTTTTGATGGAGGGAAACTCTTTCTTTCTATTTTTATTTCTTTTATCGTGTATCATTCTCACTTATCCCTCTTTACCACCTCCCTCTTATTTATATCGAGGTGGCATCCTTATTCTCATAGGATAACGAGTTATAGTGTATGTGGGCTTTTTGATCTTATCCTTGTAAATCTTGATTCTTATCCAATAAGGTTCATATTTATCCTTCCATCAAAATATCTTATAACATTTTAAATTAACCCTATTGGAACAAATAATTGCAAATTAATTTAGACTATCTAAATAAATTAGGTCGGATATTTTTAGGAGGCCCACATTAGGAAAGAATTTCTCAAATAACCCTTAAATCAAAATTACAAAACTATTTTCCTTTTTAAGTAATTTTATTTTTTAAGTAACTTCCAAATTTGGAACTAACTTCCAATTAGGAAACCGATTTCTAAAATAGAAGACTTTCCATTTTCGTGAAGCTTCCATTTTAGGAAACTTTTTATTTTAGAAAACTTTATATTTTTGGAAACCTTCTCAAAAATAGAAAACTTTCAAAATTGAAAACGTTTTCCAATATCTTTGCTTCTATTTTATTATGTGAATGCTTAAACTTATCCTTGTAACCAAATAGGCTCTAGATATGTTGGCAATGTATTAAGAATAAAAGATAACTCTTTTATCTCTTGATAAATAAATCAAGATTGGCTTTTAGGAAGGCATCATAACTACCCAATTCTCTAGGAGGATTAATTAATTTGTAATTACCTTTCACGAGCATGGTTACCATATAATTCAATCCTCATGTCAATTTATCATAGTATAATCTTGAACTTGGTTATTAGTCCGTTCGATTATGATTACATAAGTTTTCATCAATTCCCAAATGTCATAGCTCTTAGGGTAAACCAACTATGCTCAATTGGTGTACTCCTACTATGGCCATACATTTCTTGAACAAACATTTATAGAAGTGCAATGTGATAACTCCTTTAGCATTTAAGGAATGACATGTCTTATCTTTGTTATCCACCTATCTCTATTAGATTCCTAGTATTCTTAATGAATCGACCACATGCAACTTATTACTCGGATCTATGGAAACAAGTGTCAAGTACATAAATCCTTTTATGAGATAACCATGATGATTTCAAGTTCAAGGACTAGTTGTACCCATCTCTTATGAGATTCTTATAGATTAAACCAAATGGGTTCTCATAGGGAGTGAAGTCTAGTGATATTTTCTCTAACATTAATCACCTTAGGGCTTGCTTCGACAATGAACATGTCAATAAGTGTAAGATTTTCTACTCGTCATCTTATAGCATGAGTATAGCACTCACAAGTGTAACCGCATATAATCAACGTCTATTCTTAACAATGTTATGTTTTGGGACATTTAATGATATCATTTAAGTGCATTAATATTTACCTCACATCTTTTGACTTCTATCTAATTCTATTCAATAAATAAATATAAACTATAAGAATTAATGAAAGACATATTTTATTACTCATAAAATAAATAATGTAATATCATAATAACTCAAATAATCTAATTGAGGTTGGATCTTAGGCACCTATACTAATATCTAGCTACCCATAGACTAGTGCCCGCAGCTTGCCTCGCATCTAGCCTCTAGCATTCTCACGTGCTTAGCCTAGGCTTGCCTTACCCTTATGTACGCCAAACGAGCTTGATCTCGTGTAAGGCATGTCTTGGCTTAGGCATAGACACGGCATGTACCTAGTGCACACTTGCCATGTTACATGCATATCACATAACAAGCCTCGCATAGTAGGCCCGAAAGCCGCGAGGCATGTCTAGCACGTGAAGGATCATATATCCTATAGAGGTACAAAATAAAATAAAATTTTCCTCTATCTAAAGGGCCCAAGATCATGTCGTTGAATTAACTAACAATATATTCATGAATTAAAATGATGAATCGAGAATTACCTCTTGTAGAGTATATTTAAACCTTTATAGAAAGGAGTGATCTATGTGTTTGACCTTTATTAATAATTCACATAATCCAACACCCTTAAAAAAAAACACTTAAAATTTTTATAGTGCTAGCTCGAACTTTTTTGACTTGTTTTTATGTTTCCTATAGAAATCTAATCGGGGTAATATTTATGATAACCCAAAGAGAAAAAGAGGATGCAACGACCTAGACCCTTCCACATATCATATACATGCTTTGTGTGTGACCCAAATTAATTTGTTTGATGATTGATGTATGATTATTGCCAAAAGCCGGCTACGTCAAGACATTCCACATTCACTATTGAAAACAACGAGTGCCTCAATGCACTAGTTTTGCTATCGAAATTGTTTCTCCAAGACATGTTGTATTCATCGACGAAACTACAGCGTCCAAACTTGTTGCTTTCACTAATAAACTTAATGTTTAACTTATGTTTTGCTATGAAGTGTCATGCTAGTATGCTATGTGAAAACACTATTGAAAATGGCTAAGTCCGACAAGCCATTTTTCGTTAATGAAAAATGCTATGTCTAGACATTTCGGTTTATATCAACGAAAACTATCACTATCATGGCATCAGCTTTTTGTTGATGAATTTTATGTCCAACTACACTTAGTGACATATTAGTCCCTTTATTGTGAAATCACTTAAAGACACATTAATTATGATTTTATTTGAATCAAGAGATTGGAAAGCATAGATTAAATAATTGAGAGGGACTTACTTTTTCCTTGAGATAGTGGAATGTTAGGTGTCACCACCATGCATTGCATGGGTGACTTGGCCAAAAAGGTGTCATCCTCTAGAATTTTAGGCCATTTTACATTATATGACTGGTCTATATAAAGAAAGGGTGAGACCATGGCTGAATCTTTTGGCCATCCGAATAATATATAAGAGAAAAAGGAGAATTGCTTGAGAGGGAGTCACTGGAGCCGTTGTAACTTGGTGGAGTTATTGCCAATTTTAGTTAAGTGCTTGGACCAAGTGTAAGGAAAGTCTATTGTGGTCTATTGTAGCATTTTCTACCCTCATAATTGTATACCAAGTAAGTGTAATCCATTCAACTACACTACGGGACCTAGGTTTAGGCATCCTATACATGTTGAACTTGATTGTTGCTATGTTTATTTGCTTAATGAAAGAGGTTAAAACTTGATGCATATGAACTTAAGACTAATCACTAAGCCTAGAATTGTTGTGTAAACCTTAAACAAATATAGGTTGAACTTTGTGTGCCTTTGTGGTCAAACAGAATGCTTGAATTTGCTTGGCTTATATTTTGCCAAAAATGCTTAACTTATGATTCTACCAAAAATGCTTGGATCGAATTCTATCAAAAATGCTTAACTTTTGATTCTACCGAAAATGCCTAGATTATGATTCTACCAAAATTACTAAGTTGGTATTTTTTCAAAATTGCTTGGCTTGTATTCCGTCGAAATTGCTAGGCTTGTATTCTATCAAAATTTCTTGGCTTGTATTATACCAAAATTAGTTGGCTTGATGAGTTATAACGTATCTTGAATTAGCTTTAATGCATAGAGGTTATTAGCACGGTTGTGTTAGTTGAATACATTAATAATATTTCATTGCTCAAGCATTAAAAACATGTATTCATGGCATGGCATGGCATAACATTGGTTTTTCATGACTCATGTTTTACACAAGAAAAGAAGCCATGTGCATGAACATGGAAATGTCACCCGTGAGAATGATCCGGCATATACTCAAAGGTTGAACATAGAAAGGCCACCCTTGGGAATGATTCGGTGTTTACTCGAGGGCTAGTACGCGGCTAGACATTGTGTAGTTTCATGGTTTTTAAGGTTGTAAAAGAGGGCCAAATCGGACAATCGGCAAGGCATTTTTGACGGACAAAAAATGTATTTCTTCATAAAAATATGCTTTCATAAACTCATGTATAATTAAACTTGCTGAGTGTTTGCTCATTTCTTTATGTCTTATGGTGTAGGTTACTACAATGATGCTTGCGAGTAGGCTATCGTGAAGATGGTGATGCTCGGATGATTTTAGAGTTTGTCGAAAGGTGTACTTTCATCTAGGCATTTAGGTTGTCGGTTATATCTAGCTTATGTTTACATATCATAGCATGATTATTTTTTTTGTAAATGTTGAAAGTCTATAGCCTTATTACCAAGATAAGCATGTAAAAAGTCTATTTTGAATGAAATGAAGTATTCGCCCAAAGCTTGTGTTCCTTATATTTATGTTGCCTTTAATGTTTTGGTATCCCACGTAAAGCATTTGTAATGTGTCCATAAAGCTAAACCCTTAGTTTCTGCTCGTGAATTAACATGACGATAGATTGTCATAAAATTTTGATAGATTTAGGTTGTCCGGCATAGTTTTACGTCAACAAAATTTTGAGTTGCAATGCAACTTTTTCATCCAAAAAAATGTTTCATATACAAATTGAGTTTTTGAGTAGGCTTTCAAGCCAAATGTCCTCTACTATGCATTATATATACCACGCATGGTTTCGGGTCATAGGGCATCATCGCTCATTCGACGAGCGTCGCAACACGCCCAACCACTATTGGCCACATGTGCTGTGCATCGTGTCTAATGCCCCGTGAATGTTTAGTGCTATCGTAGTGTTCTAGCCACCCTCATAAGGTTTGAGGTGCTACAAATTGGTGTCCGACTAAGTCGGCTCGGTAGGCTAAGAAAGTACATGTAAACTCCGAGCTTTAGCAATGTCATCGATGATTAAGTGTTTAGTTTTTGTTGGATATGAAATTTTAAATTTTGCTTAGCAAGTATGAATATTTCTCTCATGATGAAATATGTGATATGTTTGAATGCCCGATGAATGCATAACTTGTTTGCTTGATGAGTTGCTTAATATGATTGATGCTTGATGATATTGTATGTTTGAAGCTTTGCTAATATTGTTGAATGTGCTTGTGTGTGGCATTATACGTCATGTTGATCATATAAAAATGGTTATGCTCATAATAGTATGGCTAAGAAAAATCAAAATGATGAGGGTGGTGCTAAGAGGAATCACAATGGTGAGGGGTCAAGTCATAGGGCTAGCTACCATGAGGGGAATAATGAATTTATGAATAATCGAATGTCAACAAAGCATGTCTTTGAATTATTACGATAGCAATAGTAGAGGCATGATGACTAGATGCAAGTCTTGATGTCTATGCAACAGTTCGTGAATCAAGCCTAGGCTACTATAGAGGGTCGACATAATGGAGTGGTTTTGAAAATTCAGTCCAAAAGAATTTATGGGCATCGATGATCCAATGGTGGCTAAGGAATGGATTAAGTCTTTTGAGATGATCTTCGAGCACATGGCAATGGGTGATACAAATAGGGTATCATGTGTTATATTCATGTCGACTAACGTTGCTCGAGCATGGTAGGAATCGATAAAGGTTTACTTGAATGTGCCTAACCTTACATGAGCACAATTCAAGGGAGTCTTCAATGAGAAATTCTTTCTTATAAGTGTAAAAACTAGGAAGATCCAAGAATTTATGAAGCTAAAACGTAAGGACATATCGATAGTCGATCATGTCCGTAAGTTTGAACATTGATGTCGATTTACGACCTTTATTTCGAGGGCTAATGCACAAAAGAAAAGGCATTTTCCGAGGGGTTTGAACCTAGAGCTACAAACTCGGTATGAGTGTCCGTAAATGATTATGGCGACATCATTAGTCGAGCATTGAAAATTGAGGAAGATCATAATGAGGCAACACGGTTACGATGAACAAAAAAGCTATATGTTACCAATAATTTTGGTGAACGGATCGTGGGACCGGATCGGCTTGAGAGGAAAAGGCCAAACAATATCAAGAAACCTAGAATGGTCGAGGGGTAGTAGAGAATCGCTAGGGGGTAGCAATGGCCGGACATATCGGACAAGTCAAATTGCATCAAGTATGGCCACAAACATCCCGATGAGTGTTTGATAGGTAGAAACACTTGCTACTTTTGCAAGGAAGTCGGGCACATGACACATAATTGTTCGAAGAAGAGGGCTGCACCGAGAGCACTAGGTAAAGTGTACATGATGATGCATGAACAATTCAAAGAGGACTCACAATGTGAAAGAATGGAGTAAGTTAATTCGAGGATGAAATTCTTGTAAGGATGGGGGATAGTAACGACCTAGACTTTTGCATATATCATATACATGCTTTTGTGTGTGTAGCTTGGTGCCTAATTAATTTGCTTAATGATTAATGTATGATTGCTTTCAAAAGCTAAAGTCGTCAAGACATGCTAAATTTGCTATCAAAAATAGCGAGTATCTCGACGAGTTAGTTTTGGTACTAAAACTACCACTCCAAGACAAGTCGTATTCGTCAACAAAACTATCGCATCCGGACTTACTATTTTCATTGACAAGATTAATGTTTAACTTACATTTGCTACAAAATGCCATGCTAGTATGCTATATGGAAATGCTATCGAAGCCGACTAAGTCCCGACAAGCCATTTTTCGTTGACAAAAGATGTGTCCAGACATTCCAGTTTACGTCAACGAAAATTGCCACTATCGTGGCATCAATATTTTGTTGATGAATTTTATGTCTACCCATACATAGTGACATATTAGTCCCTTTATTATGAAATCACGTAAAGGCACATTAATAATAATTTACACTTGAATTAAGGTATTAGATAGCATAGATTAAATAATTAAAAGAGACTTACATTTTCCTTTAGATAGTGGAATGTTAGGTGTCACCACCATGAATTGCATGGGTGACTTGGCCAAGGAGGTGTCATCCTCCATAATTTTAAGCCATTTCACATTACATGGCTAGTCTATATAAAGACGGGGTGAGACCATGGCTGAATCTTTTGGCCATTTGAACAATATATAAGAGAAACAGGAGAATTGCTTGAATGGGAGTTGTTGAGCTGCTCGTAACTTGTTGGAGTTGTCGCTAGTTTTAGCTAAGTATTGGACCAAGTGCAAGGAGGGTCTATTGTGATCTATTGTAGCATTTTTTTAGTCTCATAACTCTATACCAAGTAAATGTAATCCATTCGACTATACTACGTAACCTAGGTTTAGGCGTCCTATACATGTGGAGCTTTATTGTTGCTATGTTTATTTGCTCGAATGAAAAGAGGTTAAAACTTCATGCATATGAACTTAAGCCTAATCACTAAGCCTAGAATTGTTGTGTAAACCTTAATCAAATGTAGGCTAAACTTGGTGTGCCTTTGTGGCCAAATAGAATGCTTGAATTTGCTTAGCTTGTTTTCTCGCCAAAAATGCTTAACTTGTGATTCTATCGCAAATGCTTAAATCGAATTCTATAAAAAAATGCTTAACTTTTGATTTTGCTGAAAATGCCTAGTTTATGCTTCTACTAAAATTGCTAAGTTGGTATTTTTTCAAAATTGCTTGGCTTGTATGCTATCAAAATTGCTAGGCTTGTATTCTATTGAAATTGCTTAGCTTGTATTACGCCAAAATTGGTTAGCTTGATGAGTTATAACGTATCTTGAATTAGCTTTAATGCATAGAGGTTAATAGCACGATTGTGTTAGTTGAATGCATTAATGATATTTGGTTGCTCAAGCATTAAAAACATGTATTCATAGCATGGCATGGCATAACATTGGTTTTTCATGACTCATGTTTTAGACAAGAAAAAAAGTCATGTGTATGAACATGGAAATGTCACCCATGGGAATGACCTTCCGTATACTTAAAGGTTGAAAAAGAGAGGCCACCCTTGGGAATGATTCGGTGTGTACTCAAGGTCGGTACTCGATTAGACATTGTATAGTTCCATGGTTTTTAGGGTTGTAAAAGAGTGTTGGATCGGACATTCGACAAGGCATTTTTGACGGATAAAAAATGTATTTCTTCAAAAAATATGCTTCCATAAACTCATGCATGATTACACTTGCCGAGCATTAGCTCATTTCCTTATGTTTTATGGTGTAGGTTACTACAATGATGCTTACGAGTAGGTCGTCGTGAAGATGGTGCTACTCGGACGCTTTTGGAGTTTGCTAAAAGGCGTACTTTCATCTAGACATTTAGGTTGTAGGCTATGTCTAGCTTATGTTTACATATCATAGCATGATTTTTTTTGTAAATGTTGAAAGTAAATAGCCTTATTGCCAAGACAAGCATGTAAAAAATTTATTTTGAATGAAATGAAGTATTCACCCAAAGTTTGTGTTCCTTATGTTTATGTTGCCTTTAATGTTTTAGTATCCCACGTCAAACATTTATAATGTGTCCATATAGCTAAACCCTTAGTTTCGTTGTGAATTAATATGACGAGTAGGTTGTCATAAAATTTTGACAGATTTAGGCTACTTGGCATAGTTTTACGTCAACAAATTTTGGAGTTGTGATGCAACTTTTGCATCGAAAAAAATGTTTCAGATATGAATTGAGTTTTTGAGTAGGCTTTCAAGCCAAATGTCTTCTGTTGTGCATTGTATATCACGCGCATGGTTTCGGGTCATAGGGCATCGTCGCACATTCGATGAACGCTACAACGCGCCTAGCCACTATGGCCGTATGTGCTACAACTGCGTCTAGCGCTCTATGAATGTTCAATGCTATCGTAGTGTTCTAGCCACCCTCATGGGGCTTGGGGTGCTTCAAATTGGTGTTTGAGCAAGTCGATTTAGTAGGCTAAGAAAGTACATGTAAACTCCGGTTCCAACAACGTCGTCGATGATTAAGTGTTTAGTTTTTGTTAGATATGAAATTGTGAATTTTGCTTAGCAAGTATGAATATTTCTCTTATGATGAAATAGGTGATATGTTTGAATGCTTGATCAATGCATAACTTGTTTGCTTGATCGGTTGCTTAATATGATTAATGTTTGACGATATTGTATGTTTGATATTTTGCCAATATTGTTAAAAGTGCTTCTATGTGGCATTATGCGTCATGTTAATTGTATAGAAATGGTTGTGCTTAGAACGAGTATGGCTAAGAAAAATCAAAATGGTAATGGTGGTGCTAAGAGGAATCACAATGGTGAGGGGTCAAATCGTATAACCTTTATTTCGGGGTTAATGCAGAGAAGAAGGGGCATTTTCCGAGGGGTTTAAACCCGGAGTCGCGAACTCGGTTAAATGATTATGGTGACATCATTAACCGAGCATTGGAAATTGAAGAAGATCGTAATGAGGCAACACGACTACAGTGAACAAAAAAGCTATATGTTGGCAATAATTTTGGTGAACGGATTGTGGGACCGGATCGGCTTGAGAGGAAAAAGGCAAACAATATCAAGAAACCTAGAATGGTTAAGGGTCAGCGAGAGAATGGCTAAGGGGCAGCAATGGCCAAACGTATTAGACAAGTCAAATTGTAGCAAGTGTGGTCGCAAACATGTTGATGAGTGTTTGATAGGTAGAAACACTTGCTACTTTTGTAAGGAAGTCAAGCACATGACACATAATTGTCTCAAGAAGAGGGCCGCACCAAGAGTACTAGGCAAAGTGTACATGATTATGCACGAACAAGTTAGAGAGGGCTCACAACGTGAAAGAATGGAGTAAGTTAATTCCAAGGATGAAATTCTTATAAGGATGGGGAATAGTAACGACCCAAACCTTTGCACATATCATATACATACTTTTGTGTGTTTAGCTTGGTGCCTAATTAATTTGCTTGATGATTGAGATAGGATTGTTGCCAAAAGCCGAGTCATCAAGACATGTTAGATTCACTGTCGAAAATAACAATGTCACAATGAGTCGGCTTTGTTGCTTGAAACTACCACTCCAAGACAAGCTATATTCAAGCAACGAAACTATCGCGTCCGGACTTACTATTTTCGTTAACAAGACTAATGTTTAACTTACGTTTTGCTACGAAATGCCATGCTAGTATGCTATGTGGAAATGCTATCGAAAATGACTAAGTCTCGGACAAGCCATTTTTCGTTGAAAAAAATGTCGTGTCTAGACATTCTAGCTTACGTCAATGAAAACTACCACTCTCGTGGCATCAATTTTTTGTTGACAAATTTTATGTCTAGCCATGTATAATGACATATTAGTCCCTTTACTATGAAATCACTTAAAGACACATTAATAATGATTTACATGAATTAAGATATTGGATAACATAGATTAAATAATTAAGAGGGACTTACTTTTTTCTTTAGATAGTGAAATGTTAGGTGTCACCAACATGAATTCCATGGGTGACTTGGCCAAAAACGTGTCATCCTCTAGAATTTTAAGCCATTTTACATTGCATGGCTAGTCTATATAAAGACGGGGTGAGACCATGGCTAAATCTTTTGCCCATTTGAATAATATATAAGAGAAACAGGAGAATTGCTTGAGTGGGAGCTATTGGAGTCGCTATAACTTTCCGGAGTTACTACTAGTTTTAGCTAAGTATTGGACCAAGTCCAAGGATGGTCTATTATGATCTATTGTAGCATTTTTTAGTCTCATAACTCTATACCAAGTAAATGTAATCCATTTAACTACACTATAAGATTTAGGTTTAGGCATCTTAGACATGTTGAGATTGATTATTGGTATGTTTATTTGTTGAATGAAAAGAGGTTAAAACTTGATGCATATGGATTTAGGATCGACCACTAAGCCTAGAATTGCCATGCAAACCCTAGACAAATGTAGGCTAAACTTGGTGTGCCTTTGTGGCCAAATGGAATGCTTGAATTTGTTTGGCTTGTATTTTATCGAAAATGTTTGGCTTGTATTTTATCGAAATTGCTTAGCTTGCATTCTACCGAAATTGCTTGGCTTGATGAGTTATAACTTATCTTAAATTAGCTTTAATGCATAGAGGTTATTAGCATAGTTATGTTACCCGAATGCATTGACGACATTTGGTTGCTCAAGCATTGAAACATGTATTTATGGCATGGTATGGCATGGCATTACATTGGTTTTTCATGACTCATGTTTTACACAAAAAAAGAAGTCATGTGCATAAACATGAAAATGTCACCCGCGGGAATGATTTGGTGTATACTCAAGGGTTAAACACAGAGAGGCCACCTTGAAAATGATTTGGTGTATACTCGAGGGTTGAACATAGAGAGGCCGACCTTGGGAATGATCCGGTGTATACTCGAGAGTCGGTCCTCAACTAGACATTATTTAGTTCCATGGTTTTCAAGGTTTTAAAAGAGGGCTGGATTAGGCATTCGGCAAGGCATGTTTGAAAGATAAAAAATGTATTTCTCCATGAAAAATATGCTTTTATAAACTCATGCATGATTACACTTACCGAGCATTAGCTCATTTCTTTATGTCTTATGGTTTAGGTGACCGCAATGATGCTAACGAGTAGGCTACCATGAAGATGGTGCTATTAGATGCTTTTAGAGTTTGTTGAAAGGTGTACTTTCATCTAGGCATTTAGGTCGTAGGCTATATCTAGCTTACATGATTTTGTTTGTAAATGTTGAAAGCAAACGACCTTACGACCAAAACAAGCATGTAAAAAGTTTATTTTGAATGAAATGAAGTATTTTTCCCAAAGCTTGTGTTCCTTATGTTTATGTTGCCTTTAATTTTTTGGTATCCCATGTAAAGCATTCATAATGTGTCCATATAAATAGACCACTTAGTTTCCACTTTTAATTCACATGACATTAGCTATCATGAAATTTTGGTTGGCTCGAGTTGCTACGGATGCGAGTCGCTTGGTGTAGTTTTACGTCAACAAAATTCCGAGTCGTGATTCAACTTCGCATCGATGAAAATGTTTTAGATACGAATTGAGTTTTAAGTAGGCTTTAAAGTCAAATGTCTTTCATTGTGTATTGCATGTCTCGTGCATGGTTTTAGGTCATAGGGCATCATCGCGCATTCGATGAGCGCAAGACATGGTCGCAGTATGCCCAACCACTACTAGCTATGTGCACTATAGCTACATCTAGTGCTTTGCAATTGTTTGATGTTGTTGTAGCGTTCTACCCTCCTTGCGGTGCTTAGGGTGCTACAAAGGAGGTGGCATGCTAAGGCTAAAGAGTACATAATTTTCTCATTCTTTTTCTTTTTGAGTCTTCGTGCCCTAGCTATTATTTTTTCTTGATGTGCCAAATTTTCTCTTCCCTACAAAAACTCCTTATTTGTCGATTCTCTCTCCCATATGTATATGGGAGATGCTTCCTTATATTCTAAGGATAAAGATGGGTGGCAATGAATCCCCGAAGGGCTATAAGTTGTTGCTTCCTAATTCTACAACGATTAAGAGTTATTTTGCATGTGAACTTTTAAGCTTTATCTTTAAAATATTTATCCTTATCCAATAAGGTTTATGTTTATCCTTCCATCAAAATATCTTATAGGATTTCAACTAAACCTATTGCCCAAAACTATTTTGCCTCAATTAATTAATTTGAATTGTCCAAAGAAATTAAATTAGATAATTTTAGGATGCACACATTAGAAAACAATTTTTCACTTAAATCTAAATTAGGAAACTAATTTTCATTTTAGGTTATTCATTCCAAATTTGAAACTAACTTCCAAATTAGAAAATTGACTTCTAAAATAGAAAACTTTTCATTTTAGGAAATTTTTCATTTTAAGAAACTTTCTATTTTGGAAAAAATTTTATTCTTGAAAACCTTTTCCAAAATAAGAAACTTTTATAATTGAAAATTTTTTCCAATATCTTTGCTTCTCTTTAATCATGTGAATGCTTAAACTTATGCGTATGACTCAATAGGCTCTTAGATATATTGGTAATGCATTAAAAATGAAAGACAACTCTTTTATCTCATGATACATAAGTCAAGATTGACTTCTAGCCGAGCATCATAACTATCCAATTATCAAGGAGGATTAATTAGTCCATAATTACCTCTTATAAGTATGGTTACCATACAACTCCGTCCTCATGTCAACTTATCATAGTGTGATCTTGAACTTTGTTATTAGTCTTATTTGATTACGATCACATAAATTTTCTTTGATTCCTAAATGTCTTAGCTCTTAGAGTAAACAAACTATGCTCTATTTATGGTCATAAATTTTTTAAGTAGACATTCATCAAAGTGCAATGTGATAACTTCTTTAGCATACAAGGAATGACATGTGCTATCTTGGTTATTCACCTACCTCTACTCGATTCCTTGTGTACCTAACAAATTGCTTACATATAATGCTTTACTAGGTCTATCAAAACGAGTGTCAAAATATATAAATTTTTTAATGAGATAACCATGATGACCTAAAGTCTAAGGACCAGTTGTACCCATCTCATATAAGATTCTTATAGACTAAACCAAATGGGTTCTCATGGTTAGTCAAATTTAGTGATATATTCTCTAACATAAATCACCTAAGTGCTTGCTTTGGCATCATCATACCAATCGATGTGAGATCTCCTACTACTATTATATAGTATGAGCATAACATTCATAAGTCTAATTTTATTTAGTCAATGTCCATTCTTCATGATTCTACAACTTAGGATATTTAATGATATCATTTATGTGCATTATTGTTTACCTCAAATCTTTCGATCAATCACTAACGTAAATGTATATCGTATGAACTTTCATCTAATTCTATTCAATGAATAAATATAAATGGTAACAATTAATAGAAATAATTCTTTTGTTATAAACAATATAAATGATGTAATAATATAATAAGTCAAACCCATCCAAACAAGGTAGGATCTTGGGTATCTACACTAACAATACGTCATGCATGACTAGCCTTGCCAAAAGGCCTAGCATGTTCGAGGCATGCTTGGCCTATCATATGTCTATTATGTGACTGGCCTAGCTAATAGGCTTAAAGGACTTGGCATGCGCGAGGCATGCCCGGCCTCTCGTGTGCTCGGCGTATGACTAGCATAGCTTGGACGACTTAGCATGCGACCAATGCATGAATAGCCCGGCTAGTGCACAAGCCTTGTCTAGCTTGTTGTGCACTCAGCATGTGACAAGCCTAAACTCCAAGTTGTGTACACTAGTGCTATTGTCCAATGTTGGGCTCATGTACCCCCACTTATTTCGAAGCCCAAAATTAGTTTTAAACACTTATAAAATACCAAAACATTAGATTTACAATTAGGAATTGATAATTCATATAATTAATCAAAATTAACAAAGCATACAATTAAAGTTTTAACAATGACTCTCATACCAATTGAAAGATCATGCATTCTATGAAAGTATAGAATAAAACAAAAAAAATTTCCTCTATTTAAGGCTCTCACGGTCAAGTCATTGAATCAACTAATCATAAATACTTGAATTAAAGTATGAGTATAGGATTACCTTTTATAACATAGATTTAGTCTTTGCAGAAAAAGGAGCTATCCAAGTGTTCAGCCTCTATCGATAATCCATATGGTCTAAGCACCTATATAAGAAGCAATAAGAAGTTGTAGCATGTTAGCTCCAACTTTTTCCGACATGTTTAATTGTTCTCTTTAGAAATCTATTTTAGGATATTTTGTGACAACTCTAAGAGAGAGGAGGAGAGTTGGCATGATTTTTTTGGGGAGAAAACTATTTTCTCTTTTCTTTTCTATATGTCATGTGTCTCCATATAAAATCTCTCTCTTTGTTGCACCTCTCTCTTTTATTTATAGGGGAGTGGCTTCCTTGTCCTCCAAAGATAAGGAAGTCGTGGCAACAAGTCCTATATGGACTTTAGGTTGTGGCTTCCTAGTCCTCTAAGGACTAGGAGTTGCAATTCACATCGGCTTTTTTGACGTTTTCCTTGAAACGCTAAACCTTATCCAATATGGCTCAAGTTTATCCTTATATCAAAATATCTTAAAAGCTTTTAAATTCATCCTATTAGCCTAAAATTTTTTTGCCCAACTAATTATAAATTAATTTGGACTATCCAAAAAAATTGGTTTAGATATTTTCTAGGAAGCCCACATTAGGAATTAATTTCCCAAATTACCCTTAATCCTAAATTATGAAAAATAATTTCCTTTTAGGTAACTTACTTCCAAATTTGAAATTGACTTATAAATTAGGAATATGATTTCTAAAATAAGGAAATTTCCATTTTTGGAAACGTTTCCCAAAACAAAAAACTTTCCATTTTCAAATCCTTTTTTTCAAAATAGGAATCTTTCAAAACTAGAAACCTTTTTCAAAATCTTTGCTTCTCTTTCATTATGTGAATGTTTAAACTTACATGTGTGACTCAATAGGCTCCTAGATATATTGTTAGTTTATCTAGAATAAAAGAAACTTCTTTTATCTCTTGATACACAAATCAAGATTGGCCTCTAGCAAGGTATCATGACTACCCAATTCTGCGGGAGGACTAATTAATCTGCCATTATTGTTCTCGAGCATGGTTACCATATAATTCAATCCTCATGTTAATTTATCACTATGTGATCTCAAACTTGGTTTTTAGTCTATTCAAATATGATCACATAAGTTTTATTCAATTCTTAAATGTATTAGCTCTAGAGTAAACTAACGATGCTCTATTGGTGTACTCCTACCGTGGCTACATATTCCTTCGACAAACATTTATCAAAGTGCAACATGATAACTTCTTTAGTATACAAGCATACAAGGAATGTCAAGTCCTACTTTAGTCATCAACCTATCTCATCAGGTTCCTAGTGCACCCAATAATCATCCACATGCGAGCTTTTGACTAAGCCCATCAAAATGAGTGTCCAAGTATATAAATCCTTTAATGAGATAACACTTATGACTTCAAGTTAAAAGATTAGTTGTACCTATCTCGGATGAGATTTTCATAGACTAAAATTGCATTAATATGTTCTCTAATATTAATCACCTAAATGTTTGTTTTGGCATCACCATGCTAATAGGTATGAGATCTCCTACTACTATTTTATAGCTTAAGCATAGCACTCATAAGTCTTACCGTATGTATTCGAGTGTCCATTCTTGAAAATGCTATGACTTGGTACATTTAATGACATGATTTAAATGCATTAATGTTTCTCTCATATGTTTCAATCAAATATTAATGCAATGTATATCATATGGACTTTTATATAATTCTATTCAAAATATAAACAACAAGAATTAATAAATAAAAAAACCTTCTTTTATTAATAAAATAAAAAATACAATTTTATAATAAGTCAAACCATCCAAACAAGGTCGGATTGGGACCTATACCAACACGGACATGTACATCTAGATGCTCGATAAAAGATCAAGAATGTATAAATGTATATATTTAGATGCTCGATATAGAGCATCGAAGCACATAAAAATTTTTTCGGAAAGATCATAAAAAAGGATTTCATAGCATGGAAAATATTTTAGAAAAGACATGAAAATTATTTTCAACTACATTTCACTTGCATCTATATGATGCATGATTTACTTACTAAGCAATCACTCACCAAATTTTTATGATGTAGGGACTAAAGGTTAAGACCGATGGCTATGTTTTCTTTTGAGCTAATTACCAAAAGATCACTCCCATTGGTTCATCAAGTATATCCGACCTATTGATGTAGACTAGGCCTACTCCACATTATTGTGATATTAGTGCTTAGTATTTTGGCATATGTATTGGGTATGACTTCTTTGTTTTATATGGTAGCGAATGTAATTAAACGGTAATTGGTTAACTAAAGAAAATGAATAATAGACTTTTAAATAAATAAACCATTTTTTATAGTAGGGTGGTATTAGACTGATGGTCATGTAAAAAAGATATTAGGTTATATGCCAACCAATTTCGGATATGTAAAATTTGTAATAGTTTAGTAATATGTAGTTGTAGTTTTTAGTAGTTTTTATTAGTTTATTTGATGCACACTCTCGTTCGATAATAATGATACCAGTAATACAAATAATATAAGTAACTAAAGTATGGAAAGATGATAATTAATAAAGTAAAAAGGTTAAGTGATCAAATAACGGGTATCAGCTAAATGAATTTTTTCTTACTTATAAAAAGAGAATTTGACAAAATCGAGAATCATAGATCTAGTTATTTTAGTTCAAAATATTTAACTAAAATATTAAAATAAAAAATTTAGTAGTGTATTTTGGGCTGCAATTTGCATGCATAATAGGACCTATTTAAAATTTAAGGGGCTTATGCAAGTAAAAACCATATGATGCCATATGAAGAACATAATGCCTTATGTCTTGCATTCACTATAAGGCATGGTGGTAATATTCTGAACCTATTTAAGTCCTAGGTTGAGGATAATATAGACGTGGTATTAGAGCCGAGGTTGATTTAGAAAGGAAAGGAAGGAGCAAGTAAGATATACGAAAAATGACCTTTATTAACTTGTAAGTATGCTTGTTAATTGAAATGTTATGATTTTTTAGTGAATGTGAATGGCATGATGATTTATTTTGGTAAATTGTTATGCTTTAATGTCATGTGGATTAATGATTGATTGCCATGCAAGTAAATGTTGTAAGTGAATGCAATGTGAATGATATGATCAATATGAATATTTAAGGAGTTAATTAAATAACATAGTTTGCATTGTCTATACATATGAATTAAGAGAGAGAAAGGATGCCACCAAACAAGGTTAGTAACAATATTACTAATAATGGTGTTGATTCGAGCAAGTTAGGAACAAACCAAGAAAGGGAATTAATGGAGTTATTGAGAAGGCAACGTGTGAAAGATAATGCATCCTATAGATGTGCGTAATAAAACAAAAAAATTTTCTTTATCTAAAGAGCCCAAGATTAAGTCATTGAATCTACTAACCATATATGTATAAATTAATCCATTAAATAAAGGATTACTTGTAGTGCCTCGAGTCTCATGTGGGAGGCCGGAATGCTACAATAGCATTGAACATTCATGGAGCGCTAGACGTAGCTACGATCCATGCGGCCAGCGACGACCGGCTATGTTGTGACCAAATCTTATGCTCGTTGAATACGTGATGATGCCCTATGACCCGAAATCATGCACGGGACATGTAATGCACAATGGAAAACATTTGGCTTGAAAGCTTACTTTAAAACTCAATTCATATCTAAAACATTTTCATTGACGTAAAAGTCGCATTGCAACTCAAAATTTCATTAACGCAAAACTATGCTAGGCGACTCGCATCTACAATGTACCTAAGTCCGTTGAAATTTCATGATGACCTACCGTCATTTGTATTCCCAATGAAAACTAAGGGTTTAGCTATGTGGACACATTACGAATGCTTTACGTTGTATACCAAAATATTAAAGGCGATATAAACATAAGCAACACAAGCTTTGGGAAAAATACTTCATTTCATTCAAAATAAACTTTTTACATGCTTGTCTTGATCGTAAGGTCGTTTACTTTCAACATTTACAAACAAAATCATGCTATGACATGTAAGCATAACCTAGATATAGCTTACAACATAAATGCCTAGATGAAAGTGCACCTATCAGCAAACTCCAAAATTGTCCAACGAGAACCATCTTCACGTCGCCCTACTCGCAAGCATCATTGTGGTCACCTATATGACAAGACATAAAGAAATAAGCTAACACTCGGCAAGTGTAATCATGCATGTCGAATGTCCGATGTAGCCCTCTTTTAAAACTTTGAAAACCATGGAACTAGACAATATCTAGCCGAGGACTAGCCTCGAGTATGCAACGAGATCATTCCCAAGGATGGCCTCTCTATGTTCAACCTTAAGTATACACCGGATCATTCTCACGGATGACATTTCCATGTTTATGCACATGACTTCTTTTCTTGTGTAAAACATGGGTTATGAAAAACCAATGCTATGCCATGCCATTCCATGAATACATGTTTTCAATGCTTAAGCAACTAAATATCGTCAATGCATTCAACTAACATAACCGTGCTAATTGCCTCTACGCATTAAAGCTAATTCAAGACAAGTTATAACTCATGAAGCCAACATTTTTGGCGTAATACAAGCCTAGTAATTTCGGTAGAAGACAAGTCAAGCAACTTCAGCATAATACCAACCTAGCAATTTCAATAGAATCATAAACTAGACATTTTTTGTAGAATCACAAGTTAAGCATTTTTTACAAAATCACAAGTTAAGCAATTTTGGCGTAATCATAAACTAGGCATTTTTGGCAAAATCACAAGTTAAGCATTTTCAACAAAATTCGATCCAAGCATTTTCAAGCAGAATCACAAGTTAATCATTTTTTATAGAATACAAGCGAAACAAATTTAATCATTCCATTTAGCGATAAATGCACACTAAGTTCAGCCTACATTTGCCTAAGATTTACATGGCAATTCTAGGCGAGAATCACGAGTTAAGCAATTTTGGC
Source organism: Dovyalis caffra (assembly GCA_963924115.1). Lineage (NCBI taxonomy): Eukaryota > Viridiplantae > Streptophyta > Magnoliopsida > Malpighiales > Salicaceae > Dovyalis > Dovyalis caffra. Next base: position 14,421,078 of record CAWUPB010001108.1, read on the forward strand.
AAAATCATAAACTAGGCATCTTTGGCGAATTACAAGTTAAGCATTTTCAACGGAATCACAAGTTAAGCATTTTTGATAGAATACAAGCCAAGAAAATTTAAGCATTCGATTTAGCGACAAATGCACACCAAGTTCAACCTACATTTATCTAGGAATTACATGGAAATTCTAGGATTAATGGTTAGTCTTAAGTCCACATGCATCATGTTTTAACCTCTATTCATTCGACAAATAAACATAGTAATAATCAAGCTCAACATGTCTAGGATACCTAAGCCTAGGTCTTGTAGTGTAGTTTAATGAATTACACTTACTTGGTATAGATTGAAAAATGCTACAATAGACCACAATCGACCCTCCATACACTTGTTCCAAGCACTTAGCTAAAACCGACAGACAACTCCAATAAGTTACGAGCAGCTCCCATTTAAGCAATTCTCCCTTTTCTCTTATATATTGTTCAAATGGGCTAAAATATTCAGCCATTGTGTCACCTTCTCTTTACATAGACCAGCCATACAATATAAAATGGCCTAAAATTCTAGAGGATGACACCTACTTAGCCATGTCACCCATGCAATGCATGGTGGTGACACCTAACATTCTGCTATCTCAAGGAAAAAATAAATCCCTCTCAATTATTTAATCTATGCTATCCAATTCCTTAATTCAAGTATAAATCATAATTAATGTCTCTTTAAGCGATTTCAAAATAAAAGGACTAATATATCACTAATGTATGGTTAGACATAAAATTCGTCAATAAAAAATTGATGCCACGATAGTGGTAGTTTTCATTGATGTAAACCGGAAAGTTTGGACATAGCATTTTTCGTCAATGAAAATGCCTTATCTAGACTTAGTCATTTTTTATAATGTTTCCAAATAGCATATTAGCATGGCATTTCATAGCTATACCTAAGTTAAACATTAAGCTCATCAATGAAAGCGACAAGTATAGACGAAGCAGTTTTGTTCACCAATACGAAGTTGTCTTTGAGCGACAATTTTGGCAAGGACACCGGCATGTTGAGACACTACTGTTTTTGATAATGAATCCGGTATGTCTTGATGCGGTTGGCTTTCAATAGCAATCATACATCAATCATCAAGAAAATTAATTAAGCACCAAGCTAAACATACAAAAGCATGTATATGATATGTGCAAAGGTCTTTGTTGTTACAATCCCCCATCCTTATAAGAATTCCGTCCTAGGAATTAACTTACTCCATTCTTTCATGTTGTGATCCCTCTCGACTTGTTCATGCATCATCATGTAAACTTTGCTCGGTGCTCCCGGCATAGCCCTCTTCTTCGGACAATTATATGTTATGTGCCCAACTTTCTTGCAAAAGTAGCAAGTGTTGCTACCCATCAAACACTCACCAGTATGTTTGCAACCACACTTGATGTAATTTGGCTTATCCGATGCGTATGTCCGTCGCTACCCCTCGACCATTCTCTACCGCCCATCAACCATTCTAGGTTTCTTGGTATCACTTGGCCTTACCCTCTCAAATTGATCTAGTCCCATATTCCGTTCACCAAAATTCTTGATAACATATGACATTTTTGTTCGCTATAGCGAGTGTTGCCTCATTACGATTTTTCTCAATTTTCAATGCTCCACTAACCATGTCACCATAATCATTTACGGACACTCGCACTAGACTTCACGACTCTATGTTCAAACCCCTTAGAAAATGCCCCTTCTTCTATGCAGCAACCCCCAAAGTAAAGGTCATAAATCGACATCCATGTTCAAACTTGCGGACATAAATTCTTTCGGATCGAATTTTAGAACCGCTCCATTATGTCAACCCTCTACAACGAACCTAGGCTTGATTTACGACTCGCTACATAGACATCAAGACTTGCATCTACTCACCATACCTCTGTTGTTACTATCATAATAGTTCAAAGACATGCTCTGCCGACATCCCATTATTCATAAGTTCATTATTCCTCTCATGTTGGCTAGCCCTACGACTTAACCCCTCACCATTATGATTCCTCTTAGCAACACCTTTACCATTCCGATTTTTCTTAGCCATACTATTCCGAGGCACAACCATTTTCATACGATCAATATGATGCATAATGCCACACGTAAGCACATTCAACAATATTGGTAAAACATCAAATATACAATATTGATAAGCATTACGCATATTAAGCAACTCATTAAGTAAAGAAGTTGAGCATTCATCAAGCATCCAAATGTATCACATATTTCATCATGAGGGAAATATTCATACTTGCTAAGAAAAATTTGTAATTTCATACCCAATAAAAACTAAACACTTACACGTTGATGGCGTTGCTGGAGCTAGAGCTGGAGTTTGCGTGCACTTTCTTACCCTACCGAACCGACTTGCTTTAATACCATTCTATAGCACCTCGGCCCATAAGGGAGGCTGGAATGTTACGATAGCATGAAACATTCGTGGAGCGCTAAACACGACTGCAATGCACGTGGCCGGTAGTGGTTGGGCATGTCGCGACCATGTCTTGCACTCGCCAAATGCATGATGATGCCCTATTACTCGAAACCATGCCCGAGGCATGTAATGCACGACGAAAGAATTTGGCGTAAAAACCTACTTAAAACCTTAATTCATATCTCAAACATTTTTGTTAATGCAAAAGTTGCATCGCGAATCGAATTTCATTTACGTAAAACTACGCCGGGCATCTTGCATTTATGATAGCCTAAGTCTTTTGAAATATTATGACGACCTATCTGCTATGTGAATTTACGACAAAAACTAAGGTCTAGCCATGTGGACACATTATGAATGCTTTATGTGGGATACCAAAACATTAAAGGCAACATAAATATAAGGAACATAAGCTTTAGACAAAATACTTCATTTCATTCAAAATAAACTTTATACATGCTTGTCTTGGGTGTCGAGCTATTTACGTTTAACATTTACAAATAAAATCGTGCTATGACATGTAAACATAAGCTCAATATAACATTTACAAATAAAATCATGCTATGACATGTAAACATAAGCTCAATATAACCTATAACCTAAATCCCTAGACAAAAACACACCTTTTGACAAACTCTAAAAGCCTCCAAGCAACACCATCTTCACGGTAGCCTACTCGCAAGCATCATTGCGGTCATCTACATGACAAGCCATGAAGAAAGGAGGTAATGCTCAACAAGTGTAATCATGCATGAGTTTATAGAAGCATATTTTCGTGAAGAAATACATTTTCCGTCTTTCGAACATGCCCTACCAAATGTCTAATCCGACCCTCTTTTAAAACCTTGAAGACCATGGAACTACACAATGTCTAGTCGAGGACCGACCACTTGAGTATACACCGGGTCATTCCCGAGGATGGTTTCTCTATGTTCAACCCTTAAGTATACATTAGATTATTCCCATGGGTGACATTTCCATGTCCATGCAAATGACTTCTTTTATTATGTAAAGCATGAGCCATGACAAACCAATGCTATGCCATGCCATTCCATGCCATGAATACATGTTTTCAATTCTTAAGCAAACAAATATCATCGATGCATTTAGCTAATGTAACCGTGTTAATAACTCTATGCATTAAAGCTAATTCAAAACAAGTTATAACTCATCAAGCTAAGCAATTTTGACAAAATACAAGTCTAACAATTTTGGTAGAATATAAGCTAAGCAATTTTGGCGAGAATACCAACCTAGCAATTTCAACGGAATCATAAACTAGTCATTTTTTATGAAATTGCAAGTTAAGCATTTTGATAGAATTCGATTCAAGCATTTTTCACGAAATCTCATGCATGATGTCTGAAGGATCATACATCCTATGGAGGTCCGGAATAAGAAAAAATTTTCCCTCATTTAAAGGATCTAAGATCATGTCGTTTAATCAACTAAATATATGTACATGAATTAAAGAAATGAATAGATAATTACCTCTAGTAACGTAGATCTAAATTCTTTAGCGAGAAAAGTTGTTCAAGTGTTCGGCCTCTATTCATGATCCACACGAGTCCAAGAACCCATAAAAAAGCACTCAAAATTAGTAGAGTATTAGCTTCAACTTTTCGATTTGTATAGCGTTTTCTATAGAAATCTAATCCGGGCAAGTTTGCAACACCCTAAAGAGAAGAGAAACGAGGTGGCATGCTAGGGTTAGGGAGAAAATAATTTTCTCATAATTCTATTTCAGCCATATGTCCCTTTTTTATTTTCTTAATATGCTAAATTTTCTCTCCCAAAAACTCTCTTTATGCCGCATCTCTTTTCCCATTTATAGGAGGAGAGTTTCCTTATCCTTCAAGGACGAGGAGAGTTTCCTTATCCTGGTAAATAAGTCCTAATTAGACTAATGGTTGTTACTTCCTAATCTTTCTAGGATTAGTAGTTATTTTACATGTGGGCTATTAATCTTTATTTTTAAAATATTCATCCCTATCAAATAAGGTTGATGTTTATCCTTCAAATATTCATTCTTATCCAATATGATTAATGTTTATCCTCACACAAAAATATCTTAAACCTTTTAATTAAACCTATTAGGCCAAACCCATTTTGATCCAATTAATTTGTTTGGACTATCTAAATAACTAATCCGAGATAATTTTAGGCGGCCCACATTAGGAATCAATTTCCTAGAATACCATTTAACTTAAATTAGAAAAATCGTTTTTATTTTAGGTTATTTAGTTTCAAATTTGGAACCAACTTTCAAATTAGGAAACTAATTTCTAAAATAGGAAACTTTCCATTTTAAGAAACTTCCATTTAAGAAAAATTTCCATTTTAGGAAACTCTTTATTTTAGGAAGCTTTTGATTTTCGAAAAGCTTTTCCAAAATTGAAAACTTTCAAAATTGAAAACTTTCTCTCATGTCTTTGCTTCTCTTTAATCATGTGAATGCTTAAACTTATGCATGTGACTCAATAGGCTCTTAAATATGTTGGCAATGTATCAAGAGCAAAAGACTCCTCTTTTATCTCTTGATACATAAATAAAGATTTGCTTCTAGTAAGACATCATGACTATCCAATTCTCTATGAGAATTAATCAATCCATTATTATGTTTCATGAGTATGGTTACCATATAATTCAATTATCATATTACTACTATATGATAGCATGAGCATAGCAATCATAAGTCTATCCACATATAGTTAACATCTATTCTTGACAATGCTATGACTTGGGACATTATAATGATATTATATGCATTAGTATTTGTCTCAATTTTCGATCAATAACTATTACAATTGCATATTATAAAGACTTCTATTTAATTCTAATTAATAAACAAACATAAAATATGAGAATTAATAGAAGGACTTTTATTATTATTAAAATAAATAATGCAATAATACAATAACTTAAAGTCATCCAACTATGGTTGGATCTTGGGTACCTACACTAATAGATGCAAGCCAAGGTGCATATTAGATCGGACTTAAAGCATCTCTTAGCTATGCAAGTGAAAAAGGGCTCTAAGAAAAAGGAGTCACCTACTTGGAAACATTAAGAGAAGATGGATTAGTGGACGATGAAGGTGTAGAGATACCCAAAGAGATTGCCAATGTGTTGATCATTGTTCACGTGATGCCACTAGAGTTGTCTTAGACATTGCCTCCCAAAAGAGAGATCCATCACAAAATAGAGTTGGTGTTGCTTGCTAAACAAGTATCTATGGCACCTTATCATATGGCCCCTTTTAAGTTAGGCTATATTGAAGACTAGACAAATACAACCCTTCAAGTTACCTTATGACTTGCTCCTATTGTTCTAAAAAAAGCATGATAAATCGTTGATAATGTGCATGCACTATTAAGCCCGAAACAAGGTCATGGTAAAAAATAAGTACCCAATTCTTTCATAACCGACTTCTTTGAACAGGTTGGAAAAAGCTTTGTTTTACACCAACCTTAATTTGAGATTGGAGTATTACCAAGTTTAGATTGTCGCTAAAAATGTGCTAAAGAAAGCGTCAATGTAAAAATAAAGGCACTTAGTGATGGATTATTCCATCTCTAATTATTGAAATTTTATCACTAAAATGGGTTAGCAACCATTCGTCGCTATTTCTCTTGTTGCTAATTTTAGTGATGAGAAAATCCATTTTGTCATAATTTTGGCGATGAAATTTTTGTTGCTAATTTGAAAAAAAAAATCATCATTATTTTTTCCATGGGATCTATCATGGCTAACGTCACTAATCCGTTGCTATTTTCATTGCTAAATAGGGACCAAGTATCCATTACTAATATCCAAAACTAAGTTAAGTCGTTGTCATTCCATCGTTATTTCATCGTTAAATGTAAAAGATGGATTTGTTGCTATTCCGTCGCTTTTGCTCGATAAAATAAAAAAATGTATAATTTTATTATTATTTTTAAATTATTAATATTGCATTTAATAATTAATAATTAATATTATATTTAATAATTAACAATTACAAGTAATAATCTATAAATTAAAAAAATAATATTAATAACGACATTCATGAGAATATTCAATAAAACAAAAAAAAAAAAAAACAAAGCGACTAAATGTAATGTTCTATCACTCATCCCGCACGTCTAATCTCATATCCTCCTCTTGATATTATGTGGAAGGCTTGACGGGAGGATTGATCTGGAGGTTGAAAGGGAAGCTACGGAGAAGGAATAGTAGATCGCTAACTAGTTAATGGATCTACGAGCACCTCGATTGTCTATGCTAGCCACAACACTAAGGATGCCATTGAGTCGTACAAAGATTTCAAACTATGTATAGTTTTCTCGCGATCGGAGACCGGGTTTTAGAGCTCATGTTGTTTCATCTACATCCTTTTCATCGCTTTTGTCATAGCCTCGTAATCCCTCCAAAGCTCTTAACCAGGTCAATGATGTAATGTGACATCGTAGAGGATAAGCTACCGCCACTTGATTGGGATAGGTAATGCATCGATTGTGTGCTTACACCATAAAACGTTTTCTTTTTCTCCTCGATAGCCTCGAGGTATATGGCATTCTGGTCTACTTTTGGCTCCATGATTCCTATCGCCCGTTGAGCCTCAACTACCTCTTAAATGAGCTATTCCACAAGGTCCTGTGTAATCAAAATAATGATATCATCATTATAGGATTAAAATAAATTTTAGATTATCTTTTCATATTTAATATTTAAAATTAAAAAACACTTATCATTATTTGTTGTGACGTAGTTGTCCGAAACAACTCAAAACTCGTTGGCTCCTAAAAAAACATCCATTACAAATAATATGAGAAAAAAATTGAAATATCCTAAAACATGTCATTAATAATAAGGAGTGTGTAATTTACCAAGTAATGGACATGCTCTTCTACGGATATGGAGCCCCATGTACCCATGGAAGGACCCGCACTATGACCATCAATCTCCGATGACTAGTTTTAAGATACTTGCTGCGAACGAGCTACATGTGTTAGGTCATGCAAAATCTATTCATCACGCATCCTAGACCTTCGACTAATATAAACAGAGTTGTTTGTTCATCAAATTACACTTCTAGATGAAGTCGGCATAGCATTTTTTAGCCACGACCTCTCATGCCGCTCTAAAAAGCACTTCGAAGGCCAAATCCTAATCAAAATATTTTTGCACAAATAAAAAATTAATATTAATAACTTTATTTAATGAAAGTTTTTAATTTAATTATAAAGAAAATTGATAATACGTTACTCAAAATTCACTAAAGTAGAATTGCTTAGTGGCATCGTTGATGGACTTCCAGGATGATCTACTAACATCTAATTGCTCCTTAAAAATCATAAATATCTTTCCGGAATAATCTCTACTAGGCGAAGTGAAACTATCAAACAAAAAAAAAGAAAGAAATATTAAAAAAAACACATGAATTATTAAAATTATATATTTAAGTAAAAAAATAATTACATACAGATCCTTGAGTGACGAAAATACATCACTAACTAGAGGAGCTATGGAAACTTTCCGGAATGTCGGACACGCAAGTGGAGGGGCCATTCTCGGAGGTAGGTGCTAGAACCTCAAATGTCAATGTAGAAACACCAATCACTCGTAAATGTGCTACCTCCTTAACTATAAGAGCTATGGGACCTACATAAAAGGCCTATAGTTAGAAACTCTCAATCGATACTAGTACAAGATCCTAATGGAGTACCATTAGATCGTGATACTCATCCATGATTACCAAAACATAATTCGAGTAGTGATCTGTAGGGGATGACGCAAACCACAAGTCATTGTTGTATGATCTAACATTAAACAAATAAATATAATATAATAAATATATTATCGAGTAAATTAATAAGTAAATAAAAAATACATCATTTTCTATGGATACAAAACAATCAAAATACACAATGAACATTTAATAGATGTATGAAAATCGATATTATTAACTTCATGTAACAAATTAATAAAAAAGAAAAAAATTACATCATTTCTTACTAATACAAGCAATCGAAATATATGTCTAATTAGAACTATCGTAATCACTATTTAAGTTGTCATCTCTATCATCCGATGTAGTTTTACCCTCGTTATCATCATCTTTGTCAACCACACCTACTTCTATATCTATAAACGATCCTTTTGGATCATTCAATAAAGTGAGGTCCTCAACTTCCTTTATCAATTCCTGTCGATTTCTAGATCATGCTACAAAAATAGTTTAGCATTTTATTATACGAGTAGCTAATGAATTAGAGAAGTCAAACACAAGCCTAGATTTGATCTTACACATAGCCCACCAATCTCGGTTCTCTCACCTTAACCTAGGGTACTCCGGATAATACACCCGAGTCGACTATGATGTTAGAAAAAATGGTTCATAATTGTTCAAGGTTCTCTTATAGTTAACATCCATAAGTTTATAATATGGATGAACCTTTGTTTCTTGCGATGTAGGATCGAATCAATCACATTTAAACAATACTCGTTCCCTTTATTGGTAATACAAGATACTCTACTTTAAGAATTTCTATTAATGTTCAACAATAGTCGGTATCATTTGTACTCGTATGTACTTCCTTAATACAAACCCCACTATTGAAAGACCCTATTTTCAAAGATCCCTCAAGTGTGTAGAACCTATAATCGTTAACAAAATAATCATTTTATGATCTTACGAGTAAGTAATAAGCCTTATAAGAGATATTTCAAGAATTAGTCTTTCATGAAAATTGCTTGTGCAATTTATGTCTCGTAAATTAAACATAAAATCTACTAAAACTTTAGTTATCTTTTAATTAGTGCTATCAACAAACTAAATACAAATAAAATGATAATACTTACCTATTGATTAGACTAGGAGGCAAAATCATTTTCAATTAGAGCATCGGCTCGATTCTCGGACATAAAGGGATTGTTTAGTTGTATTTTGATAAGAAATCCATTAAAGAGAAGAGAATTAATAACAAACGTGAGTTAGTCTCTACTCGTGTTGCTAATATTATTATACTTAACAAAATAGGTCCGATATAGAATTTGAATTTTGATAAACTAACTTAATCTAAGGTTTTACTTCTTCACAATTCAACAATATATATTGGTAAGCTTCTTTTTGCTTGCATTATGTTAATTTTCATATTGTGTGTCAACCAATTGGTCGACCTTATTATTTGAATACGGATAACATTCCTTCAATGCGGTCGCTTTCTTCTCCATCGTAGTAGTCGGCATTATGCAACACTTTTTGATGCCTAATATGCATTCCATCGATATTAAACAAGTCTTGTAATAAATTTTTCATATGGCGAAGGATTGGAAGATGTTCCACGGAGTCAAAAAATCTAGGTAAAAATATATGCTCTAGTTTGCACAAAATGATGGGTATCCTATCATTAAGCTACAACATATCTTCTTCCCTTATCATTGTAAAGTTAATTGCTTAAATACAAACTCAAATCTATCGGTGCTTGCCAAACATTTCTCAAGAAATACTCCTAAAATACAATTGCAAGCAACCTCTACATAAAGTTTGTCATGTTGCATATCAACAAATCTAGCTAGATTGGACACATATCCATCGGAAAACTTGATTTTCTTTTATCCATTCAAGCAATTTTTTTTATTATTTAGATAAAGTAAATACAGCTATAGGATACTTTCTAGATGTATCATCCTTTACTAATTCTAGCCTTTTATAGAAAATTTTCAAGTCGTCCTTAAAGTTGGCATTGTATTTCTTCTTACCCAAGACTTCATGATTGTGTTAAAAACATTGTCAAACATATTTCTCTCAATATGCATGACAACTAAATTATGTCTAATGAGATTTAAACTCCAGTAAGGCAAATCCTAAAAAATTCTCTATTTCCTCTATCCACACATCCGAGAGATTCTACTATTACGATCATCTGCACCATCTTCTATCACTTTTAACAACCCTCACTATTTCATCGAATATAACATCTTTACTTTAGATCGGATTAAAGGAGGGACAAATTTAAAAAAAAATTTTACAATGAATGCTTTCTTGTTTCTTCTATATGGATGATCACGAGGAAGAAACTTTTGATGGTTGTCAAACTACAAGGTCTTCCTTCCATTAAGAAAGGAGAAAGCATCCGAATTTTCTATATAGTAATTACAAGCTTGTTTTCCTGTAATATGTTGAATTTTCTAACTAGACAACATCAAATATGTTGAAAAGTCACTAAAATTTCACATAACTATAACTCTCAATAAAAAATTATGCTTATGGTACACATCGTAGGTCACCACACCCACTTCTCATAACCGAATAAGCTCGATATGAAAGGCTATAAGTAAACATCCAACTTATTTGTTTTCTTTATCTTCCTTCTAATAAATCATCTAGCAGTTCTAACAATAATGAATTTTTTCCATCAATAAGCCCATCCCGTTAACCAGACTTCTTTGTTTCATAAATATTATTTGTCATACGAGCTTACCAATCAATATCAACTCCTTCATCGACTCACATAAATAGTTGAAACACTTCTCTAAAAAATGATATTTAGCTTTTACATTCAACATTCGAGCAACCATTGACAATTGCGGGTGCTCATCACATCCAAGCTAAATCTCTTTATGTGATACATTCAATATATCATAAAAGTACTAGGCATTAGGATTAGAAACCTTCTCCATGTTAGACGAATGAAAAGATGGATCGATCGCATCAATTGCGAGTGCTCATCACATCTAGGACAAATCTCTTTATGTGATACATTGAACATATCATAAAAGTACTAGGCTTTAGGATTAGAAACCTCCTCCATGTTAGACGGATCAAAAGATGGATCAACTACATCTATTACCATAGTTTGATATGGGTTTTGGGGTTTATTAGAACTACCTTCACTAACATAATAATCTTCAAAAACATAATGACTCCTAGAATTAATAGATGCCATGCATAATTCAAATTCACCATGATGTACCCAATCATAATATCTCGACACAAAACCCTTATAAGCACAAATGATATTTTACCATTTCAATCTCCTCATAATTTTTGTTTCGATACTTATTGTAATTACAATGACACCTAATTTTGGTTTCATCCATACATTGAGGATGCTCAATAGGAAAAGTTAAAAATTGTTCTACCCCCTAACAAAGTCATTATTTAACAATTCATCAATTAACCTAACATTCATCCATTGTCGATTAGATCTCATTTTTATAATTACTATCAAAATTACACAACCATTGTAAACAATTACTTATCATCGATTAGAAAATGAATTTTATAATATTCAATGATTTATTATGTAATTTAATATTTTTTTTACAATTTCTACCATAGGTCAAATAGTAACCCTAACCTAAACCAAATATTTTTTTTCAATTTCAACTCCAATTTCTCATATAATTTCATTAATTATACTATAATATCAAGAACTAACTCAATTAGGCATTCATTGATCAATTACATGCATAAACTCCAAATTGAGCCTTATTGGGCCTAAACCCTAATTTATGCAATTTGAGCTAATTTTTTAATTTCAATATAATTTTTCATTCTAACTCATCTCATTACATTATTCTAAGCCTAAACTGATTAACTAAAGTATTAATTAGAAGTCAATTACACCTAAATCCTAATTTATTCTCAATTTGGGCCGAATGTAGACCTAAGATATTTAGATAAAATTCATCAATTTTTGTGAAACTCTCACTTTCATTCAAAAATTCACACTTAACTAATTCCTAATTAACCCATAATTCATTAACTAAGCAAAAGAAATCAAACCCTAATTTTACCAACTTTAAGCCAAATGGGTTCCTAAGGGATTAAGTGAAAATTTATCATTTTAACTTCAATTATATTAAATTTTATCTATATTGGAGCTAAAAACGGTTATGTTTATTAAATTTTCCTAATTAATTTAATAATAAATTCAACTAAATTTAATTTAATTAATGCTAAATAAAATATTTATTAAATTCTATTAATTAATAAAATGTTTATTGAATTTTAACGTTTATGTTTATTTTTCAATTACTTTTTTATTCCAATTTTTTTCTCAACATTAAATCATTATGCATGTTATCTTCTTTTTATTTTAATAATTAAACTATAAAAATTACTTCAACAATTTATATGCAAAATAACCATAAATCAAATCAATTATATTAAATTAATTTAAACTCATTAAACTAGTAACTAATTCAAACAAAAAACAATATTACAAATTAACAACAAGTTAAAAAAAATAACAAACCAATAAATTAAAATATCTTAACAAATAGTCAATAAAATTTCACTAAAATGCGTAAAAAATTATATAATTTAAAAATTAACTTAAAACAAAGAACTAACAAAATTCATCTAATAATTAACACAAATAAATAATTAATTAATTAAAAAACTTAAAATTATAATTAAAGATTGAATAATTAAAGTTTAACCTAAAAATTAAAAACAAATAAATTAACAATAAATCAACCTTCACTAAATTATATAAAAAATTACATTAATAAAATTAAACCTAAAAAATTAACATAATTAAAATTTTATAGGTTAACATTAACATAAAAATTAACATAATTAAAAAGTAACACTTAACAAAATTAATCTAAAAATTAGGAAAATTAAATAAAAAATAACAAATTTACACTAATAATTAACATACAAATTAATATAACAATAAAATTAACAACATTCAAATAATTAATCAACTAATAAAAAACAAAATTAACCTAACAATTATTAATATTCATTTAATAAAATAAAATAAAAGAGTTAGAGAGAGAAAGTTTTACCAAAGAGATCAAGAAGAGAGAGTAGAGATTTCATCGAATTTTGAGGGAGAAAGATATACCTCACCGAGTTAAACGGTTGAGGAGTCACTTGGTGGCGTAGAGGTTTTCCGGTCGGTAGCAGGTTCTTTTGTGGAGGAGAGGGAGAGACAAATGGGGAAGAGAAGAAAGTGAGTATTTAAAAGGTTTCAAATTATTGACAAATGCAATTCTGTCACTAATCCGTCGCTAATTAGCATTAACAATGAATTGATAATTCGTCACTAATTTAAAACCCAAAAGGCACTAATTTGAACCATTTTATGTTGAATTTCCCACAAAATTACCAAAAAAAAAAAATAGCGACAAATTTTCAAATCCCTCACTATTTTAAAATTCAAATTAGTGAGGAACCAATTCCGTTGCTAATTTGAACTAATTTCACTAATTATTCTCTCGAAAAATGGCCAAAATAGCGACGAATTCTCAAATCCATCGCTATTTTGGCTTTCAAATTAGTATCGGATCACTATTTCATCGCTACTTTGAAACCCAATAGGCAACCTCATTGTCTTTTATTTAGCGACGGAATAATTCATCGTTATTTATTGATCGATAACGACAGATTTTCTTCCTTTACTAAATCAATGATGAAAATTCCTTGCTAATCCATCGTTGATTAGTGATGGAATTATATCGATCACTAAAATTCATTGCTAATTGCCTATTTTCTTGTAATGCGTATGTGACAAGGTATGGTTCCTATGAGTTCTTTGTTATGCCATTTCACTTGATTAACACCTCATTACTTTTTACACCTTAATGAATAACGTATTCCAACCATACATAGATCAGCTCATAGTGGTGTATCTTGATGACATCGTGATTTATAGGTCTACGTGGGAGGAGCAACCGGGCCACCTACATATGTTAGTATAGATGCCCAAAATCCAACCATATTTAGATAGGTTTGAGTTATTGTATCATTGCATTATTTTTTTTATAAATAATAAAAAGATATTTCTATTAATTCTTATTTATTTATTGAATAGAATTGGATAAAAATCCATATGATATATATTTGCGTTAGTGATTGATCGAAGGATGTGAGACAACTATTAATGTACATAAATAATATCATTAAATGTCTCAAGTCGTAGCATTGTAAAAAATGGACATTGACTATATGTGATTAGACTTGTGAGTGCTATGCTCATGTTATATGATAGTAGTAGGAGATCTCAAACTAATTAGCATGATGATGCCAAAGCAAGCTCTTAGGTGATTTATGTTAGATCACATATCACTAGACTTAACTCGCCAAGAGAACCCATTTGGTTTAGTATATAAGAATCTCATACAAGATCGGTATAACTGGTCCTTTGACTTGAAGTCATCACAATTACCTCACTAGGGGATTTATGCATTTTGACACTCGTTTCGATGGATCCGGTAAAGGGTTGCATGAGGGCAATTCATTTGATGGACTAGGAATCTAATGGAGGTAGGTGGATGACTAAGATAGGATTTATCATTCCTTTTATGCTAAAGGAGTTATCACATTACATTTCGATAAATGTCGGCTCAAGAAATCTTTTGCCACAATAGGAGTACTCCAATAGAGCATAGTTGTTTACTCTAATAGTTAAAACATTTAGAAATCAAAGAAAACTTACCTTATCATAACCAAACGGACTAATAACCAAGTTCAAGATCACTCTATGATTAGTTGATATGAGGACTGAATTGTATGGTAACCATGTTCATGAAAAAGTAATTATGGATTAATTAATCCTCCGAGAGAATTGGCCATTCATGTGCCTTGCTAGAGGCCAATCTTGATTTATGTATCAAGAGATAAAAAAGATGTCTTTCCTTCTTGATCCATTATCAACATATATAGGAGCATATTGAGTCACACACATAAGTTTAAGTATTTACATGATAAAAGAGAAGCATAGATGTTAAAAAAAGTTTTCAATTTTGAAAGTTTCCTATTTTGGAAAAGGTTTCTAAAAAAGAAAAGTTTTCTAAAATAGAAAGCTTCCTAAAATGGAAGTTTCCTAAATTGAAAAGTTTTTATTTTAAAAATCAGTTTCCTAATTTGGAAGTCAACTCCAAATTTCAAAGAAAATTGCCTAAAAGGAAAATTATTTTCCTAATCTAGGTTTAAGGACAATTCGAGAAATTGATTCCTAATGTGAGCCTTTTAAAATATCTAACCTAATTTATTTGGATAGTCCAAGTTAATTAAGTAAGGCAAAGAAGTTTCTTCTAATAGATTTAATTAAAAGCCTAAAAGATATTTTGATGAGAGGATAAACATGAACCTTATTGGATAAGGATGAATGTTTAAAAGGATAAGATCAAAAAGCTCACATGTATAATGACTCCCAATCCTTGAAGGATTAGGAAGAAATAACCAAGAGTCCTTTAGGGACTTACTATCACCCCTTTCCTTATCTTTAGAAGACAAGGAAGTCACTCCCCTATATAAATAGAAGAGGAGGTGAAAAAGAAGAAAAAGAGAGAACACACGACAAAAGGGAAAATAAATTAGGGCTATACGATAAAAAGAGAAAATAGTTTTCTCTCCTTAAAAATTATGCCACCTCTCTTCCTTCTTTTAAAGTTGTTACATAAATTACCCTGCATAGATTTCTAAAGAAAAACGCCTAAAACAAGCAAGAAAAGGTGAAGCTAGCACTTTGCTAATTTGGAGTGCTTCTTATATGGGTGCTTGGACTGCATGGATTATCAATAGAGGTCGGATGTTTGGATGATTCCTTTTCTGCTAAGGTTAAAATCTATGATATAAGAGGTAATCTTTATTTGTGCTTTCATTCATGCATATATGGCTAGTTGATTCAACAACATGATCTTAGGCCCTTTAGATGGAAGAAATTTTTGTTTTATTCTATACCTCTATAGGGTGCATAATCCTTCGACATACTATATTCAAGGCACTAAGGAAGAACAAGTTATATGCCAAAAGGGAGAAGTGCTCCTTCGCAAAAGAGGAAGTACTCTTCCTAGGAAACAAGATTAAAGGAGAAAGGTTAAGGCCAAAATCAAAGCTATCTCAAAATTAAAAGAGTCAACCAAGTTACTTAAGCTTCGCTCTTTTCTTAGACTAGTTACCATAGCACTCATAAGGTTCTCTAACATAAATCACTTAAGTGCTTACTTTAGCATCACCATGTCAATAGGTGTGAGATCTCCTACCGATATCCTATAGCGTGAGCATAGTACTCATCGGTCTAACCACATATAGTCAATGTCCATTCTTGACAATGCTATAACTTAGGACATTTAATTATATTATTTAAGTGCATTAAAGTTTATCTCGTATCTTTCAATCAATCGTTAATGCAAATACATATCATATAGACTTTTATCTAATTTTATTCAATAAATAAATATAAATGATAAGAATTAATAGAAAGACTTCTTTTATTATTGATAAAATAAATAATACAATGATATAATAACTCAAACCACCTAATCAAGATTGGATCTTAGGCACTTACACTAACAATCTCCCACTTGTATTAGAGCCAACCAACCATGTCCCTTATTCTTGATGATTGAGTAAGGGTCTCATGTTTTAGCTAAGACAAAGGCTTAGTGAAGGGGTCAATTATATTATCATTGGTGTGGACCTTTTCTATCTTTATTTCACCATGACTGATAATCTCTCTAATCGGATGGTAGCATCATAGTACATGCTTATGCCGTTAATGAGACATTGGTTCCTTAGGTTGTGCTATGGCTTCATTGTTATCATAGTATGATACTATTAGATCAACAACACTATGAACCTCTAAAGTCATCCATCAAGCCTTATGACATTGGAAGAAATCCTTTCTTTGATTCTTCCATACTAAACATTTTAGTATCATGTCAATGTATCTGCCTTGGGAGATCCTTCACATTTTAAGTGATTTATTTCTATAAATTTTGACTCTTAGGATATAAGCTACCCTTCTATGTTATACTTAGGAAAATTTCTTTTGGATATCTAATCTTTTATAAATTGCAACATAATAATGCTATAGTCGAGAAGTAGTTTGGTTATTTTTTCATGTATAATAACCGGACTAGTAGGCTCCCACTAACCTTTTGCATACATAAGGTTTATATTTTATTTTGTGCAAAATCAAACTCTTTAATCGTTTCATCAAAACATCGACTCTAATTCCTAAAGGCATGCTTAATTTTATAAATGGACTTTTGTATTTTACAAATCTTATTTACATGTTCATTAGAACCATTAGGGTGTGTCATCTACACATCCCGTTTATTTGCCATTTCTAGAAGTTAATGTCTAACATTGTCATTTCATAAGTGTTAGCTTATTTATACTTTTTAGGATACACATCATCATGTATTGACACAAGAAGATCATATCTTTTTGTCTTTTGATGAACTTGTTTTAGACTTATGAAATTCTTATGTATCTGTTTGTTAGATAGCTATAACACTTTGTAACCTCTCTACTTGGGGTTCCATTCGTGGAGTGTTAATTTTTGAGTCTATTCTAATATCATTGAGTGCTAATTTCCTTTCACTATTTTAAGCATCCATAAATTCCTTCCTAAGGAATATAGCAAGCCTAGTAATAAAAAACATTTTGTTCTAGTGGTAGGACAATGATATCAATTTAATTCCTTTTAGATATTTTATAAATTTGTACTTTATTGATTTGGGCTTTTGCTTGTCTTTATCAAACTTGTTTTATGTGTATTTTGTAGCCCTAAATCTTAGGAAGAGATAAACTCACTTTTTTTCTTTCCATATCTCATATGAAGTCTAATCAAAATAGACTTAATTGGAACCCTATTCAAGGTAAAGATTACAACAAGAAATATTTATCCCAAAATGATAAAGGGATAATAATTCGACTTACATGAATTGGACCATGTCTAACATGCGATCTCCATAGAGAATCTCATTCTCTTCTAGGTGATCTAAAAATTTAGTGCTTAAGTATTCATCAACTAAATCTAATCAAAATGCTTAGTACTTTGCTAGTTCGTAACTTGAATTTAAATCTAAATTCTTTGAATTTTTCAAATGTTTTGGACTTGTTTCTTATAACCAAAAACATGATCTACTATCGAGTAAAGCTTATAATCATGTCCTCCCTTTGCATGAGTGAATATGGACCTACATGCATCTCTATGTGTAAAGCCTAACTAATTAGTAGTACTCTCTCATTTTCTACTAAAAGGGGATTTACATCTTTTTTCGAGTAAACAAGATTCATTAGACATCATCGAATGATTCTATGTATCCATTTATAAGTAGATTAGATATTAGATTCTTCTTTACATGGCTAAGTTAACAATGCCATAAATATATATTATTTTTAGATCATTTAAGTCTTTTAGCATTTATGTTACATACAATGGATTTATGTTCAAAATATACATTTATTACCAATCAAAACATTTCCATATAAAAATTAATCTTTAAAAAGAATAACCATTATTCTTAAATAAATTGAAAAACTTATTCCAAACAAGAAAATGAAAATAATTATAATTATAATCATTGAGTCTTAACACAAACCAACATGGTGTGCTAGCTCCTAATTGCTTATAACTAATGGTCCAACTCTTAATCCATTTCAATCACGTAGGTCACACTTCCTTGACGCTATCTTCCATTCTTTTCTATGCTCCTATATATTTCTCTAAATGTGAGCACCATATCTAGTATCATATACTCATGAGGTGGAATTAGAAATAGAAAGATTGGTCTTAACAACATAAATACCTAAAGTACTAGTAGCAATTTTCTTTTACACCTCTTTTAGGTACTCCATGTAGTTATACTTCCAATGTCCTTTCTTGTTACAATGAGAGTAGACTTGCTTCCTTTTTGATATATTAGGCCTAAACCATTCCACACTATTAGTGTAGGTGCACAAGATCCAACCATGTTTGGATGGGTTTGAGTTATTGTATTATTGCATTATTTATATTATTTATAATAAAAGAAGTCTTTCTGTTAATTCTTTTTATTTATATTTATTGATTGAATAGAATTAAATAAAAGTCCATATAATATACATTTGTATTAATGATTGATCAAAACATATAAGACAAATAGTAATGCATATAAATGATATCATTAAATGTCCTAAGTCGTAGCATTATCAAGAATGGACATTGACTATATGTTGTTACACTTGTGAGTACTATACTCATGCTATACGATAGTAGTATGAGATCTCACACCTATTGACATAATGATGCCAAAGCAAGCACTTAGGTGATTTATGTTAGAGAACATATCACCTGGACTTGACTCGTCATGAGAACCCATTTGGTTTAGTCCATTAGAATCTCATATGAGATGGTACAACTAGTTCTTAGACTTTAAGTCATCACGGTTATCTCATTAAAAGATTTATGCACTTTGACACTCGTTTTGATGGACCTAGTAAAGAGTTACACATGGATGATTCATTGGGTGCACTAGGAATCTAATTAAGGTACGTGGATGATTAAGATATGATATGTCATTCCTTGTATGTTAAAAGAATTACCACATTGCACTTCGATGAATGTCCGCTCAAGAAATCTATGGTCATAGTATGAGTACACCAATAAAGCATAATTGGTTTACTCTAAGAGCTAAGGCATTTGGGAATTAAAGAAAACTTATGTGATCATAATCGAATAAGAATTTATAACCAATTTCAACATCACACTCGTGATAAGTTGACATAAGAACTGAATTGTATAGTAACCATGCTCGTGAAAAGTAATAGAGAATTAATTAATTCTCAAAGAGAATTAGGTAGTCATAATGCCGTACTATAGGCCAATCTTGACTTATTTAACAAGAGATAAAAGATGTGTATTTTGTTTTTGATATATTGCCAAAATATCTAGGAGCCTAGTGAGTCATATGCATAAGTTTAAGCATTCACTTGATTAAAAGTAGAAAAGATATTGAAAAAAAAGTTTTCAATTATGAAAGTTTCCTATTTTGAAAAAGGTTTCCGAAAATGAAAAGTTTCCTAATTTGGAAGTCAATTCCAAATTTGAAAGTGAATAACCTAAAATGGAAATAAGTTCTCTAATTTAGGTTAAAGGGTATTTCAGGAAATTGTTTCCTAATATGATCCCCTAAAATTATCTAAGTTTATTTATTTAGATAGTCTAAATTAATTAATTGGATCAAAATAGTTTTGAACCAATAGGTTTAATTAAAATCTCGAAGATATTTTGGTGGGGGGATAAATGTGAACCTTATTGGATTAGAATGAATATTTTAAAGATAAATATCAAAAGCCTAGATGTTAAATAACTCTTAATCCTTGGAGAATTAGGAAGCAATAACTATGAGTCCTATTTAGGACAAGTTGCTGCCCATAATTATCCTTAGAGGACAAGGAAACTCTCCCCTATAAATAAGAGGGGAGAGATGTGGCAACTAAGAGATTTTGAAGGGAGAGAATTTGGCAAAGGAGAAAAAAAGTTCTCTAGGGCACATGACATAAAGGAAATAAAAGGAGAAAATAGTTTTATACTAAAAACCCTAATACATGCCACTTTTCTCTTCTTTTTAGGTTGTCACAAAATTATGCGATTAGATTCCTACTGCAAATACTAAAAAAAATTAAAAAAAGGTGAAGCTAGCACTCTATAATTTTAAGTATTTTCTTATGGTTGCTTAGACTCGCGTCGATAATCAATAGAAACCGGGTGCTTGGAAAGTTCCTTTCTCTGCTAAAGAATTTAGATTTACGCTATAAAAGGTAATTCTCTATTCATTGTTTTAATTCATAAATATATGGTTAGTTTATTTAATAGCATGATCTTAGGCCCTTTAGATATAAAAAATTTTTGTTTTATGTCTCACCTCTATAGGATGCATGATCCTTCATACAAATCCGGTGATGCAATAGAAGACTTCTTCTTCTTTTAGTTCTTGGGATTTTTCTTACCTTTAACCACACCATTTCCTTTGCTAACAAGAAGTGTTGAACTCTTGTTATTCTTATTAATCTCAAGTTGAGCTTCCTTTAGTATGGACAACTACTCTTCGAAAGTCTTTTTCATGTACATCATGTTAAAGTTCATGATGAACTATCCAAAGTTATTGGACAACAATTATAATATCAAGTCAATGGATAATTCAGCATCCATTTCAACTTTAAGCTTAGCTAGCCTATCCGTATAATCTATCATCTTAGTGACATGCTTTTTGACATTAGATCTCTCATTCATTCGGCTCTAAAGAGCTTTCTTACTATCTTATAGCGCTCATGCCTAGTATTCTTCTCAAACAAGCTTTTAAGCTTTACTATGATATTAAAGGCGTTTGTGCCTCTATGTTGGCATCTATGCTCCGATGTCATAGCAGCTAGCATGATGCTGCGAGTAGTGATTACATCCTTTTTATGTTTTACCCATACTGCATAAGCTTCGACTTGATCCTAAGAAGGTTTAACTCTATTGTACGAGTATCTTCTCATGTTATAGGACTATCCTCAAATTCATTTCCCGGTCGAAGAAGTTTGTGCCATTAATGGTATTACTTCTATCAATAATCAATCATATCGATGTGGTACCAGTCATGTTATACAATCGACGGGATAAAATAGTGTACAATTTGGTTAATTAATTGCATAAAAAAAACATTAATTAAAGAATTCAAATATATGTTCACTCCTACTATTTTCTTCAAGTTATATAACATTCAATATAAAACTCAAGAAAATATTTTGATTCATTTTCCTTAGTGGGCTAGGATCTCATCCTCTAACATGCATTAACTTTGAGTTATCTTAACCGGTCATATATGAAGGATTAGGTAGGTGGCTCCTTACCAATTATATCTAATACAATTTCTAATATCATTGGCATGACAACTCTTTATCATAACACATCTTATGTGAATACTAATCTTTGCTTATAAGTTTATTGGACTTTGGGTTATTTCAAAAAACACAACAACTCATTTCAAGTTGGACCCAAATGTTCGAAGACATTGCATGGTCCATGATTTGTTTCCTTCAAGGAAGAAGTGATCTTGAGTTATCTTAACAAGTCAATAATAACCAAGAGACTTCCCTCCTCATAACATTGGAAGGCAATTAACTTGATATTTAATTTGAAGGATTTAATATAGTAGATCTCATCCTTCCATACATACCAACCAATAATCACATTAGTTCTATCATGCACACTAACAATCAATCATATAATATAAACATATGCATCTCATATATGAATCAAGGATTGGTGAATGGTAATGGATATCTAGTACTAGCCCCCGAGCCACAAGGAGACTAGTAAGTCAAATACATAAGTGATAAATTATTATAAATTCTTTGGGATTGTCTTTGTTTCGAGCTTCTTCTTCTTGTATCTATTCTAATTTCTATCTTCTACTTTTATATTTACTTGAATACAAAACCTCAAGTTATATTCATGGGAAGTAAGATAAGAAGAGAAACATAATAGAATTATAGAGAAGGCAAGACATGCGGGCCCTAATTGTCCAAAAAATTACAAATATTCTTTCCTATAAAATAGATCAACTCATCCATGCCATTCATCTATACTTCAATCACATTAATAAATGGCATACTAATGAAATAAATTTTATTTTAATCATAATTATAAATCTATATTAGGTCATTTTACAAAATTATCAAAAATTTCTTTAAATTTTAATTCTTTTGGGCCTCGAGGGCCCTCGGGCTTCCATGCCTAAGCCCTACCTATGGCCATTGGCTTGGCGTGCTTGCACATGCCTCGCTTGCTACCTATCACTCACACATGCCTAGCACTGCCGCATAGCGCTCTCGCGTGCCTAGCACTTCGGCCTAGTGTGCGTGTGTGCCTTGCCTACTATAGGCCTCGCCCATGCATGCACCCAATGCATATTTGATATGCTCTAAGCATGTCTTAGCCTAGCCATAGGCTTAGTGCATGCCCATGCACATGCCTTCCATGTCGAGTACCTAGTGCATGGTTAGCTTGCCAAGCAAACATGGCATGTCGTGTGATTCACTTGGCCAAAAAGCTTTGTGTACGCGAGGTATGCCTAGCTTGTTGCGTGTCCATTATGTGACTCGCCTAGTTAGGCTTGTCCTATCATACACCTAACATACGACTACTTGGCCGGTAGGACTAACTCGTTATGCACCTAGCATACAACTACCTATTCGAAGGTCTAGTCTATCGCATGCCTAGCACATGACTAGCACTGTAAGGGCTCGGCTTATCGTGCACCTTGTGCACAAATGGCCTCGCCAAAAAGACTAGCATGCGTTAGGCATTCCTAGCCTTTCGTACAAGTAGCTAGGCCTATCACATACCTAGTGCATGACCAGCTAGCCTCCTTGCTCGTGCGTGCAAACGCCAATGTCCAACATTGGCCTCGAACCATAACTCTTTTAAGCCCAAATTTTAGTTTGAAAGCATATATAAAATACCAAAAACATAAGATTTACAATTCAAATATTCTAATTCATTCAGTTAATCATAACTAATAACACATACAATCAAAGATTCAATGGAGACTACGATACCAATTGAAGGATCATGCATCTTATGGAGGTGTAGAATAAAAAAAATTTTCTCCACTAACAATTCCCAAGATCATGTCGTTGAATTAACTAATCATACATATATGAACTAAAGCATAAATAAAGGATTACCTCTTGTAGTAGAGATTTTAACCTTAGCATAAAAGGAGTCATCCAAGTGTTCGACCTCTATTGATATTCTACATAATCCAAACGCCCATATAAGAAGCACTCAAAATTAGTAGAGTGCTAGCTCCACCTTTTCTAACTTATTTAATGTTTTTCCTTTAGAAATCTATTCGGGGATATTTTACGATAACCCTAAAAGAGAGGGAGGTAGGTGGCGTGTGTGAGAAAGGGAAAAACTATATTTTTCCTTATTTTTCTCTCTAGTCGTGCAACTCTAGCATTAATTAATTCCCTTTTATCGCACCTCTCCTTCTATTTATAAGGGTTGAGGCTTCTTTATTCTTCAAGGACAAGAAAGTGGCGATAACTTGTCCCATATGAACTCTAAGTTGTTGCTTTCTAATCCTCCAAGGATTTGTAGTTATTATGCATATGGGCTTTTTTAATCTTATCCTTTTCAATGTTGATCGTTATTCAATAAGGCTCATGTTTATCCTCCCACCAAAATATCTTACAAGCTTTTCAATTAAACCTATTGGCCCAAACTCCTTTTGCTCAATTAATTAATAATTAATTTGGACTACCTAAATAAATTAGGTTAGATATTTTTTAGGGCCCACATTAAAAAAAGATTTTTCAAATTACCCTTAAACTAGAAACTAATTTTCTTTTTAGCTAACTTACTTCTAAATTTGAAACCGAATTCCAAATTAAAAAAATAATATCCAAAATAGAAAACTTTTAAAATTGAAAACTTTTTTCAATATCTTTGCTTCTCTTTTATTATGTGAATGCTTAAACTTATTAAAGGATCATGCATCCTATGGAGTACGGAATAAATAAAAATTTTCCTCCATCGAAGGGCCCAAGATCATGCCGTTGAATTTACTAATCATGAGTAAAGGATTACCTTTTGTAGCTCGGATCTAAATTTCTTTTCTTTGATTAGCCATCCAAGTGTCCGATCATTATCAATGATTCATGCAGCCCAATTATGCACAAAGAAGCACCCAAAATTTGATGGAGTGCTAGCTTTACCTTTTTTATTAAGTATTTCCTCCGGAATTCAATCCTAAGAAATTTTTCGACAACCTTAAAGAAGAAGATAAGAGTATTTCTTGCTAGGATTTTAGGAGAAAACTATTTTCTCCCTTTTTCTCTCTTGGCCATGTGCCCTAGATAATTTTAGGGGCTGGTCGAATTTTCCCTTTTTTTTCTTCTATTGGTCGAATATTGTCCCACAATTTTTCTTAACCAAAAATACTTCTTTTTTAGGTCATCATTCATTTATGCCGCACCTCTTCTCCTATTTATAGGGAGAGAGTTTCCTTATCCTCCAAGGACAAAGAGAGGGGCGACTATAAGTCCATAAAGGACTAAAGATTGTTACTTCCTTATCCTCCAATGATGAGGAGTTATTTTATATGGACTACTTGATTATTATCTTTAAAACATTCAACCTTATCTAATAATGTTAATGTTTATCTTTAAAACATTTATCCTTATCCAATAAGGTTGATGTTTATCCTCCTATCAAAATTATCTTAAGGATTTTAATTAAACCTACTGGCTCTAACACTATTTTAGCCCAATTAATTTATTTTGAACATCCAAATAAATATTCTTATATTATTCTTAGAAAATAATTTTCTAAAATACCCTTTAACCTAAATTAGAAAACTCCTTTCCTTTTAGGTTCTTTATTTATAAATTTAAAACTAATTTTCATATTAGGAAACCGATTTCTAAAATAGGAAAATTTCCATTTTATGAGACTTTTCATTTTAGAAAACTTTCCATTTTGGAAACTCTTTCCAAAATAGAAAACTTTCATAATTAGAAACATTTTCCAATATCTTTGCTTCTCATTTATAAGGTGAATACTTAAACTTATGCATGTGACTCAATAAGCTCTTAGATATGTTATCAACGTATCAAGAATAAAAGACTCATCTTTTATCTCTTGATACATAAATCAAGATTGGCTTTTAGCAAGGTATCATGACTATCCAATTCTCTAGGAGGATTAGTTAATCCATTATTAGCTTTCACGAGCATCACCATACAATTCGAGTCCTCATGTCAACTTGTCATAGTGTGGTCTCGAACTTGGTTATTAGTCTTATTTTATTATGATCATATAAGTTTTCTTCGATTCCCAAATGTCTTAGCTCTTAGAGTAAACCAACTATGCTTTGTTGGTGTACTCCTACCGTGGCCATAGATTTCTTTAGTAGACATTTATCGAAATGCAATGTGATAACTCCTTTAATATACAAGGAATGACATATGTCATCTTAGTCATACACATATCTCTATTGGATTCCTAATGCACCCAACGAATCACCCACTTGTAACCCGTTAATAGGTCCATCGAAATGAGTGTTAAAGTGTATAAGTCCTCCAATGAGATAACCGTAGTGACTTCAAGTTTAAGGACCATCTATACCCATCTCATCTTAGATTCCCATAGACTAAAATCAAATGGGTTCTCATGGCGAGTCAAGTCTAGTGATATGTTCTCTAATATAAATCACCTAAGTGCTTGCTTTGGCATCACCATGCCAATAGGTGTGAGATCTCCTACTCGCTATCATATAGCATGAGCATAGCACTCATAACTCTATCCGTATATTGTCAATGTCCATTCTTGACAATGCTACGGCTTGAGACATTTAGTGATATCATTTATGTTTTTCCTCACATTTTTTGATCAATCACTATTGCAAATGCACATCATAAGGAATTTTATCTAATTCTACTGAATTTATCAACATGTAAACAAAAGAATTAATAAAATGACTTCCTTGTTATTATTAAAATAAATGATGCAATATTACATTAACTTGGGCCCATCCAAACATGGTTGGATCTTTGGCACTAATACTAACAATCTCCTACTTGTAGTAGAGCTAACCAACCATGTCCCTTAATCTTGACAATCGAGTGAGGGTCGAGTGCTTTGGCTATAATGAAGGCCTAGTACGGGATCAACTATGTTATCGTAGTGTGATTTTTTTTTATCTTTATGCTACCACAACCCTTTTATCTCTATAACTAAGTGATAGCATTGTAGTATTTACCTAAACCATGTATGAGAACTTAGTTCCTTAGCTTGTGTTATTGATCCTTTGTTTTTGGTCATCAAGCTATATAACATTAGAACAAAACCTTATTTGATTGTTCTATACTCAACATTTTACTATCATGTCATTGTAACTACTTTGGGAGACTCTTCACATTCTAAGTGATCTATCTCTATAGATCTATGCTCTTAGATTATAGGTTCTTCTCACATGTCATCCTAAGGAAATTTCTTCTAAATTCCCTAATCTATTGTTTGTAACATGATGTTAAGTCGAGGTATGATTTTGTATCGAATAACCATGACTAGTAGACTCCCACTAACTTCTTGCATACACAAGGTTTGCCTTTTTTTTATGAATAATCAAACTCTTTGATCATTTCATAAAACGTCGACTTACATTCCTAGAGGCATGTTTAAGTCTATTAATGGACCTTAGCATTTTGTGAATCTTATTTACATGTCCTTAGGAACCATTAGAGTGTGTCAACTACACATCCCTTTTATTTTACTTTTATAGGAATCAATGTCTTGCATTGCCATTTGATAAGTATTAGCTTCATCATCACTTTTAAGGTTCACATCACCATGTGTCAAGACATGAAGATCATATCTTTTGTCTTGTGACGAATTTTGTTAAAACTTATGAAATTCTTATGTTTGGTTTGTAAGAGTGTTACAACACTTTGTAATTATTTTACTTTAGGATTCCTTTACTAAAGTGTTAATTTATGAGTCTACTCAAATCTTATTGAGTTCAAATTTTCTCACACTATTTTTAGCATTCATAAATTCCTTCCCAAGGAACATAGTGTACTTAGTATTGTTCTAGTGGTAAGATATTTACATCCTAATCTTACTTTAGGGTATCTCATAATCTAATAATTTATTCATTTTAGGCATCATTTTGTCTTTGTCAAACCCTTTGACGTACACTTTATAGCCTTAAATCTTTAAAGGAAGATTAATTCATTTTCTTTCGCTTCCCATATCTTATATGTGATCTATATCAATAAATTAGAATCCTATTCATTTCAAAGGTTGTAGTAAGGAGTACTCATTCATAATTAGGGATATTAATTTCATTCATTATATACTATTCATGTCTAACATGTGATGTCCATAGAGAATCTCATTCTCTTTTAGGTAATCTAACATTTTAGCATTTAAGTATTTAGCTCCTCGATCTAATTGAGATGCTTGAAAGCTCTTTCTAGTTCATCCCATGACTCTTTAAGTCTAAACTTTTAAACATTTTAGATGTTTTAGACTTATATCCTATAACCATAACATGATTTGCTATCATTAATGGTTATGTGACAAGGATGTTCTCCTCTTGTTGGGTGAACATAGGCTTATATACATCTCTATGTATAAGGATTATATTGATTAGTAACTTTTTCTCCTTTTCAACTAAAAAGAGATACATGTCCTTATGTTAAGTAAACAAGATTCCTTAGACATCATCTAATGATTCTAAATATCTTTTTGTATAAGTAGGTTGGATATAGGATTCTTGCTTATATAACTAAGTTTTATGTTGCTTACTAATTAATGTTTATTTCAATCTTTTGAGTCTTCTAGTATTTATGTTATACATTTGGGAGTTATATTTAACACATATAATCATTGTCAAAATATTTTCGTAAAACCTCATTCTTAAAAATAACTATTATTCTTAAAAATGAAACCCTTATTTAAAAAAGGAAATGAAAATAAAATCTTTAGTCTCTACTAAAACAATAGTGATTGATTCGTTGCACATCCTAACATTGCTAATGCTAGCTCATAAATACCTACATCTAATGGTCCAACTCTTTGATCCATTATGGTTATGTAGATATTCTCCCTTGAAGCTATCTTCCTTTCTCTTCTAAGCTCTTGTATATTTCAAAAATATAAGCACCACATTTAGTATCATATACTCGTGAGGTGGAATTTAGGAATAAGAAGGATTAGCATTAATAACATAAATACCCGAGGTGGTGATAGAACTCTTTTTTGCACTCATTCTAGTTACTCCTTATAGTTGCACTTGCTAATGCCCTTTCTTATTACAATGAAAGCAAAGCTGCATCCCTTGGGCTATTCCGAGCCTCGGCCTTTTTCACTCCTCCGGTAGGTGGAGTTGAAGACTTCTTATTCTTTTTAGGCTTTTTCTTGTCCTTTACTATGCCTTTTCCCTTATTAACCGAAGTATAGAGCTTTTGTTCTTCTTGTTAATTTTAGAGTGAGCTTCCCTTAGCATGGATAATAACTCTTCAAGATTCTTATACATGTGCATCATGTTGAAGTTCACGATGAACTATCCAAAGTTATTGGGAAATAATTACAATACTAGGTTAATGGATAATTCAGCATCCATTCTAACTTCAAGTTCAACCGGTCGATCATTATAACCTATCATGAAACTTTTTAATATTGGATCACTTATCCATTCCGACCTCTAAAGAGCTTTATTGCTATTTCATAACACTCATGTCTAATATTCTCCTCAAATAAGTTCTTGAGCTTTGCTATGATATCAAAAGCTTGTGAGCTTCTATGTTGGCACCTATGCTCTAATGTCATAGCAACAAGCATGATGCTACGAGCAATGATCGTATCATCTTTATGTTTGATCCATGCTTCATAAGCTTCGACTTGAACTAGAGGAGGCTTATATAGAAGAGCTTTCTTTATCGCATAGAGAATTTTCTCATGTTAGAGGACTATCCTCAAATTTATTTTTGAGTCAAGGAAGATTATGCTTGTTAAAGGCATTATTTCCATCAATATAAATCGTATCGATGTATTGCCGGTCAAACTGTGTAATCGATGCGATAGAAAAGCATACGGTTTAGTTAATTAAATTATATAAGACTAAACAAAGCATAAATTAAAAAAGTAAAATCTATGTTTACTCCCACTATTTTCTTCAAATTCTATAACCTTCGATATAGTACTTGAGAAAACTTTTTGATTTGTTTTCTTAGTGGGTTAGGATCCCATCCTTTAACATACATTAGCCTTGAGTTATCTCAACAAATCATACATGAAGAATTAGGTAAGTAACTCCTTACCAATTACATCTAATGCAATTCCTAATTCCATTGCTATGACAACTCCTTGTCTTTATCACATCTTATGTGAATATCAATCCTTGCTTACAAGTTTATTGGATCTTGATTTATCTAAATAAACCTAATAACTTATTTAAGTTAAACCCAACATTCGCATGGCCCATGATTTGTTTCCCTCGAGAAAGAAATGACCTTGAGTTATCTCAATAAGCCAACAATGACCAAAAGAGTTCCCGCCTCATAACGTTGGAAAGCATTTAACTTAATATTTTATTTGAAGGATTTAATAAGGTTGGTCTCATCCTAGCATGCATACTAAATAATAATCACATCACATTCATACATCTCATGTATGACTTAAGGATCGGTGAATGGTAATGGATTTCTAATACTAGCCCCCTCAAGCCACAAAGAGACTAATGGGTCAATTCTTAGGTGAAAAATTATTACAAATTCTTTATGACTTGTCTTCATTCCTTGGTGTCTTTTTCTTGTATCTATTCTAATCCCTATCTTCTATTTTTACATTTATTTGAAGTAAGAAACCTCGAGTTACAATCGAAGGGAGTAAAATGAGAAGAGAAACACAATAGAGTAATAGACAAGGTAGGACATACGAGTCCTATTTATCCAAAAATACTAAGCATTCATAAAACTAGGTCGACTCATCCATATCATTTATACATGCCTCAATCATATTGATACATGGCATACTCATGAAATAATTTCATTCTTAAAATGATTATCAATCTATAGTTTTGGTCATTTTATAAATTCATAAAAATTACTCGCATTTCAATTTTAAAACTTTTTTAGCCTTGGGCCCATATGCTTTTAGGCCTCGAGGGTTTACGAGTTTCAAAGACCAAACCCTCAACTTTGCGTGCATCCGCTAACGATGTTTGGCCCGCACACCTAACACTGCGGCTCGGCCATTGCCACGCGCCCGGCATGTGCATAGTAGGCTAAGCCACTAGCATGCGCCCGGCGCACGGCCTAGTAGGCAAGTAGCTCGCTTGTTGTGTGCATAGCACGTCTGTTGGCAATAGAGTCGCACGCACGTGAAGTTGAAATCCAATGTCAACCTCGCATGCTCCTACCGATTTTGACCTAAAATTTCAATTTCATATTTATATAAAATACCAAATACACATGATTTATAATCAGCCATATCTCATTCATATAGTTAATCACAATTACCCAATCATACAATTGAAGATTCAATGAAGGCTTTGATACTAATTGAATGATCATGCATCCTATAGAGATGCGGAATAAATAAAAAATTTCCTCCATCAAAGGGCCCAAGATCATGTCATTGAATCTATTAATCATACATACATGAATAGTAAGCTAAAAGTAAAGGATTACCTCTTCTAGCCCGAGATCTAAATTTCTTTTCTTTGATTAGTCGTCCAAGTGTCCGACCTCTATCGATGATCCACACGGCCCAAGTATCCATAAAGAAGCACTCAAAATTGATGGGGTACTAGCTCCACCTTTTCGATTAAGTATTTCTTCTAGAAATCAATCTCGAGCAATTTTTCAACAACCTTAAAGAAGAAGGTAAAAGTATTTCTTGCTAGGATTTTAGAAGAAAACTATTTTCTTTTTTTTCTCTCTTGGTAGTGTGCCCTAGATAATTTTAGGGGTTGGCCGAATTTTCCCTTTTTTTTTCTTTTATTAGCCGAATATTGTCTCACAATTTTGTTTCACCAAAAATACTCCTTTTTTTAGGTCATCATTCCTTTGTGTCGCACCCTCCTCCTATTAATAAGGGGAGAGTTTCCTTGTACTCCAAAGACAAAAAGAGGGGCGGCTATAAGTCTATAAAGGACTCTAGGTTGTTGCTTCCTTATCCTCCAAGAATGAGAAGTTATTTTATATGTGGACTACTTGATTATTATCTTTAAAACATTCAACCTTATCCAATAAGGTTAATGTTTATCTTTAAAACATTCATCCTTATCCAATAAGGTTGATGTTTATCCTCTCACCAAAATTATTTTAAGGCTTTTAATTAAACCTAATAGGCCAAAACTATTTTTTTCCAATTAATTTATTTATAATATCCAAATAAATATTCGTAGATTATTTTGACGGGGTCCACATTAAGAAACAATTTTCTAAAATGCCATTTAACTTAAATTAGGAACTCATTTCCTTTTAGGTTCTTTATTTTCAAATTTGAAACTAATTTTCAAATTAGGAAACCAATTTCTAAAATAAAAAACTTTTTATTTTAAGAGACTTTCCATTTTAGGAAACCTTCCATTTTGGAAACTCTTTCCAAAATAAAAAACTTTCAGAATTGGAAACTTTTTCCAATATCCTTGCTTCTAATTTGTAATGTTAATACTTGAACTTATGCATGTGACTCAATAGACTCCTAGATATATTGCAATGTATTAAGAATAAAAGATTTCTCTTTTGTCTCTCAATACATAAATCAAGATTGGCCTCTAGCAAAGCATCATGAATACCCAATTCTCTAGAAGGATTAGTTAATCCATTATTATCTTTTTATGAGTATGGTTACCATACAATTCAGTCCTCATGTCAACTTATCATAGTATGATCTCAAACTTGATTTTTAGTTTTATTTGATTATGATCACACAAGTTTTCTTTGATTCCCAAATGTTTAGGTCTTAGGGTAAACCAACTATGCTTTCTTGGTGTACTCCTACGGTGGCTACAGATTTCTTGAGTAGGTATTTATCGAAGTATAATATAATAAATCATTTAGCTTACAAGGAATCGCCTAGTGACAAAATGCATAAGTTCTCCAATGAGATAACCATGATGACTTCAAGTCTAAAGACCATTTATACCCATCTCATATTAGATTCTCATAGACTAAAACCTAATGGGTTCTCATGGCAAGTCAAGTCTAGTGATATATTCTCTAACATAAATCACTTAAGTGCTTACTTTGGCATTACCATGTCAATAAGTGTGAGATTTTCTACTTGCTATCATATAGCATGAGCATAACACTCACAAGTCTATCACATATTGTCAATGTCCATTCTTGATTATGCTACAACTTAGGACATTTAATGATATCATTTATGTATATTAGTGTTTGTCTCACATATTTCAATCAATCACTATTGCAAATACATATCATAAGGACTTCTATCTAATTCTACTGAATTTATCAATATGTAGACATAAGAATTAATAGAATGACTTCTTTATTATTATTAAAATAAATGATGTAATAGTATATTAAAATGGGCCCGTACAAACATGGTTGGATCTTGGACACCGAGCATTAACATTTATGTGTGTGACTTAATAGACTCCTAGATATATTGGAAATGTATTAAGAATAAAAGATACCTCTTTTATCTCATGATACATAAATCAAGATTGGCCTCTAGTAAGACATCATGAATATCTAATTCTTTAGAACGATTAATTAATTTGTAATTACCTTCTATGAGTACGGTTATCATATAATTTAGTCCTCATGTCAATTTATCATAGTGTGATCTTGAACTTGATTATTAGTCTATTCGATTATGATCACACAAACTTTCTTCAATTCTTAAATATTTTAGCTCTTAGAGTAAACCAATTATGCTCTATTGGTGTACTCTTACTATGACCATAGATTTTTTTTTTTACTAGACATTTATCAAAGTATAATGCGGTAACTCCTTTAACATACAAGAAATGACATATCTTATTTTATTCATCCATCTACCTCTATTAGATTTGTAATGCACCCAAAAAATCGCTTACGTGCAACCTTTTACTAGGTCCATCAAAACAAGTCTCAAAGTACATAAATCCTCTAATTAGGTAATCATGATGACTTCAAGTTAAAGGACTAATTGTACCCATCTCGTATGAGATTTCCATAGATCGAACCAAATGGGTTTTCATGGCAAGTCAAGTCAAGTGATATGCTCTCTAACATAAATTCCTTAAGTGCTTGCTTTGGCATTACCATGCTAATAGGTGTGAGATCTCCTACTACTATCTTCTAGCATAATCATAGCACTCATAAGTTCAACCATATATAGTCAATTTCCATTCTTGATAATATTATGACTTTGGACACTTAATAATATCATTTAAGTATATTAATGTTTGTCTCACATCTTTCAATCAATCATTAATGCAAATACATATCATATGAACTTCTATCTAATTCTGTCTAGTAAATAAATATAAATAATAATAATTAATAGAAAGACTTCTTTTATTATTGATAAAGTAAATAATGCAATGATACAATAATGAAAACCATCCAATTAAGGTTGAATGTTGGGCACCTACACTAATGGCTATGACATATAATTAGTAATTAAGATTCTCGATTTATTAAGAAGCTATGGACGGAGCTATTCAATTTTTTGGGCTCAAAGATGTATTACTCCATAAATTTTTACCCTCGGATGGATGACGGATCGAAATGGCCTTGTTAGAGACATACTTGAGGCACTTTGCGAGTGCTAACTAGAGAGATTTTTACCCTCGGATGTTGTCAAATCCTCCTATAACTTTTCAAATGAGTGAGTCTATCGGTAAGAGTATATTTATGATCGTGATAGGCCAACAACCTCTCACTCTCCATACGATAGTGCTCGGTGACAAGTACCAAGGAAGCGACCTACAATGCATACATTGGCTAAAGGATGGTAAGTGCGAGCGGACTTAACGTGAATGTATTTGAACAAGGCTACCAAGAAGACGAAAAAGGCCTCATACGTCGATATAAAGGACCATTCGAGGTAATGCAATAGGTAGGAGAGGTATCCTATCGCTTACGGTTGCCACCGAAGTTGAAGATCCATTTAGTGTTCCAATTTAGTATGCTAAAGCCATACCTTGTAAATAAGGAGGATCCAAGTCGAGGAGTTTCTCATAGGACACTTATAACGATGGTTGACTCATACAATAAAAAAATTGATGTCACACACGATAATCGCATAGTCGGACACCATGTAGTGCCATAAAGAAAAGAGTATTATATGAAATGGAATGAATTACTAGAAAGCTAGGCTAGTTGAGAATCTGTTGAAGCCTTGTGGCAATTTGCAAGGAAGGTTGAATAGTATAATGAAGGCACATAAAGGAGGTCACCAAATTAGGTGAGCAAGAATGTTACACCTCACTCAAAAGAGAGATTTTTTTAGAGGTTATAGGAAATACTAGATAAGTTTGAAAGCATTTAGAAGTTTATGGAACAATAGAGAAGCACTGTAGGATATCCAAGAGAAATTTAGACATGTCCTAGAAAATTCTAGAGATTCCATCATTATTCTAGCTTGTACATGTCTAGATAGTTTCTTGTAAATATCTAGATAAGATAATTCTAGAGAATCAATTATAACTATTAGATCAAATAGATCATATTAATCCATTAAGGAGGTGGAGGACTATAAATAGGTGAGGCCTTTATTTGGCCAAAACATCTAAAAATCTAAGAAGGTATAATCTTAGAGTTATAAGCTTTAGAGAGAGTTATATAAAGAGTTATTATATCTCTTGTATATGTCTTTCTTGCTTGACAACTTTGTATGGAGAAGGCTAACTTAGTTTGGCTTAGTGAAGAAGTGAGCTAAGTGTCGTATGAGAGCTTGGAAAAGGCCAAGTCCGTGACAATGTGCTCTAAAAACGAAATGGCATGCATGTGCTCCACATTTTCTTCAAAAAGTATGTAGGGGTGTAGCATATTTTTAAAATTGATGTTGCACATTAAGTCTTCTTTAAGTAATATTATTGATCCTCTCTCATATGATTCAATTATTTTTCCTATTTTCTTTTCAAGGATATATTAACTCACATTCAAACAAATACTAAATCTAGTATCTTCATTTCATATTATGGCTTATAAGAGTCATAATAAAGACTTCTAGTTAGCCTCGGATACAAGTAGGGTCTTTTGCTAAAAAATAGATACTATAAGAAATGATGGAAAAGAGTGATTTGAAAAGATCAATATCGGGTTTATTAAAGCTATAACTATCAAATTATTAACCATTCTTTGATTAAAAAAAAGTATGAACAAGATCCTTCACGGATACTTGATATAAACTTTAAACACCAAAATTAGTATAAATATCATAATCTTATTGATTGTGACATCTCATTTTATAAGCAATGTTTAGATGCCAAATGTCCCAACTTTATTAGCTTTAACACATCATTCATTTCTATAAATACTTTATCAACCACCTCATTTTAGGAGTTTTGGTTTATTTGTCAATGACACACTATAATTAAACTTGAGAGGTATCTCTCTGCGAAGATCTAGACTCGTTTATTTGGTGAAAAATAACTTCCAATAAGAAAATCAATTCTAGAGAAGCTATTTTTTAGGAAGTTTTTTTCCAAAATAATATTTTCTAATGTTTGGAAATTATATGAAAAAGTCTGTTAGAAAATATATTTCAATATTTGTTTGATATATAAAATTGAAATACAAAAACGGACTATCATACTTACATCAATGAGTTTTGAGGAAACTTCAACCAGGTATATTCACCATTTCATAATATAAGATGCATTTAAAAAATTTTAATAAATTTTTATAAATACTTGGGACAAAATCAAGTCAATATTCACATTTAGTAAAAAAATTTCTAATTAATCATAGCATTGTTATTTTAGTAATTCAATTATGAATCTTTTTTTTTTTTTTTGAAAATTGAACTGATAATTTAGTCTAAAAAATAGTTTTATAAATTATTAGTTATCATTTATAAATAATTAATTTCAAAAGATTAATGTTAGAATAATTTGTAACTAATCATTGACTACAATTACCAATAAAATTTTACAAATTATTGATTTAGTTGTTAATGAATAGTGTTGGGAAAATAATGTATTTATTGATGAATTAATTAGTTTCATTTTTTCACAAATAATTTTAGTCTTGTAATAATCATTTCCAATCATTTAAGTATAGTTTAAGTGGTGTTTGGGATAATAGTTAAAAAAAATTTTGAGATAAATTATTAAAATATTTATTATAAAAATAATTTTAAGGTGTAAAAATATTTTTTAAGAATATTTAATGCATTTATAAATCAAAAAATCAAATATTAGCGACAAATAGAAAACAAATAATTAAATAACCGATAATAATTGATAAGAAATAATTAAAAATTAAATTGATATATTTTAAATAAAAAAAGATAGAGAAAAAATTTTTTAAAATATATCAAGAGAGAAGTGAGTAACACGAGAACGAGACAACTAGAGAGACGAGGAGAGACGAGAAAATGTTTTTCTCTTTTTTAACTCAAAAAACATTTTTTCAAAAATACTATAACAATTTTCGTGGACTGAAAATCATTTTTCATTAACTTTTTTTTTCTAAATGCAAACAAATATCAAAAAATGGGGAAAACAAGTTCTTGGAACTTATTTTTTGCCCAAACAAACACAACCCTATTTTACTCCTAAATCCTTTAGTGCACTACTTCCTAAATATTCTTTGTCCTCTCTTGAGCTTCACTCGATTCTCAATCCTCATGTTCATCACTAAGGCGCTTTCTTTCTTTTTATCCGGTATATGAGATGGAAGAAGACTCGGTTTCTTTACAATTTTTTTAGCTTTCAAATCAACTTCATTATTTTTACCTCACCTCAATCTTTAGACTCATCCTTCGAGTCATCACAACTAGAGAGACGGGGAGAGACGAGAAAATGTTTTTCTCTTTTTTAACTCAAAAAACACTTTTTCAAAAATATGATAACAATTTTCGTTGATTAAAAATCATTTTTCATTAACTTTTTTTTTCTAAATGCAAACAAATATCAAAAAATGGGGAAAACAAGTTCTTGGAACTTTTTTTTGCCAAAACAAACACAACCCTATTTTACTCCTAAATCCTTTAGTGCACTTACTTCCTAAATATTCTTTGTCCTCTCTTGAGCTTCACTCGATTCTCAATCCCCATGTTCATCACTAAGGGGCTTTCTTTCTTTTTATCCGGTATATGAGATGGAAGAAGACTCAATTTCTTTACACTTTTTTTAGCTTTTCAAATCAACTTCATTATTTTTACCTTACCTCAATCTTTAGACTCATCCTTCGATCATCAATAGCGATAACACTATAGGGGGTTAATCCATAACCTTATACTTGTTTTCTTGCTTGTTGGACGTTTCCAACTTGAAAATCATCATTTTCTTACAACAAATCCTCATCTCCTATCCTATAATTTTAGTTCTCAATAGCTTCATATCATATTAAGTGAGTTCGTTAAATTAAGCTAGCCATTGATCATATCTATGAAGCTTGTTGTTATAATGTATAAAAAAAATATTATCCTCTTAGATTCCGTAATTTTAAACTACATATAAATTGTGCAACCAACTAATTATATACAAGAAGCTCTTCGAGTAGAAATCTAAAAAAAAAAAATTACCATGTGGATATGCCATAAATAATTATCATTGCAAGTACAAGTGTCGCTCAAAAAGCAATCCATAAGGTGTATAAAAAGTACTTGTTTAATGATATACATCACATATAAAATGTTTTTTATTGTAATATTAAGAAGGAAAAATTACAATGCAAGTTAACATGCAATTAACCTTGTAAATTAAAGGAATTAATTGTTAAATACTATCCAATTGGCATTCATGTGTATTAAGAAATGATTTATAAAATAAGTAGTTGTCATGGTCCGGATTACAAGGTCTACTTTAACTTGGAATTGTCATGGCTTCTAAGGTGGGTCATGACCGGAGTGAGAATCGAAGAAGGCTGTAGAGCGCATATCAACTCAAACAAGTTTTGGATACCTAAACCATAGAAACCATATATCTTATTATGTCCAACTCATAATATCACATCCTAATTCAATTAATACTTCTTAATTCCGTCTAAATTTGTAGTTCCATAATCAACAACCTAATTAGTTAATATCACAATTTACAATACCTAAACATATCTAGCATAACAATTAACAACCTAACACAACTCTCACAATATAACTGCAAAAGCTTTTAGAATTACGAGCAATCACAAAATACAATTCAAAATAAATCAATTAAATAAGCCACATAATCAATGTGTAGGCTTCAAGATAATGGTTTTGATGAGGTTAACAAAAAACCTCACAAATTCTATAAAACTAAAATAGTTAGAAGTAAGCAAAACAACAACTCAATGAATAGATAACATATAATATAATTAAAGAAGGGAAGTAGATAAATGGACAATAGTTCAAAACTTGCTCAAGATTTATTGTATATTTCTCAAAATTAAATACATATTTAAATATTAAATTATATATCAT
Organism: Dovyalis caffra; assembly: GCA_963924115.1. Lineage (NCBI taxonomy): Eukaryota > Viridiplantae > Streptophyta > Magnoliopsida > Malpighiales > Salicaceae > Dovyalis > Dovyalis caffra. The sequence goes on from CAWUPB010001108.1 coordinate 14,460,383, forward strand.
ATTCAAGACATTCAAACTCATAATAAAAATCTCATATTGAAATACAATTAAATCGGATCAAGTATCAAGAATCTACACTTGAGATGATCAAATCATATCGTGTCATTAGATGTGAATATCCAAAGGCTACGCCCCTTGTAGCTAGGTATACCAAGTGTTGGGCGACACACGAGCTAGCACTCGCCTCTTCTATCAACTAAAGTATTTTCAAATTAGTGAGCTCATAGGCTATGCTCTCCGTAATTAGGTATCCTAAGGTAGCCAATCTAATCAAATAATCTCACATATATTTCAAAAATCCAAAATCAATATATTCAAACACACTTCATGCTCAAAATTAAATTTAGTAATACAACTCAATATCAAATATCATACTTATAATCTAAACTCAAGTACAAATTCATATCCAAAATTATAAATCAAATACTTAATAAAATTATACAAATAAATCAAAATTGAGAATCTCAATCAAATTAGTAATTAAATCCATATCATTAAATCAAATCTTAAGTAAAACACTTATTCAAAACTTGTAATCAAATCCTTTTCGATGTCATATCGTTTCAACTATACAAAAGTCCGTTCTCATCTATGTTATAATAGATGTGATTTTAACATATTTAAATAAATGACTCATGATAAAAATATCAAAGGAACTTTATAATATATTATGCTATAGACTATCCATTTATAGTGAAATCAAATGATCGAACGAAATCAAGGTTATTGAAATGGAGTTGGCCATTTCAAAAAATCTAATGATACAAAATGATCGAATAATAATTAATATTATATATCAAAAAATAACTTGAAGCAAATGAATTATTCTAAAAATTAGAATACAAGATAATTTATCATAATGAAATTTATTGAAAGGACTCAAATTGAGGATTTTTAATTAAACTCTTACTCTTAAGTTCATTCTACATTCTTTCTCTAAAAACCAATTTATACTTTTCTATAACCAATTATCCATCATCAAATTTCTATTCAATTTCTACACAACTTGATTCTACAATCCATCATCAATTTTCAATTCAATTTTTTTACACAATTTATCATTAATTTTCAATTCAAGTTTTTTCACAATTTATCTCTACAATTCATCATCTCAACCAACTTGAGGATTTCTCAAACCCATAGTCCAACAATCAATTTCACTCCATCATTATGTCATTTTAAGCATCAATTACCATAATTAATTGTTAAATCCTTAAATCTCCAAATTCAATTCAACACCTAACCCTAACTTAGCTCAATTCTTATTCAAACAACAAACTCGAGTGTAAATAACCTTGAAATAATCAATTAACACATATATTCATCTCAATTCTAAAGCCAAATGATAAAAATTTTCACCTTTGACAAATAGATCTTCAATCTCAATTTCAATTACTCAATCTCCCAAACTATTGAAGCTCTAATTTAACTAAATTTCAATTTAATCATTTTGCTTTTATGGATTTCTAAGGTATTTGAGCAAGTCTTTAGTTTAGAAACGAGGGTAGGGGAATGGGAGGAAGTAGAGAGAGTTTTGGGTGAAAAAGGGAGAAAAACAAGAAAGGAAATGAGGGACAAAATGGTTGTATATATATATATCTGTGTGCGTGTGTGTGTGTGTGTATATACATACACATATGTATGTACGTATGTACATATATAGATGTATGTATGTATGTACGTATGTATACACATATGAATGATATGTATGTATGTATGTATGTATGTATGTGTATATACATACACATATGTATGTGTGTGTAGGTATGTATGTATATACATATATATATAATTTCTTATTCTTTGTATAGGGTTAGGTACTAAACTTTATTTTATAACAAAAATTTAGATTTTTAATTTATACTAAAAATATATTTAACATTTAGTTAACTTGTAATTATTTTTCTTAATCTTAAAAATATATAAATTACGAACTTAACCTTATTTTAGAATGAATTATCACAAGAACAATTAAATAAAGTTTTTCTACAACTTCATACACAAATTAGAACAATTATTTAGATGCCCTCATTTGTAACTTGGAAACGTTTCTTAAATTTTGGTTCGAAACTAAAATTAATATAGTTAGTTGGATATTGCAATTATGTATAAGAAAAATAAAAGGAAATATATCCATCAAGGAAGCTCTTTTAAAGTGGAGATATTTTCACACACACACACACACACACACACACATATACGAGTGGACCCTTTAAATAAAGAATATATAAATCTCATTATAAACAAAACTAAAGTAAAACATGATTTTACTATTCATTTTTACTATTTGAAATACTATTCACACACTCACAAATCATTCTTTCTTTCACTATTTATGTTATTTTTTTAAAGCACTTTGGTCCTCAATTTATTTATACATTTTTTTTCAATTTCAAACTTTAATTATATTGTGATTTGGTCTCATTTTCTTTTAATGTTTTCTTTTAATTATTTTTATTATTTAAAATTTACTACTTTAATTTGTCATTTTTTTTAATATAGTCATGTTATTAATATTATGATCAAATTATAATAATATTATTTTTCTATACTAAGCATTTATTATTTATTTATTTATTTTTGAATTAAATAATTAAAATAATATTTTGGCTTAACCACTCAATGATTAAAATTAATATAATTTTTTTATCTGAATATTATTCATTCTTTTCTAAATAAATAAATAAAAATTAAATTCACATTTTTTAAAAAATCAACATTCTCATCAACATTGAATAAAGGAAATTTATTTGTTCAATTCCATGTAAGCTTTTAATAATTGTTATTTATATTTTTTGATACAATCTTATGAAATACTAAAGCTTTTTTAAAAAAATTAATTTAAATTTCTTTTTAGTTAATAATCCATGGATTAACAAGTATAAATCCTTTTTTCAACATAAAAATTATGAAAAACACAAATAAGAAATAGTTAAATACAAGATTTTTTATTAAAAAATTATAAATAATTTTTTTCACCTTTAATTTCATATATTTTTATAGATTCACACCATAAAACGGACTATCAAACTGAAATGATTTTTTTAAATAAATTTATATATTTTATCCAACTCGCAACATAGCGCGAACAAAATAACTAATATACATCTACATAATAGAGGATCGTATCGGATGCATTATATAAATTATGATGTTCTCTCCATAATAGAAAGAGTGTAAAGTCTGGAGAGGAAGAGCTAAATGTGCTTGCGATTGCTATTGAAAAACTATGGTGTATTCTCTATTATATGAACTCAAACTCTTGTCCTAGCTAACTTCAAGTTTGATAAAAGACGAGATAGATCTAGTGAATCAAAATGCGGGAAAGTGACTTGTTAGAAACGTTTATAAATCTAAATGATATGTTTGAATGGTCATAGAAATGGAGAGGAAAACGTGATTAAGAAGCAAAAAAGTTTAAACATATTGATTGAGATTTAAAGAAAGATGGGAGCATATAAAATGACTCTACCACTAATAAATTGGATTGAATGGACAATTAGAGAACAATAAAAGAGAGGAAGATTTAACATAAGTGAAATTAGATGAAGGTGAAAGGATTCTATTGTTAATAAATTTGATTGAATGGACAATTAAAGAATAATAAAAAAAGAGATTAAAATAAGTGAAATTAGAAAGAAAATAATAATAATAATAATAATAGTATAGATTAAGGTAAAGCTGCTATACCAATAACTATCATGTGACTAATTATTAAGGATATAAATTTTGATCCAAAATTTGGAGTGCGTTTAGCCCTTTGTTTTTCTAGTTTTCTTTTCTTTTTTTCTTTTACCTACTTTACTTTAAGACAAAGCAATTATAAATATCAAAAGTATTCGGTTAGGATTTTAATACTTCATTACATAACTTTGAGAGCAAATAGTAGGTGGGTTTGTTTTGCTTAAAATATTTTCTTGATTTTTCTGTTTTTTTTTCATATGTTTTATATATAAAAAAAAATAGCATCATAATATATTTTAAATCAATCTAAAAAATTATTTCATTTCTTAAAGAATATTTTAAACTCACGAAATTAAAATATTTATGAAAATTACTAATCGACTCGTAATATTATATAACTATTTTTTAAAATAGAATTTTTTTACTTTTCATCTCCAATTTTTTCATTTATTTTTAAAAAATTTCTTCACGATTTTTTTTTTAAAGTATACCACATAGAAAATTCACGAAAAAAAATGTACTGATTTAGTACTTGGAAAATAAAAAAAGAAATTAACGAGAAAAAAATTAGGTGAATCAAACAAGGTCATATATTGTGTAGAATTCGAGAAAACAACATTTTTCATTTTTTTCCGAGTTTTCGAAAAAGCAAGAAAAATAGGGAACAAACATTTTCAAGTAAAATTTTTTTTATTGTCAATCAATAAATATGTGTTACTAGGTTTCTATTTCACGAAAATTTTTCACAAGGATTAACCTAGGCTTGTGTTTGTTTGGGGAAACCAAATTTCGGGAACTTGTTTTTCTTATTTTTTCGGTGTTTGTTTCGTGTTTAGGAAAAAAGTCAACGAGAAAATGATTTTCGATCAACAAAAAATGATAGAGTATATTTGAAAAAAAAGTTTCCCGAGTTAAAAATGAGGAAAACATCTTCCTTGTCACGAGTTGTTTCATGGTCGCGTTACTTACCTCTCTCTTAATATATTTTAACAATTTTTTTCTCTATTTTCTTTTTATTTAAAATATATCAAATTAATTTTTAATTATTCCTTATCAATTATTATTAATTATTTTATTATTTTTTTCTCTATTTCTACTAATATTTGATTTTTTGATTTATAGATACATTAAATATTCTTAAAAATCATTTTTACACCCTAAAACTATGTTTGTAATAAATATTTTAATAATTGATCTCTATTTTTTTTACTATTATCTCAAATATCAGCTAAACTATACTTAAATGATTGAAAATGATTCTTACAATACGCAATTTTAATTGAAATTAATTAATTCATTAATAAATACATTATTTTTCCAACACTATTAATTTGCAACTAAATCAATAATTTGTAATTTTAATCGGTTGTAAAATTTTATTAGTAATTGCGGTGAATAATTAGTTACAAATTATTTCAACATTAAACTTTTGAAACCAAATGAATAATTATTTACGGATGACAATTAATAATTTATAAAATTATTTTTTAGATAAAATTATCAGTTTAATTTCAAAAAAAAAAAATTCTTAATTGAGTTATCAAAATAACAATACTAAGATTATTTAGAAGTTTTTTCACTAAATGTGGATATTGACTTGATTTTGTCCCAAATAATTTTCATGAATTAGTTTGATGGTTAAAAAATACATTTTATTTTTTGAATTAAAATTTTAGAGTCAGAATTTAAGAAAATTTATTAAATTTTTCTAAATATATTTTATATTGTGAAATTATAAATATGTTGTTTTAAAGTTTTTTTAAAAACTTGTTGATGTAATAATAACATATTGTTTTTATATTTTAATTTTTTATATCAAATAAATACTGGAGTATATTCTTTAATAATTTTTTTATGTAATTGATAAATAGCAAAAAAAATTAAAATAAAAATTTTTTTTAATAAATAACTTCTTCAATAATTAATTTTTCTATAAAAATTATTTTTTATCAATTTTTATCAAACAAACAAATGTAGCCCAACCTCGTTTTCTTTTCGCCCTGTTTATGCAGTTGGGCTATGTACTAATTCTAAATGTGGGCTCCAATCCCCACTTACATCGGATTTGTTTACGCCAGAAAGTTTGAAATGAAACGCTGCCAACATAAATTCGTTCACAAACAAACCAAAATATCTCAAGTAGATCTTTCAAACCTCACTCTCTCCGAAAGGAAAAACCTTAAAAGAAACGAAAAGGTAAATATTCCAATTTTTTAAGCTAATCTTTGAAAACTAGTTGGTTAATCTAATCTGGGTTGAATTCCTTAGCGTCATCTAACTGCTTTCGGTGTCTGAAAAAAAATAAATACATAAAAAGTTTTACTTTTGGTTTTGTTTTTAGGGTTCTTGATGAAGTTCTAAAAAATCTTTCTTCTTTTTTGTTTATATTTAGTTGTGTTTGGTTTATTTGTGTCACAGTATGTCTGGAGAAGAGGAAGAGAATGCGGCCGAGCTCAAAATCGGAGATGGTAATAATGATATCAATTTTTCTGTGCAATTTAACAAACTTTTTATGATGGGTACCTTTTTTTTTTTTTTTTAATAGAGTTTCTGAAGGCGAAGTGCTTAATGAATTGTGAAGTTGCTTTAATTCTTGAGCATAAGTATGAGCAACTTCAACAGATGTCTGATGATCCCATGAATCAAGTATCCCAGTAAGTAATATAGCTATTGTATAATATTTCCACGCTATGCCACGCGCTTTCAAGTTTTCCATGCCATAGTTGTATGTTGTTATATTGCTTGAGTAGCTTTTAACCTGTTTTGCAACCTGACTTTCTAAGTTGAATGGCATAAATTGATTTTAGAGGGGATTCTTGTGTGTGTGTGTGTGTGCGTGAGTGTGTGTGTTTGTGTGTGATCAGGTTAAATAAGCAAAGATTTTTTCAATCTCTTCTTCTCGTGTTGAGGTTATCTAAACCCCGTAACCCAACAGATAAAGGATATTACTTAGTCCATTTTAGGATAAAGGACAGTACATAGTAGTTTTAGGGATTGGCGACTTACCCATTCAGGGCACTGGATGTTCCCAATATCTTAACAGCAGTGAGAAGCTTAAGGTCATGTGGCTGTTAATTCTAGCTTTCCTCTCTCCCCAATTATGATGAATCGATTCTTTATTTTGGTAGGAGGTTTGGTCTAAATTATGAATTTAGGAACTAGGGGGTCTATGATGGAATGTTTTGGGGGTAACTTCATTGTAAAAATTAAATGCTACCAGTACTGTTTGCCCTGCTGGAAAAAATAAATAAATCCAAGATCTGCCCCTAGTGGTTTGTCCAACAAGGGTGAAAACGAAGGAGATTTTGCATGCTCTAAAATTATGTTTTCTCTTGCTAAATGTGTTTATGTGTTGTTTGTATTTACATTGCAGAGTATTTGAGAAATCACTGCAGTATGTGAAGCGCTTTAGCCGCTACAAAAACCCTGATGCTGTCAGACAAGTTCGAGAGTATCCTTGAACTTTTGAAAAATTATAATAGTAGCGTGCTGTATAAGACTTACTATAATGTGAAATACTAAAGTTTTTGTTCATGTTGGGGATTTTTCTTTTGCTTATCCTGTTGTGTTTGGTTACCATGAATTTAAGTTTCTAGGATCACACTTGCTTTTATTGAGTGGTTGATCAAAGGAGCATGACAATTGTTTTTCATCAGTAAGGATGGGGTCAATTTGTTAGTTAGGGATGATGCATGTAATTGGTTTATAGTTTGTGTTCAAATTTCTAGTATCTTGCAGCATATGCAAACTTAACCCAACTTTCAGAATTCTTAGCCGATACCAATTGGCTGAATTTGAGGTAAATTGCACAATTACACATAAATTGAAATTTGTAAGTTTTCTCTCAGGGTAAAAGAATCGTTACTTATTATACTTTTTGGTGCAGCTTTGCGTTCTTGGCAACCTTTGCCCTGAAACAGTTGAGGAAGCTATTGCCATGGTACCTTCTATCAAGGTTAGTTATTTCAGACATTCGGTTGGGTCCTTCTATTTAAGATTACTTCTCTTTAGATCAATATAGAGTTACAATGAAATCAACAGTGGAGACAAACAAAATAAATTGATGCATGCTACCAATCTGGGCTCTCCTCTCTCTTCTCCAAGTTACAAAATGAACAAAAATCAAACCAAAAACTCATCTTATGTTGATCATGTTGTTGGGGTTTTATTGGTTTTCTTGGACAATGATGGCAGCCTTTTCTATGGTATCATAAGGCACTACTTGAGAAAGCAATTGAGAAGTGCTTTGTTCATTATAATATGTGCTTCTCATCATTCAAAGCACGATTATTCACCAAATGTCTTTGTAATGTGCATGAATGTCCGAGCTCACAATGATGAAGCAATTGAGAAAATGTTGAATGAACCGTCATTGATCTAGAAATTTGATTTGAATGCTGATTAACCAAATGTAATTGTTATGTAGACCAAAGGCCGGGCTCACGATGATGAAGCAATCGATAAAATGCTAAATGACCTGTCATTGATCAAGAAATTCGAATAGTGGCCAGTATAGCCTCTTCCATTTCAAATTGGACTGGGCTGTCGTCTGAATGTTCAAGGTTTTTTATTACTATTATTAGACAGAGGAGTGATTTAAGCTATTAATGTCTTATCATTATGGTTCTAAATAGCCAAATGGTTTATACTTCCAATGTTTACGGCTATGTAGTGTTGCTCAGGATGTGATACTGCTCTAACTGTCTAACATGACATTTGGTTTGGAACACTTGTATTTGATATCGACTTCATGATAATCGAAGTTTAGTTTTTGTTTGGGTCCGTTTATTAATGGTTAAGTGATTCAAGGCAAACTGAACCTAGAATTCACTACCTGTTGCATATTTTAAGACAACAAGTTGGTTTAATAAGAAATATCAACGTTTTTCCTGCAAAGGATGGAAACGTGTTCCAGCGGTCTTCTTCTTCTTTGTGTTTTTTTTGGGAGCAAAGCTCGCTATTTGCACCTTGTGTTTTTATTAATTCAGCAAATAAGCTCTTTTGTTTTCAATTCGGTTAATTAAACACACTTATTTTCAATTCCAGTCAATTTAATACTATTTTGAAAAATCAAAAGTTTTTATACATTAATTCAAATAAAAATAATAATATAACTGTATAAAGTGGGATCTATATGCAGGATTTATGCCAATGTATATTATATTTTTATTTGGTCTAACATAAAAATTATCAATTTTGTAAAAATTATACTTAAATGACGAAAATTGAAAAATACAAATTTAATTAATTGAATTTGAAAATAATAAGGTTTATTTGATGAATTTATGAAAACAAATGGTGCAAATAGTGGATTTAGCTTTTTTTTTTATTATTTTTTGGTCTATTTTCTTCTCTTAAACCATATAGGAGAATGCTTGGTGAGAGGTTTCTCTCCTAATTTTGAGTCCAACTAAAGGGCTAAAAATTGGAGTCGAGCATGATGCTCTTGTAACTCTAAAGCTTCGTTTTTTGACGAGAAAATAATTTTCAAAAAGAAAATCAATTCTAAAGAAGGTATTTTTCGGGAAGTTGTTTTTCAAAAAAATATTTTCTAGTGTTTAGTAGTTGAATGGAAAAATTGTCGATAAACATTTTTTAGCGTTTATTTGATACGGAAAATGAAAATATAAAAAGCAGATCTGGTTATATTCATTGACTAGATGGATAAGTAAAGAGTGGTGTCAATGGTGGAGTTGAGAAACATGAGTTGGTATCATAAAAATTATAACATAATTATTTATAAAAAAAAGTCATATAATAAAATTATAATGAAATACTTGGTTGGACAAATAAAATAAATAGTTCTTTCCATTCTATCAATTTGATCTATAATTATACTACTTGTAATCCGAAGTTGAATCTCATTCATGCATTACGACAACTTGAACACTAGAAAATTAAGCATTCATAATTAAAATATCTCACATCCATAATAATAGCTACAAGAATAGCTAAACGATCCATCATCCAAAAACAATCAAAGCTGTCTACAAAATTCATACTCCTATTGAATCCAAATACATAATAGCAATCCAAATATATAATAGGAAAGTCACACATAATAGTAATAGATCCGACCATTTAATTAAAAGCCACATCATGTAGATGATCCACCATGTTCATTGATGAACTTTTCAATCCAAAACTTCCTATGCTATTCATTTCTTGCCATAAAAGCCTTTGCCAACTTGTCATTTTACACCAAATAATCAATCACATTATTCAAGATGCCATTATCAAAATCACTAATCTTCATCACTACATTATAAAGCACATCTATATCAACTTCATTTTTTGTTAAAACATGAATTGCTCGGCAACTTCTCTCACTTTCACATCTAAAATAGATGTAATTGATTCTTCGGTTTCATAACCTCTTTTTTGATGGCTTCTCCTTTCGAAAGCATACTTGGTTGTTGATGCCTCTTTTCCTTTGCCTATGTCAACTTCACCTGGTGTTGTAGATTCCATTTCAAAGCTCTCAACCAAGTTGATATCATTAAAGGACTTGACAAAATTTCCTATGGCCATATCTTGTCTAGTAACAAGTGCCATCTCATTATACATCTCAATTTATTTGTTCAAGTAGTTATCATGGTTTTGATGCACTCGTCTATTAAAAGAAATTAGAAAACATCTTATAAATATAGAAAAACAAGTTAAGACATTGAAAAAAAATTATATTACCGTTATCTCTTCATCATAAACTTGTTTTGAGAAAGTTATCATTTTCAACTCATCGGTCCATCCAAAACCACTTTTCTCTTGCGGTTGTGTGATAATCTTTCATTCTTTTTTTCTTGTCTCCAAATGATTTTTAGCATGATCGGGAGAACAATCTAATCCAAATTTTAAGTTGATTTCTCGTGCTACATGTAAAAAGCTATCTTGTTTGAAAGTGGAAGAAGGTTTATTCCCTTTCATAGCTTGCTCGGCCAAAATCTCAAGCAACATATGAGACATAGGTCTTGTCCACCTAAATTATTCGGCTTTAGCTTTTTCTTGCTTCGTGTTACTCATTTCTACAAGCATTGTCGATAAACAAAATTTCAAAAAATAAAAACAATATATCGTGAGAAATAGATAAGAGAAATTATAATTGGAAGTAATCTAGGAATAAATTTTCTCATCGATTAAAAAGAAATTAAAAATAAAAACAAAAGAATAAATCACATGCTTTTTTTTTTTACTAAGACTTGTTCATATCACTTTTGTTTAGGTTTTACTAGTCCTAGCTGATTTTCCTATTCTATGGTCTACTTAACAATAATGTAAGGATGCACATAGCACTTTTTAGTTTGCTAAGGATCCACATGCCATATGAGTCAATAAGGACCCATCATATGAATTTGGGTTAACCATAAGGGTGATCGAGTCCAACTCGAATCAAACCTTGGACTTTGTATCAAAGTTTATCTTAGAACCAACCTTAAACATATGACATCGGGCCTAGCATGAGTAATACTGGTCGGCTTGTTGCTAATTTTTTCATGTGATAGTTTTCTCATGCTTTAACACTAAAATAGAATGTTGGAACACAATTAATTGACATGACTTGTTCTTCTTGCTTCTTTTCTAACTAAATTTATTTTTAAAATCCTTTTTTGCCTATCTTTTGTAGCATATTTATGAAAAAGACATATAAACCCTCAAACTATTACATTTATCTTAATTGAATCCCTTACAAATCAATTGTCATATCTAATTGAATCTCCCTTCTATTAACGAGTTGGTTCAATTAACTACCGACTATTATCTATAATATTAATCTCATAAAAATTATCGGTGACTCCTCAAAGAACTTCAATTGGCATAGCAACATTCCCACCTCAAAAATATTTGTGCTCTTTTTGCCATCACTACTACGGCTATGCAATTCAACTAGAACCCCATTATACCCATTCCCTTCACATGCAACTCCATTTTTATGAAATGCCTCTCCACTATTCCATTTCACCTCCTTCTCGGATTTTGGATGTCGTTTCTTATATTTATATAAAACAAATGAAAGGAAAACAATGAAAATGACGAGTATCAACAATGATGCTCGCAATCATAGCTCCGATTTCTTTGTACCACCGGGTCCTACACCACTTCCACCTATAGTTTCTCTACTTCCGAGTGTCTATTTTTGTCCCCAAAAGAGGTTTTCTAGCTTTGTAATAAATTTCATAGAGTTTGGAAACTTTGGAATTTCTATCAACATTTTTTGCATAACTGCCATTTTTTTCCCGACCTAATGTCACTAATAGGAGAACCGAGCATAAACGAGTTAGTTGTTCGGTAGACACTCGCCATACTTCCTATTTCAATTCTAACAAATAACAAACTGAAACACATTACATAAGCGACGGTAATAAAAAAGCGGGGTGAATCAAATGGGTTACAACTCCTACTTTAAAACTTAAGCATCAAGTCATACACTACACATTGGTCAAAAACCAACGAGAATGATAATATGGATCTAATAGGATACTAAACATGCGAGTATAATCAAGGACTCTCCATATACCAATGATTCAAAGACATTGAAACCTAGGTACTCGAAAATATCATCAAGGACTATTATGAAGATCTTAATTCATAAATCCATTTAACTTATAGTAACAACTAAACCCTTTCATTTGTCGTAGTATTAGCAGTTACCACAATTCCCAATCTCTCAAAATCTTCAATAAATCTCCCATTTACTCCTTTCTAGTCTCTTAAGCTCCTCATTATCATAAACATTTCAGCCAACTCCTATATAAAATCAAACTCCAAACTCGTATTTCCTCCATACAACTTCCTTTGCTTTCCTCTCATTCTTAAATGGATTACTAAGTTTTATTTATTGGTATTGAGACCAAAGATTTACTACCAAGCAAGCAATTTGAAAGTTAGACCTAGCCAAACATTAGTGCACATGAACACCATTACCTCCTATAACTTGCTTGTATATATATATATATTCTAGGATTTACATGCACAAAACATGTAAAAGCCGAACAACATACTAATTAGTCATTCCACTTTTCTCATGAAAAAGAATAAAAAGTGCGAGTAGGAGAGACAAAATATAATAATGGCCCTTAAACCATACCTACACTCCATTCTAATGTAACAAAGTAAATATAAAGTTCGGGGTGTCTCTGCAATGCTAGCTTGACAAAAGAAGGGTATGTACTTGTGATGCTTGAAAGTAAAGCATGATTGAACTTTGGCAAAACCATTTTGATCAAAAATCCACATGATACATATATTGGTCAAATTATTGAATGCATAAAATCCATTCAATTCAAATCGATTATTTAATAACTTGCATCTTTCTCGTCATTCATAATTCTTTCTCTCTTTTTTGTGATTTAATAAGATAAAGATATTCTTTGTCGAGTTTTTTTTCACACGAACAAGATTTCTTTTTGGTTTAGATTTAAGTTTCATGGCTAACATAAACTTGAAGACATACAAAAAATCGGATCTAAAAGAAGACATACCCATAAGAAGGAAGATGCACAAACAAACAAATAAGATAATATTACACAAGAAATCAAATCTAAAGGAAGAAGATATACAAAAATCTTACAAATCAAACAATATTACTACAAGAAATCACAACGAGATCTAACCATTCTTTTGCGAGGCTTTGTTTGCTCGATATTAGTGTTAGCTTTGTTGCGGTGGCATTGGGTGGCAAGAGCGTCCTTGGGTTAGCTTTAAGCAACAATAAAAATGGGTGGGTGGGTGGGTGGGTGGGTTTGGGGAGAATGGGATAGCGGCTACTGGAGCCTCGAATGGAAAATGTTTTTTCTTTTTTTTTTCGAGAAGTCATTTTCCAAAGCTTAGCTTTTAAATTTTCCTTGATCTGGAAAATAAGTTTCTTTGACTTTTTTCCAACACGGCAAAACAAACATAGGAAAATGGCAAAAACAAGTTCTAGGAACTTGTTTTCCTGAAACAAACGCACCCTAAAGTATGCTCATGCACACCATTTTCCTTTTATGGAGGTTTAAAACTCATCCATTTACAAAACAACACTAGATATTTCTCCCAACCTTTTTTTCTTGTAAATGGAGAAATATTGTTATCGTGTTGCGACTTTCAAATTGATGAATTGTGAGTCATTAAATTTCAGATTTCTCTTGATAACCATCAAACGTTCATCTACTTTCCTGATTTTCTTAATGTGGCATTTTATATATATTTTTTATTTTTTATTTTTTAAAATTTCTTAATGTTGTTCCTTTCTTTATTTATCGGCTTTTTTAATATAGCTTTTCGACTATTTATCGGTTAATTTTTCCATTGAAATTGCCACTTGGGATAAAAAAATTTAGATGGTACGCCATGTTAGATTTTAATTTGTCACGTGGCAAAATTTTATAAAAAAAAATTGAAAAATATTGCTGAAAAAAATAGAAAATAAAAAAAAAGGTAAAAAGGAAAAAAAAGAAAAAGAAAAAAGAATTCCTCACATATCTCACGACAGACGGTATATAATACTTGTTCAAGTAACACAAATCTCTTCAATCTCCTTACTTCACCAACTAAAGAACTTTCAGCCTGGTCCGTTTCTTGCGTATCTGACAGCCTTGATAAGCACTGAAGCAACTGCATAGTCAAAAGATTTGCTGAAAGAGGCGCTTTAAGGAAAAGGAACCGCGGAACGGGATACTTGAAGGGACGAGACCCAAAATTTAATTCACTTTGAGAAAGAGAGATTGCTGGGTAATGCCCATATCCAGGTCCCATCTTGCAGATACCACGAAAGGCATCTCCACGAGATGCACCATTTCTATAGAATAATATCTCATCATGATCCAGATCAACGCAACATCCAATGACATCACCAACAACCCATGGCTGACCGTATTGCTCAGCATCTTTATTCCACTTACTAACCCTTTTTCCATCAAATGCATATGAATCATCTGCATCCTCTACACCCTTGTGACCAGTAAAAGGGCAAGAACGAGTTGCCCATCTAAGCTGCTGTACACTTGGAAGTTTCCAATAGTACCTCATGCATCCATTTCCCTTTCCAAACACAAGCATTGGACCTAGCGCTACTAAGCTTTCTACGAGCAAAGGGCATTTAATGATTCTGATATCACCACAAATGATCATTTCTCCAACCACCTGAGATTCACAGCCAACAAATATAAATATTATAATAGAGATGAAGTCGATCAAATATTGCAACATCAATTATGGAAATCCGACAGGAAGAAAAGCAGAGTCTCCAAACACCATGAATCAAAAGCAATAGTGCATAAAGAAAAAACAACATCAATAAAGCACGGTTTATGGTGGCTTACCATTACTAGTGAGAGTCAGGAAAAAAGATAGACTATTAACTCGAGGAACATCAGGAGGAGAGCGTGGCTCATTGGCAGGAGAGAATATCGATCAAGGAAGAGAAAAGACTATCTGCTTTCTTCAATTTTTCTTTGTCGACTAAGGAGAGAAAAATCTACTATCTTTTATACCTAGGATTTTTAATTTTTTTTTTCGTGTCTGCAAAAATATAATTTTTTGGGGATTTTTTTTTTTTTAATTAACCAGCAAAACATTTCTAACCTGTTACGTGGTGTTTTTGAGCGTTTCAATCAGAAAAGTAAATTGATACATTATACACTTTTGTTACAAAGTTTAATAATTAAGATTGACTTTTATCGAAAAAATTTGAGTTTTATAATAAATAATCCTTCTCAACCTCTCTTGCTTGAACTTCAAAAATTTTATGATAGTTAAATAATTGAGAATTAGACCTTATTATAGTTGAAATTTTTTTTCCAACTTTACATATTACTGCCTTTGATTTATTGATTTAATTATTCAATTGAGATCTTAGTTAAAAGTTTAAGCTTTTAGATTCGAGTTATGCTCTTTGACATGATCACAAATTTGAATTTTATTATTTTTATTCTCTTTTAATTAAACACAAGATCATAGTAGGACTATATAAATTTCAATACTAAAAAAAGTTCACTTTAAAAGAAGTACTAAAAAATAAGCAGTTCTTAAAACCTTACCTAAACTTTTGAACGGAGATGGTTTTTTCCATTGGTCAATTTCTTTTTCTTGTGCTTTCCATCCACCGCTTTTTCTGTACCGAGGTGTTTCTTGACAAGTACTTCGCAATTGCATATGAATTTGATTGAGTTCTGATTTGTTCCACGCGCATAAGAGACACCACTCCCCCCGAAAAAAAAAAAAAAAAAAAGGCCTTTCTGTGGCTGAGTCTTAGAGAAGAGAAACAAAAGAGAAATTTCAACCATAACTTCAATGTGAAGACATGCCAAAACGCCTAACCAATATTTGCAGCTTGAACAGCAAGCTTGACAGTATCTAGCAATGTCTAGTCTTCAATCTCTGCATCCAAACTTTTCCAGCCCTTCTTTACAAAAAGATTTTACAAGCACTCCCCACTTTCTACACACAAACCATTATCAATACTACAGAAACCACGAACAACCAAATACATCAGACAAAAATAAATCACTAATGCTAATCAATCACATCGGGAAAAAAAAATATGAATCTTGGATTTCTACTTCTCAATCCAGCAGTGTTGTCAAATGTCATACATCATAAGAAATAACCAAGGTGAATCGACTCGTGCGAGGGTTTCTTAAATTTTACCGAAACAGCTTCCTCTGTCTCAATCCAGCCATTGGTTGTGGATTTTTCTTGATCATATGAGTTGGAACAACTCTGAAAAAATAAAAAGAGAACATCAGAATTTGAAACTCTTGCAGCCAAAGCCTGCATGAGAAATTCAATTTAAAAAATTCAAAGGATCTGATTTTTCCGCCTTTTTTTTCCCCTGGTATAAGACCAAAGTACACCATGGTATGCGAACAAGTGTTCCACATGACATAGAGTAATTAATGCGCCAATAAGCATGAGTTAATAGCCCTACATATATACAAGTGTGTTATGACGTGTTAATAGACAAGTGCTATGGTATAGGGTGAAGGATTATTATTTATTTTCTTTGTAATTTTAGATTTTTAGAGTTTTATCATTACTTCGGAACTCCTTGCAATTTTAGTGTCATTATAAAGGATATTTGTTAGGAGTATTTCCTATTTAGTTTAGGTTGCTGGTGTTTCTCTGTTATGTTCATTGCTTTTAGGGTACATGTTTAATGTTGAATTAAGGTTAAGATTTTTCAGTTGTTTGGTTCTACATTCCTTGAACCCTCTTTCTATAGAGTTGTACTTCCAAACTCTTCAGTCCTCTTCTATAAGGAAGAGGCCTTGCGTGCATGTGCTTGTCTACTTGCATGATTGCTAAGGTATTGCTTGTTTATTCGCACATGTCCTAAGACATGCTCACTGACACATATAACAACCTTGATACGTTGCATGGCCACTAACTCATGTTGTTGGCGCATCATTTTTTACCACTTATTCTAATACAAAAAGTGGATTGATCACTATAATTCTTTCAAACTAAATCCTATCATTACAACCAAGTCTTCCCCTCCTCAATTCCAGCATACCCTGTTGAATCAAATCCTCCAGGATATAGTTCATCTAATGGCTTATACGTTGAACCATTACAAAGATAATGAAGTTAATCTTTCTAAAAGGAAACCATATAAACCAAAGTACAGAAAAAGTAAAAAAACTAACCTTGGAGCAAGTATAGACGACAATTGTCATCCAGTTCCAATTCTCTAGTACATTTTTTTGACAATCATCAGCTCCATCTAATAGAAAAGATATTAATTGGGGCATCACTTGCATCTCAAAGTGCCTGAAACCACCACACAACTTGCACTTGCCAGGGTCTACCAGCTGTGCTGTGGGGAGAAGTGGCTTTCCACCATACAAGTACCTGAGTAGCCAACCGAAGAACAATTACAAAGAGATAGGAGAAGATTAGAACTAAGATTTAAAGGTGCTATGGAATCAAGAAATGGTAAATGATACCACACAGAAAGGGAAAAATTTATAGAAAAGAACAACAAATTTCTAACATCCATGTAAAACTGTAGAAAACGTATTTGCTGCTGTATTTATTTCCAGAACAAAGAGGAAGACTCCTAATCATCAAGCAGATGCCAAAAATAAACATGACAAGTAAGAAATCTCTAATATTTTGAAAAGATTAAATATTCTGACTGGATCATGGTGAAAAATGAGATTTCTCCATGAGCAAAACAGGTATAAAGTTGAGCCAAAAGACCTGGATTAATGATAAATTCATGGGATCTCCATCCGATCAACTCCAGTCCAGTATTAAGAAATCTTTTAAAGATACAAACAATTGAACCTCATATGAGAAGGTGCCTAATTCAAAGAATGATCCTAAAAACGGAGATGGTTGTCATTAATATAGGGTAATAATGGGATAGGAGGAAAGAGAAACTAAAATCTGTGCAACATTTTTTTGATGAAGTTACAAACACCTTATGTATATCTACAGTTTCTAAACTTCATGTCACATGAAGCCAACATAGTTTGAATGTCTTCCCTAAGTTTTGCTGGTTCAGAAAGCCCAAAGCTCCTTAAGTGATACCAAGCTATAACTTAAGACTATACAATCGAACAATCGTGATGGTGGTACTCAAAGGCAATCAAAATCTAAATTCCAAGACTTAATACCTGAAGCATTGATCTGGGTTTGCATCCAACTGTTTCTTGAACTTCAGGTATGTCCAGTCAGCACTTAAAGCTTTATCATATTCACACACTTCTTGTTCCCCCTCATCTTCCATTTCATGATCATTGTAATCACAATTTTGTTTCTCCTTAATGGAAAGTCCAGAGTAATTTGAACATATGGAAGAAACAACGTCCTTCAAGGATGGCTCTTGAGCATACAAATAAAAGAACGGAACCACTGCAATTACCAAACAAAAATGAGAGGAGGAAGAGGGGGGGGGGGGGGGGGGGGGGGGGGTGGGGGTGGGTGGTGGTGGGGGGAAGATCACTAAGGCAATAGTTAGACAAGAAGTCGCCAATAATTGGAAAGAAGCAAAGGTTTAACCTTTTGGCATGAGCAAGAAAGAAAAGATGCGAGTACCCTCATCAACCATGGCAACCACTCACTTGTAAGACACATTCCATGGAAAGTTACCTGAGCACTAAGGAATGAGGCTGACGGTAAATTATGAATCTATAACTAGATATTCATGATCACACTACAGGCCTAAATAAGTTTGATGACATGTCAAGACTAGTTCCGTAAAAAAAAACTTTACCAGGCGTTTCCATTGTCTACTCCTGTCCTTGGCACCAAAGTGGAATTCTTTTACAACAGGCTCAGATCGTCGGTTCCCATCTTGTTTCTTGGAGTGAGAAGCCAACGTTCCAACTTCAGAAAGCGCTTTCCCCAAAACCTCAAGATCAATGTCTTCATCGCTATCATCATCCAGCCAGTTAGCTTTTGAAACAGAAACAGGTGGAGTTGAAGGGACCACGTCTTCAGTACTTGTAGATGATTCTCTTTCAATATCCACTTTCTGGACACGAAGAGCTCGCCAGCTGCAGTCAACAGAATAAATAAATAAAAAATAATAATAACCATCAAATCAAACAACATCGTAGATAGAAGGAGAAATAACAAATGATTAACCAAAAAGTGAAATTTGAAAACACCTAAGAGGGGTTTTTCCACAATTTGGCATATACAACCAAACACTAAAACAGTTCGATCTTCAATGTTCAAAGTTCCAATAGAAATTGGACCATAAACCTGGAGATACAAAATTTTTGTAACAAAAATAATTCTCCAGAACAAACACATCAATTCATTTTCAAGAACATACATGTATATACCAAAAAAAAGAAAAAGAAAAAGAAAAACCTGGGCAATAAGACGGATTTTACTTCCACAAGCACCACAAATAAGCAAATTGGGAGCTAAGTGCTCAGAAAAAAAAGGCCAATCCTGTTAAGGGAAAGAATGCTTACAATTCACTCTAATAAACAAAGTAAACAGCGAAACAAGATTGATCAAAGGAAATAAAAAAAATGACCTACCGGGAGTCCTCCAATTTTGGAAGTATAAAAATCAGATGGTTCACGATTATCATCAGCCCATGGTCCAGGCATGCCTAGTAGTACTCCACCACCCATCCTGCCTCTTTTTTTTTTTAACACCTCTTTTACTAGAAAAACAACCTAAATTCAGTTGCTGAAAACCATGAAACCATAAAACAGTTTACTTCGAGGCTTCTGTTCTTTCTTAGAACGGCGGTTGCTGGTTTCAGTATTCGACGCATCATGACACGACTACCAACGCACCGTTTTGTTGTATACACTGTTTCTTCTTCTTCTT
Organism: Dovyalis caffra; assembly: GCA_963924115.1. Taxonomy (NCBI): domain Eukaryota; kingdom Viridiplantae; phylum Streptophyta; class Magnoliopsida; order Malpighiales; family Salicaceae; genus Dovyalis; species Dovyalis caffra. Next base: position 14,480,342 of record CAWUPB010001108.1, read on the forward strand.
CTTCTTTTTTTTATTTACATGCTCTTTATTTATTTACTATTATATTAAAAGGTTTGATTTTCTTTAAGAGTTGATATAATTTTTTCCCTGTTATTTAAAAGAAAGGAAACTATATTAATACACCTTGTATCTATTAATAAACTTTCACACCATAAGGAGGTTTTTTTTTAAAAAAAAAAAATTATTATTTAAGGGAGAGAAAAGCTCTAAGCATTAGGATAAGAGTTGCAAAGTCTCGAGGATGCTACACTACAGATATCCTCCAAAATGATGCTAATACACTCTAATAGGACATGCTCAAATACAAAATTCCTCTCATAAGAGAGTAAGTATGTGAAGCAAGCCAATCTGTCAAATGGTTAGGTTCCTTATAAATGTAAATGATATGAACCTACTAAGGTCTCCGAAGGATTCTGTAGATAGAGAAGACTAGTTGTTTATAATTTCCTCAATAGCCAATTGAATCCCGAATCAACTGTACTTGTACCAAGGAGTCAATTCCAATAGAATCCGTCGAAAGTTCAAATTCCATGTCATTTCCAAAACCAATCGGTAAAAAACTTTTTTATGGACTTGGTGGAACAAAGCATTTTTAATGATGTTTATCATGCCTAAAAGTCGGTTGGTGGTTATTCATGCTTTTACCGAAAAATGTTGTGACTTTTAGTAATGAGATTTAGTTTTGAATCACACGTAATGGTCCGAAAAAAAAAATCTCTTACTATTGAATAAAAAAACTTCTTCTAAATAAAATTTTAAAAAAACTTTTAAATGCATAAATTGTTATTTTTAAATAAAAATTCTTTTTTTTTTTTAAATTGAGATACCTATTCAATTTTGGAAAGAAAGAGATACCCCCGAACTATCTATCGAAGAATCATCATCTAGATGCTATTGAAATACTCTAAAAAAATTCACTCATAAAAGAGTAGAAACTAAAATAGAGTTTACGAGTTAATTACTTACGCTACGAGACGGATGGTGTGATGCTGTCTACAATGGAGAGTAACGATGCACCAAGTTTTTGTTAAGAGAAGCAAAGTACCTAAGTCAATAATATTGGGAAAAAAATTATTTGGTTGATGATTTTGATGTGTTACCCCAATTTATTTATGAGAAGAAAGGTTTTGCAAAGGTATTTATTTTTCTTTTTTATACATGCTTGTACAATAAAGCATGAAAACATGAAATGTTCATATAAAAAGCACATCCATAGGTAGCGAGAGATAATTGTTTATTGATAATGGTTTTCTACTGATCATAGCCTATGATAGGTAAAAAAGGCATTCGAGTGTATGGAGGAAGGTAGTTACCTTAGTTCACAACTAAATATCTCAAACCTATGAACAAATGAATTAATATATATTAAACATATGTGAAAATTATCTTGTGTGCCTAGAATAATTGCTAGAGGGAAGCTAGAATATTCAGAACACTTAAAATAATTTTTACGTGCTTAATGAATATATTATAGGCTTTTTTTGTGAGTGAATAGTACTTTTTTATGCAAAATAATTGCTTTTGAGCATTTAAAATGCGTGTGAAAATTATTCGAGCATAGAAAAATTGTTAGAGGGGTGTAAGAATATTCCATGCACTTAAGTGAATTTTTCTATGCTTGGTGAATATTTTTTGTATGAATAAGTACATTTTTATGCAAAATAATTATTTTGAGTACCTAAATGAGTGTATAAAAATTATGTAATTATGAATAAATTACTATAGGAAGTGTATGAATTTATTATTAAAATAAATTAGTTTTCAAAAGTATGTAGAATTAATTATATATATAAGGAATTAATTGCATAAGGTTAGGGCCCTAATTGCATAAAATTAGGGATTCAATTGCATAAAATTAAAAGCTTTATTTTTCAAACAAGTTTTGCAATAAATTTATGGAGGCATAAACATGTTATAATAGACCTTAAGGAAGGACCAAAAGTAGTTAATTAAAATTAGAGGGACTAAAAGTAGGAGCGTAATTGAAAAAGTATGATAAATTAAGAGACTAAAATTGATATTTTTGGGTCAAATCTTTCCACCTAAACCAACGACCTCGGACTCATATTAAATGGTTTAATCAAATGAAGGGTTAGAGATTTATGTGATGGAGGACTAGGATTTAAAGAAGAATGGATGGCTAAAATTAAACCAAATGAAGAGCTAGGATTAAAAGATGTATCAAGAGAGGAGATTAAACCAAATGAAGGGTGGAGATCAAGTCAAACAAGCAAAAAATCTACTCAAGTTTACCTATAAATTTGGCTGAAAAGGAAGGAAGAAAATGTTGAAAAGATAGCAAAAATCAAGGCAAACTCTTACAAATTTTTTCAAGAAATTTTCAAACTCTTACAAAATTTTCCAAGAATTTTTCAAGAGATTCCACCTAAACACCTAAAACCACCTTAAAACACTTAATTAATCCCCAAATTTTAGTTGGAAGATCAAAATTTCGAAGAAGGAAAAAATTGAAACTTGGCCGAAACTTAAGGAGGAAAAAAGGAAGAAAAATTTTCAAGAAAATCCAATTGACCAAGGACTAATTTAGAGCTTTTAAGATAAATTAATCTCACCTATATCACAAGAACTAGTTAATTGGTGTGAATTATTGATTTTGCCTCATTAGTTTAAGTTTAATTGCATGAATTTAGGAAATTAGGGTTAGGATTTTTGGTTATAAAAAAATTTAAGAAAAATGATTTAGACATGAAAATTGATAGAATTGAAGTTAGAATATGTTAATTGAGTATAAAAAAAAGTGTTAGAAACAAAAATTCTATAACGTAGTTCATGGTGAAACTTTCGACCCAAATAGTGAAAATTTAGGATTCATGGTGTTTGATTTATTGATGTTCGGTTAATTGATTATGTGTTATCTAAGTGTGAATAGATGATTTAGCATGAGAATTAGCATTAAAATAAAAAAATTCACCCTAGTTACACTAAGCACATATTCGAACAAAGATTAGGCGAATTAGGGTTTGTTAATGCTTCGGTGAATGAATGTTTGATGGATATAGTTTATGTATTTAAGGTGTAATTAGAGAATTGAGCATGTGGATTAGCATAAAAATTGAAGAAAACACCTAGCTTTGGTTTGAGGCGTATTCGGCCTAAACAAAGAAAATTTGGATTAGAAGTTGATTTGTATATTTAGGTATTATTAGTGGTTTCATGATGGATTGATTACAAGGCATGTGTTAAAAGTGTGCAACTATGTGAATTGTGGCATAGATGAATAAATGGTGTAATTCCTTGTTGCTTGAAAGGTATTGCCATTATGTTTCGTGGTTTATATGGTTACATGAAATGTGATGTTACATATTACTCCGTCCGAAATAATTGGTTAATTGAATTATGTACCATGATTAGATTGTGATCCATGAAAAGGTAATGATGTGCATTTTATTATGTTAAAGTATGCAATTTTATTGCATAATTGCACATTCATTCATGGCATACATTACATTGATTTATCGAGTTATGCATGAAGGATCATGCATCCTATGGAGGTGCGAAAAAAAAAAATTTCCTCAATCTAAAGAGTCCAAGATCATCTCGTTAAATCAAATAACCATATATTCATAAATTAAAGCTCTAAATAAAGAATTACCTCTTGTAGTGTAGATTTAAACCTTTGTAGAAAAGAATTATTCAAGTGTCCGACCTTTATTGATAATCCACATAGTCTAAGCACTCATAAAAGAAGCAATCAAAATTGATAGAGTGCTATCTTCACCTTTTCTAACTTGTTTAGTGTTCCTATAAAAATTTGATCAAGGTAATTTTACAACGACCCAAAGAAAGAGAGAGAGAGAGAGAGAGAGAGAGAGAGAGAGAGAGAGAGAGAGAGAGAGAGAGAGAGAGAGAGAGGAGGTGGCATGTGCTAGGGTTTTTAGGAGAAAACTATTTTTCCCTTTTTAACTTGATGCCATACGCCATTTTTTTTTCTTTGCGTTGAATTTTCTTTGTCCCAAAAATCCTTTGTTTACTGCACCTCTATCCCATATATATAGGAGAGAGGCTTCCTTGTCCTCTAAGGATTAGGATGGGCAGCAACTAGTCCTAATTGGACTTTTGGTTGTTGCTTCCTAATCCTCTAAGGATTAGGAGTTATTTTGTATGTAGGTTTCTTTGATCTTATATTTAAAACATCCATCCTTATCCAATAAGGTTCATGTTTATCCTTCAAGCAAAATATCTTTCACGCTTTTAATTAAACCTATTGGTCTACAACTATTTTAACCCAATTAATTACTGTGGACTATCTAAATAAATTAAATTAGATAATTTTAGGAGGACCACATTAGGAAAAAATTTCTCAAATTACCCTTAAACCTAAATTAAGAAACTAATTTTCATTTTAGATTATTTACTTATAAATTTGGAATTAACATTCAAATTAGGAAACTGATTTCTAAAATAGAAAACTTTCTAGTTTAGGAAACTTCCATTTTAGGAATTTTTTTCCTAAATAGAAAACTTTCAAAATTGGAAGCTATTTCCAACATCTTTGCTTCTCTTTAATTATATGAATGCTTAAACTTATGCATGTGACTCAATAAGTTTGGTAGATATGTTGGCAATATATCAAGAATAAAAGACACCTCTTTATCTCTTGATACATAAGTCAAGGTTGGCCTCTAGCGAGGCATCATGACTACCTAATTCTCTAAAAGGATTAATTAATTCTAATTACCTTTCATAAGCATGGTTACCATATAATTCTATCCTCATGTCAACTTATCATAATGTGATCTCAAATGTGGCTATTAGTCTTGTTCGATTATGATCACACAAGTTTTCTTTCATTCTCAAATGTCTTAGCTCTTAGAGTAAACCAACTATGCTCTATTAGTGTACTCCTACTATGGCTATAGTTTTCTTGAGCAAACATTCAATGAAGTGCAATATGATAGCTCCTTTAACATATAAAGAATGACATGTCCTATCTTTGTCATCCACTTGTCTCTATTAGATTCTTAGTGTAGTCAATGAATCGCCCATGTGTAACCTTTTACTGGGTCCATTGAAATGAGTGTCAAAGTACACAAATCATCCAATAAGATAATAGTGATGATTTTAAGTCTAAGGACTAGTTGTATATATCCCATATGAGATTCCCATAGACTAAATCAAATGGGCTCTCATGGTGAGTCAAATCCAATCATATTTTCTCCAACATTAATCACTTAAGAGCTTGCTTTGGCATTATCATGTCAATAGGTGTGAGATCTCATACTTCTATCATATAGCATGAGTATAGCACTCACAATTCTATTCATATATAGTCAATGTCTATTTTTAACAATACTCGACTTGGGACATTTAATGAGATCATTTATGTGCATTAGTGTTTGTCTCATATTTTTCGATCAATCACTACCGTAAATGCATGTCATATGGACTTCGTCTAATTCTATTCAATAAATAAACATAAAATATAATAATTAATAGAAAGAATTCTTTATTATTAATGAAATACGATAATACAATAATTAAAACTTATCCAAACATAGTTAGATCTTGGGCACCTATACTAACAATCTTTTACTTGTACTAGAGCCAACTAGCCATGTCCCTTAATCTCGCTAATTGAGTAAGGGTCTCATGTTTCAGCTTGTGATAAAGGCTTAATCAAGGGATCGGCTATATTGTCATCGGTGTGGACCTTTTTTATCCTTATATTACTATGATTGATAATCTTTGTAAATAGATGGTAGTGTCGCAATATATGCTTGGACCATTATTGAGACCTTGGTTCTTTAGTTTGTGCTATATCTCCATTGTTGTCGCGAGTACAATACTATTGGATCAACAACGTTAGGAACCACTTATAGGCTAGAAAGAAATATATGAATTCAAATAGCTTCCTTAGCTAATTTTGTAGCAACAATATATTCGACTTCAGTTGTTAAGTCGATCACTTTTTTTGCTTGGAAGTCTTTTAGCTAACGACTCCACCATTCAATTGAAAAATAAATCCCGATTGTGATTAAAGTCATCTTAGTTAGTTTAAAAACTACCATTTGTGAACCCTTTCACCACTAGTTCATCTTCTCCAAAGACCAACAAAGCATCTTTAGTTCTTCTTAAGTACTAAAGAATGCTTTTAATAGTAATGTAGTGTTTTTAACCTGGATCAGCTTGATATCAACTACATATACTTAAAGTATATAAGATATTAAATTACATACATAATATGGCATGGATAATAGATCTTATTGCTTGTCGCGTAAGGAATGCAACTCATCCTTTTCCTTTTGTTTTGTGTGTTAGGACACTTAGCCTTGAAAAGTTTTATGCCATGTGACATTGGAATAAGTCCTCTCTTGGATTCTTTCATATTAAACCTCTTTAGTGTTTTATAAATGTACGTGGTTTGGGAGAGTCCTAACATTCTTTGTGATCTATCTTTATAAATCTTGACTCCTAAAATGTAAGTTACCTCTCCCATGTCTTTCATGGAGAAATTTTTAAATAACCAATCTTTTACAGATTACAACATGATACTATTGTTGCCAATAAGTAGTATATCATCTACATATAGCATAACAAAAATAATTGAGCTCTCACTAACCTTCTTGTATACAATAGGTTTATCCTAATTTTATGAAAAGTCAAACTCTTTGATTGTTTCATCAAAACATTGATTCCAACCCCTTGAAGCTTGCTTAAGTGCATAAATGGATTTTTGTAATTTGTAAATCTTATTTGCATGTCCTTTAGTGATAAAACCATCGAGGTTGTGTCATGTACACATCCTCATTTAATTCTTTAAAGGAAAGTTATTTTTACATCCATAGATCATATCTCATAATCATGATATGCAGCAATTACAAGCATAATTTGAATGGATTTAACCATTACTACTAGTGAAAAAGTTTCTTCACAATCAACACCTTGTTTTTTTATGATATCTTTTTACCACCAATCTAGCTTTGTACATATATCACATATCGATCTATGTTAATCATTCTCTAAAGACCCACTTACTCTCAATAGGTTTGACACCTTCAGGTGGATCTATCAAAGTCCATACTTAGTTAATGTACATGGATTTCATTTCGGATTGCATGGCCTCATATCATTTTTTGGAGTCAATGTCTAACATTGCCTCTTTATAGGTATTAGGCTCATCATCTCATATAACGGACACATCTCCATGTGTAGAGACTAGAAGACTATATCTTTCTAGCTCTTGATGAATCCTCTTAGATCTACGAAATTCTTGCATATTGATTTATGGGATGGTTACAATGCTTTGTAACTTTTCTACTTGGGGTTCCTTTTGTGGAGTGTCGATTTGTGGGTCTTCTTAAATCTCATCGATTTCAACTTTCCTTTCACTAGTCCTAGCATCTATATATTCCTTTTCAAGGAATATAGCATGCCTAGCCATGAAGACCTTTTTTTTCTTAGTTGGTAAAAGTAATATCCATATGTTTCTTTTACATATCCCATAAATTTACACTTTATTGATTTGGGCTCTAGTTTGTCTCCGTCTAAACATTTGACATATGCTTTACAGACCCTAAATATCATGAAAAGACAAATTTGCTTTCTTTCCTTTTCATATCTCATATGGAATTTGATCAAAAAACTTTATTGGAACCTTATTTAAAATAAATATCATGGTAAGGAGTGCATATCCTCAAAATAAAATGGGGATATTAGTTTGACCATTATGGATCGGACTATGTCTAACAATATCCTATTTATCATTTCGAACACACTATTAATTTTTGGTTTTTCAGGTGGGGTCCACTGTGAGAGAATCCCATTTTTCTTTAAATGATCTAAAAATTCAATACTTAAGTATTCTTCACCTCGATCCGATCGAAGTGCCTTAATACTTTTTCCTGTTGTTTCTCGACTTCAAATCTAAATTCTTTAAACTTTTCAAACACTTCAAATTTATGTTTTATCAAATATACATAACCAAAACGTGATCTATCATCAGCAAAGGTTATGAATTAATTATATCCTCCTTTTGCTCGAGTGAAGATGGGCCATATATATCATTATGTATGAGGCCTAACACATTAGCGAGCTTTTTCACCATTTCCACTAACAAGGGATTTCTTCATTTTGCTAAATGGACAAGATTCCCAAACTTCATAAGATTTATAATCAAATGATTCTAGATATTCATTTTTATGTAGTTTGGATATAAGATTCTCGTTTATATGACTAAGTCAATAATGCCACGAGATAAGTTTTATTTAGATCATTAGTCTTGAGTCTTTTTGCATTTATGTTATATATAAGTGTGTCTATGTTTAAAACATATAAACCGTTATTTATATCAGCATTTTCATATAAAGCATCCTTTTTTATAAAAGGAACAACCTTTTTCTTAAATAAAAATGAAAAAAAAAACCATTTTGGTCTAAACTAGAAATGAAAATGATATTCCTTGTTATACTAGGAATGTAATAACGAGTTTACGGGTATAAGCACAAGTCCGGATGGTAGTGCTAACTCATAGGTGTCTACTAATAATGGTACAGCTCTTGAACCATTACTTATGCATAGATCAACCTTACCTAAAATGGTTTTTCTTGCTTCTTTTAGTCCTTTCAAATTTATTCAAATTTGTGCACCACATCCGAGTATCAAATATCCATGATGGGGGATTAGAAGTAGAAAATTTCACTTCAATAACATAAATACTTAAGGTGTTTTCAAAACTCTTCTTTTGCACCCCTTTATGGTACTCGTCATCATCTATTGCATAGAGCATTTTTTCATATTGGAGGAAATTCCTCTTATTCATTTTCTAGTCAAAGAAGTTTGTGCCATTTAAGGCATTACTCTTATTAATCATCAATCTTATTGATGTATTGCTAGTCATAATGTGCAACAACCTTGACGGGATAGAAAAACGTACGATTTGGTTAATTAAATTGCTTAAGCAAAACATAAATTAAAGAAGTAACTTTTATGTTTGCTCTTACTATTTTTTTAAGTTCTATAACCTTCATATATAGAACTTAAGAAGAATTTTTGATTCCTCTTCCTAAATGGATTAGGATCCCATCCTCTAATATACTTCAACCTTTAATTATCTCAATAAGTTATACATGAAAAATTAGATAGGTAACTCCTTACCAATTACATCTAATGTAATTTCGAATCTTATTGGTATGACAACTCTATGTCATATCACATCTTATGTGAATACCAATCTTTTCCTACAAGTATATTAGACTTTTAGTTATCTCAAAAGACTTAACAACTTATTTTAAGTTAGACCCAATGTTCGGGGACATCACATGGCCCATGATTTGTTTCCCTCAAGGAAGAAGTGATCTTGAATTATCTTAACAAGCCAACAATGACCAAAAAAGAGTTCTCTTCTCATAATGTTGGAAGGGATTTAACTTAATATTTAATCGAAGGATTTCAATTTGGTAGGTCTTATCCTAATATGGATAAAATAATCATATGGGTCTTAACATCTATACTAACATTAATTGCATAATATAAATTCATACATATCGTGTATGACGAAGGATCGATGAATGGTAATGGATCTCTAATACTAGACCTCACGAGTCACAAGAAGACTAGTGGGTCAAATACCTAAGTGAAAAATTATTACAAATTCTTTGAGATTTATCTTCATTTCTTGGCTTCTTCTTATTACATCTATTCTAATGCCAATGTTTTACTTTTACATTTCTTTAAATAAGAAATCTTGAATTACATTAGAGGGGAGTAAGATGAGAAAATAAATACAATAGAGTAATAGAAAAGGCGGGACATGTAGACCTTATTTATCTAAAAAATACGATTATTCATTCTCACAAACTAGGTCGATTCATTCATACCATTCTCCCATGCTTTAATCACATTGATACATGACATACTAATGAAACATATTTTATTGAAATCACAATTATAAATCTATATTTTGATCATTTTATAAATTTATCAAAATTTCAATTTTAAAACTTTTTGAGCTTTGGGCTTATGGGACTTTTTGGCCTCGAGGGCCCACGAGCTTTGATGCCCAAGCCTTTGGCTTGGCGTGTTCATACGCTCCTACCCATGGCCGGTGGCTCGATGCACAAGTGTTTGGCCCGTGGCCTCATGCATGAGCCTAGTGCGTGAGCGCCCGGCTCGAGGCCTCCCTTGCATGCTTGGCCCACGAGCGGCTAGGGTCGTCGTGCTTTTAGCATGTGACTAGCCGGGGTTATTCATGCACGCAAGCCCCAATGTCAAATGTCGACCTCGCTCTCCCCCATTGTATTTTAAATTCATATAAAATACTAAAAACACAAGATTTATAATCGGGAATAGCTAATTCATGTAGTTAATCATAATTAACAAAACATATAATCAAAGATTCAATGGAGACTACGATACCAATTAAAGGATCATGTATCCAATTGTGTTTCATGGTTTGTTGCTTTAGATGGTGCAATGCCTTATTGCTTGAAGGGTATTGCTAATTATGTTTTAGGGTTTGTATGGTTGCACGAAATGTGATATTACATGGTATTCCATGTAAAATATTTGCCTTAATTAAATTATGTACCATGACTAGAGTGTGATACATGAAAAGGTAATGATATTCATTTTATTATGTTGGGGTATGCAATTTAATTGTATAAGTTCACATTTATTCATAGCATGAACTACATCGATTTATCGGGTTATGCATGAAGGATCATGGATCCTATGGAGGTACGAGAATAAAAAAAAAATTTCCTCGATCTAAAGGGCCTAAAATCATATTGTTGAATCAAATAATCATATATTTATGAATTAAAATCATACTTGTTGAATCAAATAATCATATATTCATGAATTAAAGCTCTAAATAAAGAATTACCTCTTGTAATATAGATTTAAAGCTTTCTATAAAAGAACTATCCAAGTGTCCGACTTCTATTGATAATCTATACGGTTTAAGCACCGATAAAAGAAGCACTCAAAATTAGTAGAGTGCTAGCTCCACCTTTTCGACTTATTTACTATTTCTGAAAAATCAAATCTAGGTAATTTTGTGAAAACTCAAAGAAAGAGAGAGAGGAGGTGGCATGTGCTAGGGTTTTTAGGAGAAAACTATTTCTCCCTATTTGACTTAATACAATATGCCTTTTTTTTTCCTTTATGTTGAATTTCTCTCTCTCAAACATCCTTTATTTTCCACACCTCCTCCCATATATATATAGGGGAAAGGCTTCTTTATCCTTCAAGGATAAGGAGGGGTGGCAAGTAGTCCTAATTGGACTTTTGGTTGTTATTTTGCATGTGGTTTTTTTGATCTTATCTTTAAAACGTTCATCCTTATCCACTAAGGTTCATGTTTACTTTTCAACCAAAATATCTTTTAGGCTTTTAATTATACCTATTAGTTCCAAAACTATTTTGAACCAATTAATTAATTTGGACTATCCAAATAAATTAAGTTAGATAATTTTAGGAGGCTCATATTAAGAATCAATTTCCTAAATTACCCTTAAACCTAAATTAGGAAACTAATTTCTATTTTAGGTTATTTACTTTTAAATTTGAAACTAACATCCAAATTAGGAAACTGATTTCTAAAATAGAAAACTTTCTAGTTTGGGAAACTTCTATTTTAGGAATCTTTTTCCAAAATAGAAAACTTTCAAAATTGAAAACTTTTTTCCAACATCTCTGCTTCTCTTTAATCATGTGAATGCTTAAATTTATGTGTATGACTTAATAGGCTCCTAGATATGTTGGTGTTGTATCAAGAATAAAAGTCACCTTTTTTATCTCTTGACATATAAGTTATAATTGACCTCTAGCAAGGTATCATGACTACCTAATTCTTTAAGAGGATTAATTAATTTACAATTAGCTTTTACAAGCATGGTTACCGTACAATTCGAGTCCTTATGTTAACTTATCACGAGTGTGATCTCGAACTTGGTTATTAGTCATGTTCGATTATGATCACATAAGTTTTTTTGATTCCCAAATATCTTAGCTCTTAGAGTAAACCAACTATGCTCTATTTATGTATTCCTATTATGACCATAGATTTCTTAATCGGACATTCATTGAAGAGTAATGTGATAACTCCTATAGCATATATGGAATGTCATATCCTATCTTTGTCATCCACCTACCTCCATTAGATTCTCGAGTGTAGCTAACAAATTACCCACATGTAACCCTTTATCGAGTCAATTAAAATAAGTGTCAAAGCACACGAATCCTTCAATTAGATAATTTTCAAGACTTCAAGTCTAAGGACTAGTTATACCTATCTCGTACGAGATTCTCATAGATTAAACCAAATGGGTTTTCATGGCGAGTCAAGTCCAAAGATATATTCTCTAACATTAATCATATAAGCGCTTGCTTTGGCATCATCATGCCAATAAGTGTGAGTTCTCTTACTACTATTATATCACATGAGCATAGCACTCATAAATCTATCTCGCATATAGTCAATGTCCATTCTTTATAATGCTACGACTTAGGACATTTAATAAAATCATTTATATGCATTAGGGTTTGTCTCAAATCTTTCAATCAATCACTATTGCAAATGCATATCATATGGACTTTATCTAATTTTATTTAATAAATAAATATAAAACATAAGAATTAATGAAAAGAATTCTTTATTATTAATGAAATGCAATAATGTAATAACTAAAGCCTCGCCTAAACATGGTTGGATCTTGGATACCTATACTAACAATGCATTTGCATTAGAATGCATACGTATGCCAAGATCATGGAAATGTTTAAAATCATGAAAGGATTTTCTTCATGATTTTTTAAAGGAAAAGGAAAGGATTTCATGGTTTGATGGTTGATGACTTTCATGAGTTAAGTATGTGCATACGTGCATATTTAGATGCTTGATAAGATTGAGTGTGTGCGGACATGACATTCGGATGCTTAGCATCGAACATGTGTAGACGTGTATATTTAGATGCTTAATAGAAGATCGGGTACGTACGGACATGTACATTTAGATACTCGACAACGAGCGTCCAAGCATAGAAAATATTTTTTAGAGAAAGGATGAAAAAGATTTCATAGCATATAAAAGATTTTAGAAAAGACATGAAAATGATTTTTATGTGCATTTCACTTGCATACATGTATATCATACATGATTAACTTACTAAGCAATCGGGCTCATCAAGTTTGGGTGATGTAGGGACTAAAGGTAAAGACTAATGGCTATGTTCTCTTTTGAGCTGATTACTAAACGATCACCCCCATCAATTCATAGAGTATATCATACTTACAAATGTAAGCCATACCTACTCCACGTTATTATGATCTTAGTGCTTGGTCTTTTGGCATATGTACTTGGTATGGCTTATTTGTTTTACATGATAGTGAAAGTAATGAATAAGTAGATAGTAAGATAGTAATGAAAAGTTAGCTTATAAATAAATAAACCACGTTTTTAGTAATGTGGTACTTAAGTGGCTATTATGTAAAATATAGATTGGTTGTATGTTAACCAAATTTTGGATATGTCAATAGTGATATAATAGTATAGTAGTGTGTGAGTGTAATTTTGTTTACTTAACTACCCGTATGTTAGTGTGGATGATAAAATGGACAACTAAATGGCCACAAAAAACATAAGGAAAGGGTAGTAATAAATGAATAAATAATTTAATGAAAAATGATAATTAATAAAGGAAAAGATTAGTAGATCGAATAATGGGTACTGGCTAAATAATTTTGTTCGATTAATAGAAAAAGTATTTGACAAAATTGAGATACACGAATCTAGTTATTTCAATATAAGTGGTAGGAATTATAGAAAAATGTTAAAAAATTGAAAAAATTTGGGAAAACTCTTGCAAATTCCCTTAGGACTCCATCCAAAAATTTACCTAAACACCCTAAATCAACTAATTAAGTAAGAAATTCAAGTTAGAAGATAAAAAAATCATCAAAGGAAAAAACTTAAAGTTCGAGTTGAATTTTAGTGGAAAAGAGGGAGGAAGGAAATTTCATCTTTCAAGAACAAATTGGAGCTTCTATTTGTACATTAACTTCACCTACACTACAGGGAGTGTTTAATTAATGTCAATTTGTGGTTTGGATGCTTTAATTTTAAAAATTAAGATTAGGATTCTTGATGAGAAAAAATTGAAAAAAATGAATTTAAGTTAGTAATTCATCTAACCGAAGTCTAAATATGTCAATTGAGGTTTAAATTAATGATTAAAAATAAAAAATTTCTAAGGTTAGGAAGAATAACACATTCAGCCCAATTCATGAATTTTAGGGTTTTTTATGCTTGGCTTGGTTTGATGATTTGCCACTTGATCATGTGTTAATTAGGTGTGAATTGATAATTAAATGTGAAAAATTGTATTAAAATTGAAGAATTTTCATTGAACTTCTTAGTAACCTATTCGACCCAAAATGCTAAATTTTAGGGTTTTGATTCTTTCACTTAGTTAATGAGTTATTAGTTTATTAGGGGTTAGTTAATTATGAACTAATGAATGAAAATGAAAATTTTCATAAAATTTGAATAATTTTACCTTAGCTCGAGCACAAATTCGATCTAATTGAGAAGAAAATTAGGGTCCGAGTATTTTTTTTGAATGGCTAATAATTTAATTGATCAATTTGAAATTAAAATCATATAATGGAATGAATTAGAATGAAAAACTACATTGAAAGTGAAAATTTAGCTTAAATTACTTTGATTAGTGTTTAGGCCTATTAAGGCATAATTTAGGGTTTAAGCCTTTATTTGATAAATGAATGTGCAATTGAGTTGGCTTTTGATATTAATGTTTAATTGAATGAAATTTAATGAGAAATTGATGTTGGTATTAGGAAGAAAATGTTTGGTTTAGGTATGGATGTTACTCAACCTAGGTTGGGATTTTTAAGGTTTATATTTTGGTTTACGTAATTCATGTGTAATTAGATTCCTTGGATGCCATTTGATGTGTTGGATATGTGTATAATGTGTGGAACTTATAATGTTGATGATTGTGGAAATGCATTATTTTATGTTGTGTAATGATACCATTATTTGGTATGGTTTGTGATAGCTCATTTCTTAACCTATAGACTTTAGGCAAGTGCACCTATCGTTCTATAGTATAATTGACAGAGTATCGAGTGTCGATCCCACAGAGACTAAGATCACTAGTAATTATCTCCTATTTATTATCTAACCGATGAATTATAGTGCTAATGAATCAAATAAAAGCAACGATAATTAAAGCAAGATTACAAAATTGCAATGAGAATGACGATAATAACCGGATGAGCAATCAATGGTGAAGGTAGTAACCAGATAGTGAATCCCCTATATATCTTCTATGTAATCACAATGTTTTTTTTTATTCAATCATTCTTTATATTCACTGGACCATAGGAATTCCTGAATTATGCTAAGTACTTTCTCAAGTTAACTAACACCTAATCCTAAGTTGATTAATTTAAATCACTTTCTAATTAACACCCTCAAGATCGTATTAATCCATTCTATGAATCCCTTTATTAGATTTGACTCTAATCCGGAGGATTTATGTTGTCCTATCTCTAGGATTGCATGCAACTCCTTTCGATCATGATTGATCTAATCATATTTAGGACTTTTTAGTCTCACAATATGAAATCAGATATGAATCAACATGCTAGCTTATGTTAACTCAAATTAATAATAAAAGTGACATAACTGAATTACAATAAAAATAACAATTGAATTGAATAAAGATATTAAATTACATAATCGATCTTAGGGTTCATCGTATCTAGGTACCAAAATAATTTAGTTCATGATCAAAGCAAGGAATACACAAATCTTAAATAGAAAACAATCCAGATTAAAGGAAAACATTGTAACCCTTTTGATCTTGATGTAATCTCCTTCAAAATCTATGAGAATCCATTCCAATGGTGTTATCTTGCTAAAAAACCCTAGTTCTTTTCGTGCTTCTCGATCGTCCTCATGTGTCTCAGCCCTCCCTCCTTTTTTTAGGTCGAGTTTCGATTAAATAAGAGTAAAATATCGTGTTTCATAAGACATGGCCAAGTACATGACCGTGTCTTTTTCCGTGTAGTACGGATGTAATTTTTCCTCGAAGTAGATGGTTACACGGCCTAGTACACGATCGTGTACTTACTCGTATAGCTCTTTGTTTTATGTATCAGCTCTTTTCTAGTTACACGATCGTGTCCCCGGCCGTGTAACTCATTTGACATTCGAAACTCAAAACGTTTTGCTCCTTCTTGCTTTGTTTACATTCCTTTTTACCTAAATAATGTAGTACGACTCGCAGAACATAATTTAGACAAGATAAGTGCCAAACTTGTACCATTTATCACCAAAGGTAATTGAAATATAGGAACTTTTGACACTAAAATTATGCATAATTTGGTACTTATCAAACTTCCCCACACTAAAGCTTTTGCTTGTCCTCAAGCAAAACAAAAGGAGGTGTGTTCATTCCGCCTAGACTTGTAACAATTAGGAATTGGCCTCGAAAATGGCGGTTAGGCATGCACGAAATAACAATTGAATCTACTTCGAATTTTAAATCATTTTAAAAAAAATTTGAAACATAATCATAAGTCAAGCCAAGATCGTGCGTGTGTGCATCAAAATGTACATGTTGATATTATGAAGTCAACTACGTTACTATCTTGAATCCATATAACAAATTTGGAACGAGTAACTATAGAGCAGTTATGTTTTTCATAAATGCAAGAGTCACCATAATTTTATCACTTTATGCATTTATCTATTTTCATCGGTGACATTGAGTGCGTTTTACGCTCCATCCCAACTTTTTCACCCACTTGATTGCTACAAACTCGGTTAGTGAATTAATGGCTTTCCTTAGTGGGTAAATGTACACTTGTTTGGTTTTTCATCTTCAAGGTAAATCCTCTTTATAGACGCAAAGACCCCTCACTTTTGGTGATTGCCCCAGATTACTCGGAGAATCCCTTTTTGGGGTGCTTTGCATACTCATATCTTTATGTAAGACATTGGAGTAGTTTTATTTGAAGGCCATATTCACTTATCCTGGTTTAGGTTCAACAAGTGAGGAGTCACATTTATTCATTTAGGCATTGGCATTTAAATTTCTTACATGTAATCAAACATAACCACCATATAGGTAAAGTTCCAATCTCATCATCTAGATTATGAAGTAAGCATACGTTTTCATTCATAATTTCGACAGTATACCACGATAAGTGCTCAAAAATAGTTTATGGCTCAACACACGATCACCGAAAAACCCTTATATATATATATATATATCAAAACACACTCATTATCAATTCATGCATGCAAACAACTATGCATTCTCATCATAGGCCAGATATTGCTACTCCTAGGCAAAATAAGGAACACACATCATTTGCTTTGATAACCTTTTTTTTTCCTCCACACAACAAGAGGTACATTGTCCTCAATGTACAAAATTAGGCACAAAATAGAGATTGACAAAAAGGAAGAAAGGGTTAAAAGGATTAGGTACTGGAACTTCCCCGAAGAAGAGAGGACATTTTCCGAATGTGGGTTTGAATTCCATCCAAGTATCGCCTATAGCCTTGCAAAAGAAAAAGAAAAAAATAGTAAAAATTGAAAATAAAATCACTAAGCCAATAAATACTATTAAGCTCATGATCATGGCTCAGCAGGCTCTGCATGGTTTGAAGATTATTGTGGTGCCGAGGTTGGCTACGAGTCCGTTATAGGTGTAGGACTCTTATCGAGTAACGGAATATGAAAATGGTTAAGTAGACTTTCCATACACCTCTCTACCCTCTACAAATGAGCTCCGTGCTCCCTTTGTATCGTAACTAACTCGGCTATATCGACCTACCTCTGCGAAAATGTAGGCTGGTGGTGCGAGTGGGTCCCGAGGTGGTGCCTATGGCATTTGCCGATCAACATCATCTCCGTCTACTGCTCGCCTCGGCTATGGCCGGCTTTAGGGCATCTACTAGTGTATAATATGCCCCCGTAGTCCTTGACACTTCTCTACCATACCCATGCTCTTAAGGCTCTCAAGTCGAGGGCCTTCATCCGACACATCTTTTTCATGCTTGACAATAGGGGAAGACAACCCATACCTCTAGTCAATCGGGTGATATAATGCCCCGCATACAACGCCTTGGGTTTCTTATTCTTTGATTGTCCCTCGATGAAATTGGCTAGATAGAACCCGATATGGATGGGGTAGCACTCGACATACTTGTACGGGCATAGTAGATCCTACGAACCTACTACTCCTGGACTATCCTTCCTAGCATTAAGTGATCGGGCTAACGACTCGTGGAGGTATCTCAATGCGGGATATTTTAGAGCGAGTGCTCTTTGATTTGCTAGGGTCGTACTCGCGACTCATGGATAATGCATCTCTAGTAATCTGCATATTTGATGTTCATCGGTAAAGCCGTTTTCAACTCGTAGTATTCTTGGCTTGCTATAAACTCCTAAGAGTAAATACCCATGTGGATGGAGAAGGTAGTGTAACTCATTTGTATCAACTTCCCATTCAATTTGAACTGGAGTACATCATCAATATCCATGCCCCGAAGCTTACCCCGTATTGCGAAGGTTGAAAGCACCTCTAATGTTAGATCTCGATAAGCAATGGGCTAAATCCTAAAAAATCTATCCCAACCACCGAGTAGAGATCAAGCCCCCGACTTCCTTCTCTAACCCTAGCATTTGCAAAGTCCCCCAATCTATACATCTGCAGCTCCGAAAGGGTTTTCCACGTAATAACTCATATCGATCTTTTTCGGCTCTAGATAATTTCGGTATCCGTCGCCTAAGTGGTGGTTAGAGGGGTTCTTCTGTCGAGCCCTCATCTCGCCGCCTCTTCCTCGGAGGAATCTTCTTCCTTTCGTCGAGGTCGCTTTGAAGTTCTTATCATTCTCTTGTGTCTATTAAGCTTCAACAAAAAGGTTGTCCGAATCTATTTAACGACGACATGAAAACCGAATGACATCAAACAACTTTGTAAAATAACACACAACAAGAAGATTGTTAAGCATTAATTCCTAATATGGGCGATCTTCCTATTGACATTCGAAATTGGATCAACGAGATAATTTTTGATAACAATGGTAGCTAGACAAACAATTAATCCAATCTAAATATAACAAATGGAAGCTTCAAAAATCACATCCCCGGCACTTGAGCTAAGCATATTCATCAATTACATCCCTCACACACAATTCATCAAACAGGTAGTGTGCGGTTGTGTTAAGTAATAATTCTACATTTATGTGCATTATTTACCACAACCCGTGCAATGATATTTGCACACCGAATACTACCTAAAACTATCGGCCAACACATGCTTCAATAACACAACAATGAATCAAGTACCGGTTGGTCAAAAACCAAGCATCCAGAATAAAATAGACCCCAACACTAGAAATTACAAATGAAATAACACATCTATGGCCTTGATTTCTCTCACATTCAAGCAACACAACCAAACATGTGTAAAATCATCAAAACCCATTGTGATTCAACACTAAAAATAAAGATTTTAGAGACAAAACCTGATTCGGGTCTCGGAGATTAGAATACGGACCGAGTAATGATGACCGGATATGTGCTTGTGATAACCGGAGGTAAGTGTATGGTGGTGGCGACGTGGTGGAGATGGGTCGTGGTTGGGGAAGTGAGGGAGAAGGGTTTTGATGCGAAGCATAATTTGAAAGAGAAGAAAGGTTTTGAAAATATAAACCGTATGAATTAAAAGGCAATTACACGGGTTAAGACACGGCACGTGTCTTTCTAGAGTAACCCAAATCGTGACGGACGGTTACACCGATCGACTACACGGTCGTGTATTTAGTCGTGTCTTTCCGAGTGAACACCAAAATCAAACGAGACAACTACACCGACTTAGACACGGCCATGTCTTTCGATTGAAACCCCAAAGTAGATAGATTGTTAAACGGGTAGAGACATAGCCGTGTCTTATCCCGTGTAACTTTTTGTCTCACCAAAAACCTTTTTAAAAAAAAAATCAAAGAAATGAAGTAACACAATATTGAAAAATAAACTTGGGTTGCCTCCCAAGAAGTGCTTGTTTAAAGTCATTAGCTTGACGTTCTTGAAGTTCATGGTTCTATGGGTTGGAGATTGAACTCATCTCTACCAAGGTTGTCAATATCCCCTCCGAGATATAACTTTAACCGATGACCATTTACCTTAAATGTACCTTTTTTCGGATGTGTGATTTCTATGGTTGCATAGGGAAAGACTTATCTTATCGTGAACGGTCCCGACCAGCGAAGATTTAAACTTACCGGGGAACAATCGAAGATAGGAGTTATACAAGAGTACTTGATCTCGCCTCCTTGAATAGTTTGGCTTGCTTAGTGTTGTGATCATGATACTGCCTCGCCCTTTCTTTGTACTGACTTCGCATTCTCATAGGCTACCAAACGTCATTCTTCAAGCTCATTGATTTAAAGTTTCCTGTTTTCTCCTACAAGATCAAGGTTAAAATTGATAGACTTGATTACCCAATATGCTTTATGTTCAAGTTTGACTCGTATGTGGCATGCTTTACCATACACTAACCTATAAGGTGTGGTGCCTATAGGTGTTTTGTATGCTTGTTCTATAAGCCCATAGAGCATCGTTTAGCTTTTCCGATCAATCCTTTCTATGGTGCTCTATGGTCTTTTCTAGAATCCTTTTCAGTTCCCTATTAGCTACTTCGACTTGGCCACTAGTTTGTGGATGGTAAGAGGTAGCTACTCTATGTGTAACACCATACTTCATAAGCACCCTAGAAAATTAAGTGTTACAAAAGTGCGTGCCCCTATCACTTATAATTGCTTTAGGTGAACCAAATTGTGAAAATAACTTTTTCAAAAACTTTACCACCACCCTAGCATCATTAGTGTGTAAAGCCCGAGCTTCAACCCATTTAGACAAATAATCAAATGCCACAAGAATGTATTTATGACCATTCAAAATAGGAAAAGGACCCATGAAGTCAATGCCCCAAATATAAAAAATTTCATAAACCGAGTATATAGTTTTGGGGCATTTCATCAAGTCGAGAGATGTTACTCGATTGTTGACAATTATCACATGATTTCACATACCGTTGGGCATCCCGAGATAATGTAGGCCAATAAAAACCTAACTCAAGCACTTTTCGAGCCATCCTGTTTGCATGGTAGTGTCCATCGGTGGGTCCTAAATGACAATGATCTAGGATTTTCCATCCCTCTAAGTAGGACACACATCTCCTAATAATCTGGTTTGCACAAATCTTAAACAAATATGGATCCTCCCAAAGGTAGTTCTTCAATTTAGAAAAGAATTTTTTCTTTTGCTGATGAGTGAGTCCCTTAGGAAGGATCTTAGCATCCAAATAATTAGCGATATCGGTAAACCACGAGGTTTCAAGCTTACTTACCTGTTTAATGCTGTAGAAGCACTCTTTAGGGAACACATCATTGATCTCCTTTTCATCAAGTTTCTCCAAATAAGGGTTCTCTAATCGAGATAGGTGGTACGCGGCCAAGTTCTCGACTCCCTTTTTATCTTTGATTTCTAAATCAAATTCTTACAACAAGTAAGATCCATCTAATCAACCCGGGTTTAGCATTTGCTTTGTTCAACATGTATCTCAATGCGGAATGGTCGGTGTAAGCAATAATCTTGGATAGGACTAAGTAAGATCTAAATTTATCAAACACAAAAACTACAACTAGCAATTCTTTTTTATAGTAGTATAATTCTCCTGTGCATCGAGTCAAAGTCTTGCTAGCATAGTAAATGGGTTGAAAATGTTTATCTCTATACTTGTCCAAGAACCGCACCAACTGTAAAATCACTAGCATCACACATTATTTCAAAGGGAAGATTCCAATGCGAGGTAACCATTATTGGGGCATTAATCAATTTTTCTTTCGACGCGTTAAAAGCATTCAAACACTCCTCTTTGAAAACAAAAATCGCATCTTTCTCAAGCAACTTGGTTAAAGGCCTAGAAATTTTAGAAAGGTCTTTTATGAATCTTTTATAAAAGTCTCCATGACCCAAAAAACTTCTAATAGCCTTAATTGAAGTTGGGGGAGGTAGTTTTTCAATACTTTTAATTTTTTCTCTATCTACCTCAATCCCCCTATAAGAGATTTTATGGCATAAGACTATGCCCTCTTGTACCATAAAATGACATTTTTTCTAATTTAAAACCAGATTAGTTTCTTCACACCGTTCAAGCACTCTTTTCAAATTATGGAGACATAAATCAAAAGAATCATCGAAAACAAAAAAATCATCCATAAATACCTCTATTATATTCTCCATCGGATCATAAAAAATGGCCATCATGCACCTCCGAAACGTAGCATGTGCGTTGCACAACCTGGATGGCATCCTTTTGTAGGCGAACGTGCCATAGGGACACATGAATGTAGTCTTTTCTTGGTCTTTCGGGGTTATAGGAATCGAAAGTAGCTCGAAAGACCATCTAAGAAACAATAATACATTTGTCCCGCTAGTCATTCCGGCATCCGATCAATAAATGGGACAGGAAAATGGTCCTTCCGAGTGGCATCATTCAGCTTTCTATAGTCGATGCACACTCTCCTTCCGGTGATCGTTCTTGTTGGAATCGGCTCGTTTTTTCCATTTGGGACCACTCGTCATCCCTCCTTTGTTTGGAACAACCTACACAAGGCTCACCCAAGAACTATTAGAAATATGGTAAATCACTCATGCATCAAATAGTTTAATTACCTCGGTTTTCACAACTTCTTTTATATTTAGATTACGCCTCATTTGAGGATGCACCACTGGCTTAAAATCATCATCCATCTAGATTTTATGAGTGCAAAAAGTGGGGCTAATTCCTCTAATGTCTGAAATTTTCCAAGCGATAGCCCTCTTATGCTCTCTAAGAACATCTAACAACTTTTTCTTTTGATCCACCTTTAGCTTGGAAGAAATTATTACCGATAACTTTGAATCTTTTTCAAGAAACACATACTCTAAGTGTTCCGCTAAAGTTTTCAATTCCAAACTAGGTGGATCCTCGATAGAGGGTTTTAATCTCTTTTCCTTACCTCTGTCAATCTCCTCAAATTCCTTCTTTCGAATCATGAACTCGGTAGCTTCCAAATGAGCTACTTGCTTAACTCTAATGGGGTCATCCCCATCATTCTCTTCACCTTGAATGATACACAACTCCAACGGATCATCATATATAATTTCCTACATAGATTCTAAAACTGCAATATCAATATCATCAATGAAATAACATTTTTCATCATGTTCAACGGAATGTCTCATAGATTTTGATATAAGAAAAGTTACCTCTTCATCCCCGACCCTAAGAACAAGCTTATCATCACTAACATCAATAATGGCTCTAGCAGTAGCTAAAAATGGTTGTCCTAGGATTAACGGTACTTCTACATCCTCATCCATATCAAGTGTCACAAAGTCAATCGGGAAAATAAATTTATCTACCTTAACCAACACATCTTCAGTTTTACCTATAGGGTATTTAACGGATCTATCTCGCTAACCGTAAGCTCATTCTTGTCGATTTAGGTTCTCCCAACCCCAGTTTCTTGAACATTTTATAAGGCATTAAATTTATACTAGCCCTAAGGTCGGCTAATGCCTTTTCAACTAACAAACTACCAAATGAGCAAGGAATAGTAAAACTCCCTAGGTCTTGTAATTTTTGAGGTAGCTTGTTTTGCGGGATAGCAGAGCACTCCTCACTCAATGCCACTCGTTGACGACTCTTCCAACTTCCTCTTGTTTGAAAGTTTTTTCAAAAATCTAGCATACTTTGGCATCTGCGAAAGAGCTTCAACAAAAGGTATATTTATATGCGGTTTTTAAAAAGTTCAAGAAATTTACCAAACTATTCATCCATGCGATCCTTTTCTAGCTTTGCGGGATATGGAACGGTAGGTTTGAAGTCTTTCACTAGTTGACGTTACTCGCTAACTTTTTTCGGCTTTTTACTCTTTTCGACTATTTTCTCTTCTTCACCTTTCTTCTCCTCCATTCGCAATTCCTTTTCACTTCTAAGAGAGACTGCCTTCACATGTTCTCTAGGATTAGTCTTAGTATTACCAGTGCGGACTATCTTGTTGCCTCTCGGAAAAGGACTTGGCAAGTTTCCTAATTTGCTTCTCAAGGTTGTGGATAGAAGCCTCTTGGTTTCTCAATGCTTGTTTCGATTGCTCGAAATCGAGAATCGAATGTTTGAATGAACTTAGTCATAAGTTCTTACAAACTAGGCTTCTTCTCCTAAGATGAGTTCTGCTGCTAAAATCCAAGTGGATGATTCTATCTTTACTCGTCCTTGACCTCCCCAAGAGTAATTAGGCTGATTTCTCCAATTTGGATTGTAAACATTCGTTGTATGGGTTATTTTGAGTACGAGGAGCATTACTTATGTAATTATCTACCCCTTTTGCAATCCCGGCTCGAATGTCCTTCTCCACACAACTCACACTCCATAACCTAAATCGATTCGTTGTACCACTCGGTAGACTATCCATCTTCTTACTTAGAGCCTCCACTTGAGTTGCTAGAGTCTGTGAATGGATCTACATCATAAACACCTATTGGTTTATTTGGTTTTATTCTAGTTGTGCTCCACTGGTAGTTATTCATAGCCATTTGCTCTATCAATTCTCGAGTTGTGTCGGGTGTTTGTTATTCGAGTGCCTTCAATCGTTGCATCTATCATCCGCCTAGTAGCTAGATTCAAACCACTATAGAAAGTCCGAACTTGCATCCATGTAGGTATGCCATGGTGTGGGCATCTCCTCGAAAAATCCTTAAACTACTCCCACGTGTCATAAAGCGTCTCGACTCAATCCGCACAAACGAGGGGATATCATTCCCGAGCTTTACGGTCTTTGCGGGTGGGAAGTATTTTGCTAGGAACTTCTCTCGCCATTTGGCTCCGGGTAGTAATAGATCCTTTAGGTAGAGATTTCAACCATCTGCTTAGCTCTACTCCTCAATGAGAATGGGAACGAGTCTCATTTGATGGCGTCATTTGTAGCCCCATTGATCTTGAATGTGTCATAGATTTCCTAGAAGTTGGCCAAGTGAGCATTCGGGTCTTCATCTTGCAACCCATCAAACTACATAAATCATTGCACCATTTGGAGGATGTTTGATTTGATCTCAAAGTTGTTGGCCGTAACAGTTGGTCCGACAATGCTAGACTCTGTTCCTGTCAAATTTTGTCTAGCATAATCAAACATGGTTCTTTCTTCCTCGACCATGACTATATGTGGTTCTCCTTCCCTCTAATGTTATTCTTCTTTTCCCTATCCAACTCTTCTTCTCTTTGTCTAAATTGATTTTTGAGGTTTCGAAGAGTTGTTCTTTCTATTTCGGGATCCGGCTCAACTAATTCGGTCGGGTTGTTGCGAGTCATACACTAACTCGGCTCTGAAAAAGCGGATGAACAAAGAAAAGCATAATTCAAAAAAAATATGATAAAGAAAAATAGAACTAAATATTATGTAAAATAAATAAATAAATAAATAAAATAAAATGGCTAGATTAATAAAAATAAAATTTTCCTAATATCCTAGTCCCCAGTAACGACCCCAAAAACTTGATAGCCCATTTCTTAACCTATAGGCTTTAGGCAAGTGCACCTATCGTTCTATAGTATAATTGATAGAGTATTGAGTGTCAATCCCATAGAGACTAAGAGTATTAGTAATTACATCCTATTTATTATCTAACCGATGAATTATAGTGATAATGAATCAAATAAAAGCAACGATTATTAAAGCAAGATTACAAAATTGCAATGAGAATGACGATAATAACCAAATGAGGAATCAATGGTGAAGGTAGTACCCGGATAGCGAATCCCCGTAGATCTTCTATGTAATCACAATGGTTTTTTTATATTCAATCATTCTTTATATTCATTGGATCGTAGGAATTCTCGAATTATGCTAAGTACTTTCTCAAGTTAACTAACACCTAATCCCAAGTTGATTAGTTGAAATCTCTTTCTAATTAACACCCTCAAGATCACATTAATCTGTTCTATGAATTTCTTTATTAGATTTGACTCTAATCCGGAGGATTTATGTTGTCCTATCTCTAGGATTGCATGCAACTCCTTTCGGTCATGGTTGATCTAATCATATTTAGGACTTTTTAGTCTCGGAATATGAAATCGGATATGAATTAACATGCTAGCTTATGTTAACTCAAATTAATAATAAAAGTGACATAACTGAATCACAATAAAAATAAAGATTGAATTGAATGAAGGTATCAAATTACATAGTCAATCTTAGGGTTCATCGTATCTAGGTACCAAAATAATTTAGTTCATGATCAAAGCAAGGAATACATAAATCTTAAACAGAAAACAATCTAGATTAAAGGAAAACATTATAACCCTTTTGATCTTGATGCAATCTCCTTCAAAATCTATGAGAATCCACTCCAACGACGTTATTTTGCTTAAAAACCCCGGTTCTTTTCATGCTACTCGGTCGTCCTCGTGTATCTCGGCCCTCCCTCTTTTTTTTATGTCGAGTTTCGATTAAATAGGAGTAAAATATCACGTTTCATAAGACACGGCCAAGTACACGGTTGTGTCTTTGTCCATGTAGTACGGATGTAATTTTTCCTCGAAGTAGACGGTTACATGGCTAGTGCACGACCGTGTACTTGCCCATGTAGCTCTCGTTTTATGTATCGGTTCTTTTCTAGTTACACGGTCGTGTCCCTAACCATGTAACTCATTTGACATTCGAAATTGATAAATTTTTACTCTTTCTTGCTTTGTTTACATTCCTTTTTACCAAAATAATGTAGTACGACCTACGAACATAATTTAGACAAGATAAGTGCCAAACTTGTACCATTTATCACTAAAGGTAATTGAAATATAGGAACTTTTGACACTAAAATTATGCATAATTTGGTACTTATCGGTTTGGATTGATTTTAATGAGGGAATGTATTTGATGCATTTTATGTTATTGAATTATGCATTATTAAGACATAAATGCATCTCTTCCATTGCATGAATTTCATGAAGTTACAATGGTTATTCATTTCAATAAAATACATATGCATGGCAATGTTATGAATATGATTTTAAAGTCATAAAAGAGAGTTTTTAGGTTATGGCTTTCTAATAGCCAATTAGAAATATTTTATGAAATGTGATTTTCATGGCTTTCATGATTTTAATGAGGAAGGCTTCACATGTTTTTCATAATAGTTATGATTAATGGTTCAAGGTCGAGTAAGTATAAACATGTACTTTTAGAGACTCGACAGGATGCGTCCGTAGCTAGTTTGTTAGACAAATTACGTAAACCTCAAAGTGCCTATTATTGGACATGTCCAAAGATAGAAAATAAATTTCAAAATAATCATGAGAAGAATTTCATGAAATAAAAAAAGGAATTTTTAATGCACATGCAAATGATTTTTATATGCATAGCATGCATCGGTTAACTTACCGAGTTGTCGCTCACTTTGTTTTTCTTGTGGTGTAGATAGCATAGGTAATCATGACACACTCCTCTCTTAAACTATTTAACGAGGGATGCACATGTTGCATATACATTGGATAGGGTTTCGGGTTCTAGGAGAATCTTTTACATGTAGTTTTCTTTTTAGTGTTAAGTGTCATCATATATGTGTTAGGACTAGCTAGTTTATTTTATACTATACTTAAAGCTATGAAAAAATTAATAGGAAACTAGTAGTGTAATGTAACTAAATAAATAAGCCACTTTTGTAGTATGTGGCAATCGACAAGTTTTTGTATGTGAAGGATAATTTGTATACAAAAAATATCTATAGTAAAATAGTAGTGTAATCGTTATTAGTGTGGTTTTCTTTAAATTATTTAATTACGTATCAGCATCAATAGTGAAATAAGGACAATGAAACTAGAGAGACAATAATCATAATAAATGGTTATTAACGAGAATAAAAAGAAATCAATTACCAATTAATAGCTAATGAATATATGAATTTATACAAACTAATAGAGAAATAATTTGAGAAAATTGAGTATCACAGATTTAGTCATTTTAGTCCAAATAATTTAAATAAAATGATAAAACACGAAAAAAAATAATAGTGTATTTTGGACCAAAAGGTAGGACCTAATAATTAAATAGTAAGCTTCTATGGTGTATTCTATACCTACGAGTATCGTGTATAAGTCACAATATCTTGTTAGCTTGCATTCATTACACATTGAATGTAGGTTAGCGAGTGGTAATATTCTTGATCTTTTAGGTCCTAGGTCGTGGGTGTTATACTTATATTCATTGATGTGATTAATTAGGGGTTGTGGAACTATGTTTTTGCGAGTCCATTCGTAACCGAACACCGGATGTTGGCATGTGTGGCCAAAGCATGAAGTAGTGACAACACTAGTCATTAGCATTCTTGCTTTAGTAGTTTCATCTTTGATTTTGTAGATGAGTCGATATCTACAAGTAGATAAATGTATATTTTTTTCTTCGGAAAAAAGGCATATGCTTATGGTCCGATTTATCACGTAAAGTTTAATATAAATTGCAATAAAAAAATATAAAATAGTAAAAGGTGGTTTTTCGAAGAAGCATACTTGTGGAATGGGGATGGAATTAAGAGATCCATGTACTACATATGAGAATGTGTCTATAATTCTAGTTGTAAGCCTTTGGCACTATGTACATGGAAAATACCACCATATGTATGTTGCGTCCGTACGTAATATTTTTGCTCTAATTGTGTAATACATGTGCAAACCTCAAAATAATTTTTTTTAAAAAAAGATAAAGAAATAATCATTTTTCATATATATTTTTGTTTTTATTAATGGTAAATAATAAGAAAACCCTCAAATCTATCGATTGGTGGTTGCATCAAGTGTTGCATTGTTGATCTTTTATGGTGCCTCAATAAATATGGATCAATGTACTAAATTTAAATATAAAATTTGTTAGTAGGGAAGACATATGTCTAAGAAGTGAACAAATGATGTTCTTAGTGGAAGAGGTATTATTATTATTATTATTATTATTATTATTATTATTAGTGTTATTATTATTATTATTATTATTATGAAATAAAGATCTCAAAGTATTGGATAAAGCAAGTTTGTAGCATATGAAAATTTTTATTGTCGTTGTGCAAACAAATGTAATGTAATTGCTAGATATTTTTTTCATTAATTTCATGATTTTTTACAAGAATACATAAATGAGAGAATTAAAATTTAATTTTCAATGATAAAAAGATTAGACGAGATCACCTAGTTTAACTTAGGTGGGAATTCGGCCTAAATGAAGAAATTAGGGTTTTTGGTGTCTTTTGTTTTTTCAATGGCTAAATGTTGAAATTTGTGATTTTGTGGTGAATTAAATACAATTCATGTGTTCAAAGTATGCAATTATATGTTTTTGGTGTAACTCGTTTATGTTTATGGAAGTTGTAGTTTGAATGGATGTTTGGTGCAATGTATTGTGAATTGATTGATGTTATGAAATATGACATTTCATGGCTCTTTGTATTGATTGTTCCATAATTTTATTGTGTACTTTGAATGGATAGCCATGAATTGTAAAGTAATGTATCTAGTTGTGCATTTATTAATGTTAAGGTACGCAATGTCAAGGTATAAATTCATTATTAGTTTAGATGCCCAATATCCAACCTTGTTTGGATTGGTTTGACTTATTATGTTATTGAATTATTTATAATAAAAGAAGTCTCTTTGATAATTCTTATCATTTATATTTATTCATTGAATAGAATTAAGTAAAAGTCCTTATGATATGCATTTGAATTGGTGATTGATCGAAAGATGTGAGACAAACACTAATGCATATAAATGATATCGTTAAATGCCCTAATTCATAGCTCGGTCAAGAATGAACATTGACTAAATGTGGATAGACTTATGAGTGCTATGTTCATGGTATATGATAGCAATAGGAGATCTCACATCTATTGGCATGCCGATGCCAAAATAAGCTCATAGGTGATTAATATTAAAGAACATATCACTAGACTTGACTCCACATGAGAACCCATTTGATATAGCCTATAGGAATCTCATACAAGATGGATACAACTAGTCCTTAGACTTGAAGTCATCATGGTTATCTTATTAGAGGATTTATGTACTTTGACACTCGTTTTGATTGATCGAGTAAAAGGTTACACATAGAGGATTTATTGGGCACACTAGGATTTAATGGAGGTAGGCGAATAACTAAGATTGGATATGCCATTCCTTGTATGCTAAAGGAATTATCACATTAATGTTTGGTTAAGAAATCTGTGGCCACGGTAGGAGTACACCACTAGAGTGTAGCTGGTTTACTCTAAGAGGTAAAACATTTAGGAATCAAAGAAAAGTTATTTGATCATGATCAAACAAGACTAATAACCAAGTTCGAGAGGAAACTATAATAAGTTAGCATGAGGACTAAATTATATGATAATCATGCTTGTAACGAGTAAGTATGAATTAATTATCTCTTGACTTATGTATCTAGAGATAAAAGAGGTGTCTTTTGTTTTTGATACATTGATAACATATCCAAGAGTCTATTGAGTCACATGCGTAAGTTTAAGGATTCATAAAATTAAATAGAAGAAAAGATGTTACAAAAAGGTTGCAATTATGAAAGTTTTCTATTTTGGAAAAGGTACCCGAAATGGAATGTTTCCTAAAATGGAAGGTTTCTTAAAATAAAAATTTCTAAAATGGAAATTTTTCTATTTTAGGAATCAGTTTTCTAATTTGGAAGTTAGATTCAAATTTGGAAGTAAATAACCTAAACTAGAAATTTATTTCCTAAATAAGGCTTAAGGGTAATTTGGAAAAATGCTTCCTAATGTGGGCCTCCTAGTATTATCGAACTTTATTTATTTGGATAGTCCAAATTAATTAATTGAGTAAATATAGTTTTAGGCTAATTAGTTTAATTAAAACCATGAAATATATTTTAGTGGTAAGATAAGCATGAACCTTATTAGATGAGAATGAATGTTTTATAGATAAAAATCAAAAGCCCATAACTTAGATAATTTCTAATACTTGGAGGATTAGGAAGTAACAACAAAGAGTTCAATTATGACTAGTTGCCACCCCTCCTTGTCCTTGGAGGATAAGGAAGTCTCTCCTATCAATACGTGAGAGAGAGATACAACAATAAGGTGTGTTCCAAGAGACACAAAATTCAGCAACAAGGAAAAAAAAAAGGCACACGGCATCAAGTCAAAAAGGGAAAAATTACCTTGAATAGATTTCTATAGAAAACACTACAATCCCTACCTCACACCACCTTCTTTATCTTTCTTTGGGTTATTACAAAATTACCTTGAATAGATTTTTATATAAAACACTAAAGAAGTTAAAAAAGGTGGGGATAGCACTCTATCAATTTTTGAAGGATGATTACATGGTGGAGAGTTGCTTAAAATTTAGTAGAAAATGGTTGAAGGAAAAAATAATGAATTTTACCATCGATAATGAAGGCATCCGGCACTATCATAGTAGATTATATGTTCCCGACATAAAGGAGCTTCGAAAGGAAATTTTAAAGGAAGCTAATTCCATGCTAGACAGTTTACACAACGATGATATAAAAGTGTATTAAGATCTTATAAAGAATTATTAGTTGAAGGGAATGAAATGTGATATCGTAGAATTTATGGCGATGTGTTTGGCATGCCAACGAGTTAGATTGAACACTAAAGACCCTTAGGATTGTTAACACTTCTCGACATTTTAGAGTGAAAATAGGAACACATGTCAATGGATTTCATATTTGAATTGCCATGATCGAACATGGATCTAATTGTATTTAGGCCATTGTGGATCGGTTAACCAAATCAGCTCACTTTCGACAATCAAGACAATGTACTCCAAGCAATAATATGCGGAATTATATTTAAGAGAGGTTGTTAGATTGTATGGATTTCTAATAACGATCGTATCCGATCAAGATCCACGAGTTCTCATCATGATTTCAAGAAAGCTTACATGAAGTGATGCGAACCAAATTGAGCTTTAACACTCGCTTTTCAACTACAAAGTGATGGGCGGACAAAATGGGTTAACCAAATAATAGAAGACATGTTATAGATGAATGATCATGCATCCTATGGAGGTGTAGAATAAAAAAAAAACAAAATTTCCATCGAAGACTCCTAAGATCAAGCCATTGAATAAACTAAATACATGTACAGGAATTAAAGCATAAGCAAAGGATTACCTATTATAGCTTTTATAGAAAATAGCCATCCAAGTGTCTAGCCTCTATTGATAATCCATGCAGTCCAAGCACCCATACAAGAAGCACTCGAAGTTGTAAAGTGCTAGCTCCAACCTCTTTAGAAATCTACTTAAGGATTTTTTTGCAACAACTCGTAATTTTGAGGGATAGATGTGGTATGTTTTTGGGAGGAAGAAACTATTTTCTATTTTCATATAATATCACGTATGCCTAGCTACTCTTACCCTCTTTCCCAAACCTCTCCTTCTATTTATAAGGGGAGTGACTTTCTTGTCCTCCAAGGACAATGAAGTGGCGGAAATAAGTCCGAAAAGGACTTTTTGTTGTTGCTTCCAAATCCTCTAAGGATTAGAAGTTACAACTCATGTGGGTTTTTTTTTTCTATCATATCCTTATAAAACCTTATCCAAATCTAATAAGATTCAAGCATATCCTTCCACTAAAATATCTTATGGGCTTTTAAATTAAACCTATTGCCCAAACTCTTTTGGCTCAATTAATTATCAATTAATTTACACTATCAAAATAAATTAGGTTAGATATTTTTAGGAGGCCCATATTCGAAATTTTTTTATCAAATTACCTTTAAACCAAAATTAGGAAACTAATTTCCTTTTTGGGTAACTTACTTCAAAATTTGAAATTGATATCCAAATTAAGAAACTGATTTCTAAAATAAGAAATTTCTCATTTCAAGAAACTTCCATTTTAGAAAAGTTTCCATTTCGGAAAACCTTTCGTTCAAGGAAATTTTTTTTCCTAAAAAAAAAAACTTTTCATTTTTGGAAACTTTTTCCCAAATAGGAAACATTTAAAGTTAGAAACTTTTTCAAAAGTCTTTGCTTCTCTTTTATTATATAAATGCTTAAACTTATGTGTGTGACTTAATATGTTTATAGATATGTTGGCAATGTATCAAAAATAAAAGACACCTTTTTATCTTTTGATACATAAATCAAGATTAACCTCCGAGTAAGACATTATGACTACCTAATTCTCAAATGTCTACCATACAATTTAGTCCTCATGTTAATTTATCATAGTATGATTTCAAACTTGGTTATTAATCTATTCAATTATTATATCACAAGTTTTCTTCAATTTTCAAATGTCTTAGCTCTTAGAGTAAATCAACTATGCTCTATTTGTATACTCCTACTATGGCCACAAATTCGTTGAGCGGACATTGATCAAAGTGCAATGTGATAACTCCTTTAACATATAAGGAATGACATGTCCTATCTTAGTCATTTACCTATCTCTATTACATTCCTAGTGTACCTAATGAATTGCCCATGTGTAACCCTTTACTGGGTAAATTGAGACGAATGTCAAAATATATAAATCCTCTAATGAGATAACAATGATGACTTCAAGTCAAAGAACTAGTTGTACCCATCTCGTATGAGATTCACATAGACTAAATCAAAAGGATTCTCATGGCAAGTCAAGTTTCATGATATATTCTTAAACATTAATCACCTTAGTAATTTGCATCACCATACCAATAGGTGTGAGATCTCCTACTATTATCTTATAGGATGAGCATAGCAATCGAAGTCTTACCGTATATAGTCAATGTCTATTTTTGATAATACTATAACTTGGGACATTTAATGATATCATTCAAGTGCATTAATTTTTTTCTCACATCTTTCGATTAACCATTTATGTAATGCATATCATATAGAATTTTATCTATTTCTATTCAATAAATATAAATAATAAGAATTAATAGAAAGATTTTATTATTAATAAAATGAATAATGCAATATTACAATAAATTAAAATTATCCAAACAAGGTTGGATCTAGGGCATTTATAATAACAATAGGCTTGTGTGTTGGATCGAACCACAAACTAGGAAGGATACCTATTATTAGTTGAATTTACCTACAATAATAGTTATCAAGCAAGCATTGGTGTGGCCTTATATAAAGCTTTATATGAAAGGAGGTGTCGATTTCCAATAGATTTAGATGATGTGGGTAAAAGAAAATTACTAGTGCTAGAGTTAATTCAAAAATGGTTAACATGGTCTAACAAACTAGAGAAAGATTGAAAACAACCGAAAGTCAATAAAAAAATTATGCAAATGTAAGGAGAAAAGAGTTAGAATTTATGGTCGGTGATAAGGTATTTTTGAAAGTGGGTCCAATAAAAGGTGTAATGAGGTTTGTGAGAATAGGAAAGTTATGTCCAAGGTATATAAGGCTATATGTAACACTAAAGAGAATCGTCGATAGAGCATACGGACCAGCATTGCCACCTTCTCTCTTCTTAATTCATGATTCATTTCATGTGTCCATACTTCAAAAATATGTTGAACGCCCAACCCATATATTGAATATTGAGCCACTAGACCTCTAACCCGACGGGGCTTACAAAGAAGGACTAATACAAGTCTTGGACTAAGAGGTCAAACAATTATAAAATAAAGAGGTTTTCTTAATGAAAATATTATGGAAGAACCATAATATTGAGGAAGCAATGTGGGAAAGAAAGGCATAAATTTTAGGTAGATATCCCGAATTCTTTTACTAGAAATGTCGGGTAGATATCCCGAATTCTTTTACTAGAAATTTTGAAAATGAAATTTTAATAATGAGAGGAGGGTGTAATACCCCAAAGTCGAGAATGAATGAACTAATAAAAGTTAAATGTGTATGAAAACTATTTTGTGTGAATAGAATGATCGGTAGAGGGTGCTAGAATATTCGAGTGCACTTAAGTTAATTTTTCTATATTTGGTGAATATTTTATTCACTTTTCTATATGTGAATAGTGCATTTTTGTGTAAAATAATTATTTTGAGTTATTAAATAAGTGCATAAAAATTAGATAATTGATGAATAAATTACCATAGAAAGTGTATAAAATTATTGTGAAAGAAATTATTTTTTTAAAGTGTATATAATTAATTACGTAAATATGAACTTAATTGTATAAGAATTAGGGACCTAACTACATAAAATTAGAAATTTTTGTAATTAAATAAATTTGAAAATAAATTTTAGGGGGCATAAAGATATTGGAAAAGCCTAAGCAAAGGACAAAAAAATAGTCATCTAAAAATTTGAGGGGCTAAATGTAGGGATAAAATTAAAATAGTGTGATGAATCAAGGGACCAAAATAAATAATTTGACAAAGATTTTCTTCCAAATCTGCCACTTCGCCCTTCCACATTAAATGAGTGTAATTATAAATTTAGCAAATGGATGGTTAACATCCGAATGATGGAGGGCTAGGATTAAAAGTAAAATGAATAGTACAGAGTTAAAAAAAAAATGAAAGGCTAAGATCAAGTCAAAACAAGGAAAAATTTACCATTTTGGACTTTTAATTCAGCTCATTGGAGAAGAGAAAAAGGTGAAAAAAATAGAAAAATTTGGCCAAACTCTTACCAAAATTCAAAAAATCACAAGCCAATTCAACCAAGACATTAAACACACCTTTAAATTACTCCATCAAGCTTAGAATTATAAGTGGAAGATCAAATAGCAAGAGGAAAATTTAATCAAGTAGGCCGAAACTTGGAGGAAGAAAAGGGGGGTGACCTCGATCTAAAATTAAACTTGAAAAGAATTAAATTAGAGCATTAAAGGTAAGCTAGTCTAACTACATTACAAGAATTCAAATTTTTGATTGAATTAAATGATTCAAGTGAAAAGATTATGTGTGTTATGTGTATTGATGTTGATGGGAATGGAAACTTTTATACAAGAACATGTTATTTTTAACTTGGATTGAATGTTTGAGGTGAATTGATGATGTTATGCATTTAATCTCATACGTATGAATTGTTTGGTTTGAATAATTAATTTAAGTTTAATTGAATAAATTAAATTAATTGGGGTTAGGGTTCTTGAACATCTAACTTGGAAGGAAACGATTCATATGTTGAAATTGATGATGAAATAAACAACTTATGTATGAAAACAAGTAGTAAAAAATCAAAAACTACGTAACCTAATTCAAGAGGAAGTTTTCGCCAAGTTAGGAAAATTAGAGTTTATGGTGCATTTGATTTGTCGATGTTTAATTGATAAAATACAAGTTATTGAAGTGTAATTAGATAGTTTAACAAGTGAAATAACATTCAAATTGAAAAATCAACCTAGCTTAAGCTTGGTGCACATTCGGGACAAATAGGACAAAATTAAGGTTAGAAGTTTAATTTATGTATTATTATTGTTAAATAGATTAAATGATGAAATTAGAATAACTAAATGGGTTCATATATGAATTAGTAAATAAAATTAAAATTTTACGTACCTTAGGCCAAGAATGTTTTTTCCATATATGATGTTGTAGTTGAAAAATTAGTTAACCATGTCATTATTTATATTACATGTTTTATAGTTTATTAAATGAATTACATTTGTTCAATGGGTGTAATTATGTGTTTATTGCTTGGTTGCCTACATTTTCGAAACATGTGAAATGAATGGATTGAATGGTGCAATGCCTTTTGATTGAATGATGTAGCTAAATGTGAACTTGTGTGGTGAATGATCATGTATTCTATGGAGGTGCGGAATAAACAAATTTTTCTCCATCTAAGTGCCCAAGATCAAGCCGTTGAATCTATTAACCATACATGCATGAATATTAAGCTATAAATAAATGATTATCTCTTGTAGCGTAAATCTAAATTCCTTTTCGGAAAAGCCATCCAAGTGTCCGGTCTCTATTAATGATCCATATAGTCCAAGTATCCACAAAAAAGCATTCAAAATCAATGGGATGCTGGATCCACCTTTTCTAATATTTCCTATAGAAATCAATCCCGGGTAAATTTTATGACAACCTTAAAAGAGAAGGAAAGAGTTTGGCTTGCTAGGTTTTAGAAAAACTATTTTCTCTTATTTTTCTTCACCTAGCTATGTGCTCTAATTTGTTTTTAAGGTCGATTGAATTTTCTCTCTCTTTCATTTTTTTCATTAGTTATCATACCTCTCTCGCTTCCATATATTTATAAGAGAGCTTCCTTGTCCTTGGAGGATAAGAAGAGGGGCGACAATGAATCCCTAAAGGACTCTAGGTTGTTGCATCCTTATCCTCCAAGGATGATGAGTTATTTTATATGTAGACTTTTAATCATTATCTTTAAAACATTCATCCTTATCCAATAAGGTTTATGTTTGTCATCCCAACAAAATATCTTTAGACTTTTAATTAAAACTTAATAGGAAAGAACCAATTTAGTCTAAGTAATTTATTTGGACTATTCAAATAAATATTCTTAGATTATTTTAGATGGCTCCACATTAGGAAGAAATTTCGAAAATAGATTTGAACTTAAATTAGGAAACTCTATTCCTTTTATGTTCTTTACTTTCAAATTTGAAACTAACTTCCAAATTAGGAAATCGATTTCTAAAATAGAAAACTTTCCATTTTAGGAAACTTCCTAATTAAGGAAACTTTTCATTTTAGAAAACTCCTATACTTGAAATTTTTTTTCAATATATTTGCTTCTCATGTATAATATGAATACTTAAACTTATACGTGTGACTTAATATGCTTCTAGATATGTTGGCAATGTATCAAGAATAAAAGACTCCTCTTTTATTTCTTGATACATAAATCAAGTTTGGCCTCTACTACGAGCATCATGACTACCTAATTCTCTAAGAGGATTAGTTAATTCATTATTACCTTTTACGAGCATGGTTACATATAATTCAGTCCTCATTTCAACTTATCATAGTATGATCTCAAACTTGGTTATCATTCTTATTCGATTATGATCACATAAGTTTTTTTCAATTCCCAAATGTCTTAACTTTTAGAGTAAACCAACTATGCTCTATTTGTGTACTCCTACTATGACCACATATTTCTTAAGCGGACATTTATCGAAGTGTAAGGTATAACTCCTTTAGTATACAAGGAATGATATATCCTATTTTAGTCATACACTTACCTCCATTCGATTCCTAGTGTACTTAATGAATCGCCCATGTATAACTCATTAATGGTTCCATCGAAACGAGTGTCAAAGTGCATAAGTTCTCAAATGGGACAATTGTGATGGCTTGAAGTCGAAGGACCATTTGTACCCATCTCATATGATATTCTCATAGATAAAAACCAAATGGGTTCTCATGGCGGTCAAGTCCAGGTGATATGTTCTCTAACATAAATCACCTATATGCTTCCTTTGGCATCACCATGCCAATAGGTGTGAGATCTCCTACTACTATCATATAGCATGAGCATAGCATTCACAAGTCTATTTGCATATTATCAATTTCCATTCATGACAATGCTATGACTTGGGATGTTTAATAATATCTTTTTTATGCATTAGTATTTGTCTCATATCTTTCGATCAATCACCATTGCAAATGCATATCATAAGAACTTCTATCTAATTCTACTGAATTTATCAACATGTAAATATAAGAATTAATAGAATGAATTCTTTATTATTATTAAAATAAATGATGCAATAATACATTAACATGAGCCCATCCAAACATGATTGGATCTTGGGCACCAATACTAGCATGTGGTTTACCATGTTAAATATTTTATTTGGTTGGATTGTAAATCTTGAATTGAATATGATGGATTGAATGTGAAAGGCAATGGATTTTTATATGCATTTTTATGTTGTTGAGGTACGCAATTATGTTGCATAAATGTACATTTATTCATGACATGCATTATGTTAATTCATTACATTTAAATGCATATGCACGTCAAAATCATGAAATGATTTTTCTTGATGATTTTTACAAAGGAAATAGAAAAGATTATCGGAGGTTTAATTATTCCTTATATTTCTTCATCGGGGGAAAAGTTAAAGGCCATGACGGAAGAATCTACAAGTTGGGAGGATTGGTAAAGGTCTCAATAGAAGAAAATTGTAAAGGAAATAAGGCCTCTTATATACACATGTCGAGCATAATATACATTCGATAGGGGACATCCAAAAGAGGTAAAGGATTTCAAAAGGGCATGGAATAGATTTTAAAGAGAACATAAAATGGAATTTAAAGTGCATTTACTTGCATATATTCATAACATGCATGACTAACTTAATGAGCAATAGCTCACCTAATTCTTATGATGCGGGGTGAACAATAAAGAATAATTCCCATGTTCTCACTAAAGTCGGTTACTAAAGGAACTCACTTGTCTATCCCCCAAATGTATCTTACATACGGCTACAAGTTGACCTACTTTATGTAATCATGCTGTTAACTCTTGGTATTTTGTTATATGTACTTGGGTATGGCTACATTATTTTATATAATGGTAAAGGTAATGAATAGGTAAACGGGTTTAGACTTGTTAATTGATAAAGGAAAAGTAGTCTTTTAATTTTATAAAACCACTTTTGGCTAATAGCAAGCTAGTAAACTAGTTATCATGTAAAAGGAAAGTGGGTTCTAAATATGTCAACTAATTTTAGAAAAACTAATTATGTAATAAAGTGGTAGGGTGTAGTTGTAGTTTTTACTAGTTTAGTACTTGCATGCTACTCGTCTAACAAGAATATGGACAATTAGGTGAACATGAAAATAATAGAGAAAGGATAGGAATAAGTGACTTAGTAAACCTTAAAAAAGATGACAATTAAGGTAGGGAAAAAAGGTAATCTATCAATTAAAAGATACCGGATACCTAAACTTATTCTAGCTTATATGAAAAGAATTTGAAAAAAAAGAGACATGAATCCAGTCATTTCGAGTATAAACTATTAAAATAAAATATAAAAAATTTAATAGTACATTTTGGGTTGAAATTTGTAATTAAGGCTAGACCTATTAAGCATTGAATAGGCTTTCACAGTAAAAACTAAAATTAATAATGCAATAAAAAGGACAAAAAACCTTATATCTTACATCCACTTTGAGGCATGATAGTAATATCCTCAACCAATTTAGGTCCTAGGTAGGGGGTTACATTTTATAAAAAAATTGGAAGTAAAATTCACTATCATCCCAAAAGCGTAAAATCACAATTTGAAAACAAATATAGGATTTTGATTTCAGAATTGGAAACAAGCCTTGCCATCCTCTCAAAAGTGCAAAATTAGAATTTGAACATAAGCATAGGATTTTTGTTTGAAAATTGGAAGTAATCGTCAACTTCCTCTCAAAAGTCCATAATTACAATCTCAATGCAAACATAGGATTTTCGTTCAAAAATTAGAAATAATCTTTGAATTCCTCCCAAAATTACAAATTGAATACAAACGTAGGATTTTCATTCGAAAATTGCAAATTAACATTGCCATCCTTTTGAGAGAGGAAAATTATAATTTGGACACAAATGTAGGATTTTTGCTTAAGAATTCAAAACGAGGCCCACTTTCCTCCCAAAAGTTTAAAACCACAATTTGGATGCACATATAGGATTTTTGCCTATGAATTTAAAATAAGCCATGCCATCCTTCCAATAGTATGAAAGCCTTATTTTGATACAAATGTAAATTTTTTTCCAAGAATTGAAAATTACCCTTGCCATCCTATTGAAATTATGAAACCATAATTTGGACACTAACATAAGATTTTGGTCCAAAATTTTGAAATAAGATTGCCTATCCTCCTAGAAATTCAAAATCACTATTTGAACACAAATGTAGGATTTTTGTTTGAAAATCCGATGCACTACCCACTATCCTCTAAAAAGTACAAAAACACAATTTAGACACAAATATAGGATTTTTGTTTAAAAAATCACAATTTGGCATAAAAACATAATATTTTGGTACGAGTATTGAAAA
The DNA here is from genome assembly GCA_963924115.1 of Dovyalis caffra. Lineage (NCBI taxonomy): Eukaryota > Viridiplantae > Streptophyta > Magnoliopsida > Malpighiales > Salicaceae > Dovyalis > Dovyalis caffra. The sequence goes on from CAWUPB010001108.1 coordinate 14,521,358, forward strand.
TAAACATTGCCATCATTCCAAAAGTACGAAAGCCCAATTTGGTTACAAATGTAGAAGTTTGGCTTGATATTTGAAAATAAGGCTTACATCCACCCAAAAAGCACAAAATTACCATTTTGACACAAACATAAGATTTTTATGTAAAAATGGGAAAGAGGCATTAAGATTGTTCCAAAAGCGCAAAACTATAATTTAGGCGTAAACATATGTTTTTAATCAAAAGAATTGAAATAAGCATCGCCTTTCTCCTAGAAGCATGAATTTACAATTTGGACACCAACGTATGATATTTTTCTTAAAATTTGAAATAAGCCTCGCCATCCTTCCAAAAATACAAAACAATAATTTGCACACAAATGTAAGGTATTGGTTTGAAAATTGAAAATAAACCTTGCCATCTATTCAAAAGCTCGAATTAAAAGTAAGATTTTCATCCAAAAATTTGAAATGCTCCTCACTATCTTCCCGGAAGTGAAAAATTACAATTTGGACACAAATGTGGGGTGTATGAAAATTGCAAAGAAGGCTCCCTATTCATCCAAAAGCACACAATTACAATTTGGACATAAATGAAGAATTGTTGTCTAAAAATTGGAAAGAAGCCTTACAATCCTCCTAAAAGTATAATTCCATAATTTTGACATAAATATAGGATTTTCATATGAAAATAGGAATAATGCTCTCTATCCTATCAAAAATTCAATACCATAATTTGGACATAAGCTTTGGATTTTTGTTTAAAAAGATGAAGGTCGCAATCATACTAAGAAAGCAAAAACTCAATTTGGACGTAAACATACCACTTTTGTTCAAAAATTAAATAAACCTCATTATCCTCTCGAAGTTCAAAATTACAATTTGGACACAAAAGTAGGAATTTCATTTTTTTTGAAAATGAAAAGAAGGCTCGCTATCCACCTAAAAGAGAGAAAATACAATTTGGACACAAACATGGGATTTTTGTCCAAAAATTAGAAATAAGGCTCATTATCCTTGCAAAAGCATGAAATCACAATTTGTATTCAAACATATGATTTTTGTTTTGAAATTGAAAAAACGACTCCCAATCCTCCAATAAGTATGAACCCACAATTTGGACACACACTTAGGGTTTTTTTTTTTTTTTTTTTTTGAAAATTAGAAATAATGATTGCTATATACCTAAAAGAACTAAATCATGATTTGAACACAATGTAAGATTTTAGTATGAGAATTGGAAATAAGCCTCAACATCCTCTTAGATATGCATAATTACAATTTAAGAACAAGCATAGGACTTTTGCCCAAAAAATTGGAAATAACGCTCAACTTCCACTCAAAAGTGCAAAAATACAATTTGAATACAAACATAGGATTTTCATTCAAAAATAAGAAATTAGCCTTTACACCCTTCTAAAAGCATAAAAGCACAATTTGGAAAGAAACATATAAGTTTCATATGAGGATTCAAATGATGGCCTACCACTCGTCCTAAAGGATAAAATCATAATTTGGATACTAATGCAAGATTTTTATGTGAGAATTAGAAATAAGCTTTGCCATCCTTACAAAAGTACGAAAACGTAATTTAGACGTAAATGTAGAATTTTGTCTAACAATTAGAAATAAGCCTTGCCTTCCTCCGAAGAGTACAAAACCATAATTTGGACATAAATGAAAGATTTTGGTCTAAAAATTTGAAATAAGGTTCCGTATCCTCCGAAAAAGGAAAAATAACAATTTGGATGCAAAAATGTGATTTTGGTCTAAAAATTAGAAAAAAAGCCTTTCCAATCCTCCAAAAAGCATAAAATCACAATTTCGACACAAACATAGGTTTTTTATCAAAAAATTAAAAATGTCCTCTTCATCCTCTCAAAAGCATAAAATTTACAATTTATACACAAACTTAGCATTTTTTTTCTAAAAATTAGAAATAAGTCTAGTCATCCTTTTAGAAGTATGAAACAAAAATTAAGATGTGAACATAGGATTTTTGTATATAAATTAGAAATAAGCCTTGCCATCCTCCAATAAGGAAGAAGAAATTTTGACACAAATGTAGCATTTTGGTTAAAAAATTTGAAATAACCCTCGCCATCCTTCGGGAAGTGCGAAATCACAATTTGAACATAAATGTTACATTTTCATCTAAGATGTCCAAATGTAGAATTTTGATATGAGAATTCAAAATAATTCTTGCAATCCTCCCTAAAGCATGGAATTACAATTAAGATACATACATAGGATTTTCATTTGAGAATTGCAAATAAGGTTTACAATCCTTAGAAAATTGCAAAATTACAATTTGAACTAAAACATAGGTTTTCATTGAAAAATTAGAAATAAGGCTTGCTATCCTCCCAATAACACAAAATCACAATTACGAAACAAAGGTAAGATTTTTGTTTAAAAATTTGAAATAAGCCTTGGTGTCCTCCCAAAAGCCGAAACCATAACTAAGACCCAAATGTATGATTTTTGTTTGAGAATTGGAAATAAGCCTCGTCATCTTCCCTAAAATTGCAAAGCCATAATTTTTGATAGAAATGTAAGATTTTGGTCTAAGAATTTAAAAAAAGCATCGACTTCACCTAGAAGAGAAAAATTGCAATTTGAACCAAAACTTAGGATTTTCATTTGAAAATTAGAAATAAGCCTCACCATCCTCCTAAAAGTACAAAACCGCTATTAAGACACTAACTTAGGATTTTGGTATGAGAAATGGAAATAAGACCCATAATCCATCCCTTCTAAAAATTTGAATCCACAATTTGGGCACAAACATAAGCTTTTTTCCAAAAAAAAAAAAAAAGGAAACAAGACCCATCGCCATCCTCCTAAAAGTGCAAAATCACAATTTGGAGTCAAACGTAAGATTTTGTTTGAGAATTTGCAATATGACTTGCTATCCTTCCAAAAGTGAAAAATTACAATTTGGGAACAAATGTAGGGTATACAAAATTTGAAAGAAGGCTCCCTATCCGCCCAAAATTACAAAATTACAATTTTTACACAAAAGTAGAATTGTTGTCCGAAGGTGGGAAATGAAGCCTTACAATCCTCCCAAAAGTACGATTCCACAATTTTGACATAAATATATGATTTTTATCTAAAAATAAGAAATAAGGCTCACTATCTTCTCCAAAGTGCAGTATCACAATTTGGAGATAAGCTTAGGATTTTCATCCGAAAAAATGAATTGTCCCAAAAATGCGAAATCACAATTTGGACATAAAAATACCATTTTTGTTTGAAAATTAGAAGAAGACTCGCTATAATCCCAAAATTTCAAAATTATAATTTTGACACAAATATAGGATTTATTTTTTTTTCAAATAGAAGGGTCGTTATCCACCCAAAAAATGGGAAATTAAAATTTGGAAACAAATGTAGGATTTTCATCCAAAAATTAGAAATACAACTCATTATTGTCCTAAAAGCATGAAATTAAAATTTGGATTAAAAAATAAGGTTTTTTTTTTCTGAAAGTATGAAAACACAATTTGGAAACCAACTTAGGATTTTTTCTAAAAATTAAAAATGAGGATCGCTATCATCCCAAAAGAACTAAATCATATTTTGCGCACAAAAAATAAAGATGTTTATCTAAGAACTGGAAATAAACCTTACCATCCTCTTAGAAGTGCAAAATTACAATTTAATCAAAACGTATGATTTTTGTCCAAAAAATTTGAAATAAGCCTCAAATTCCTCCTAAAACCGCAAAAATACAATTTGAATACAAAAATGGGATTTTCAATCAAAAATAGGAAATTAGCCTCTCCATCCTCCTAAAAGTGCAAAATTACAATTTATACAAAAATTTAGGATTTTCGTTTGAGGATTCAAAACATGGCCTACTATCCTCCTAAAAGTACAAAACCACAATTTGGATGCAAGCATAGTATTTTGGTTCGCACAATCATAGTTTAGATACAAGGATAGGATTGTTTTGTAGGAATTGGAAATAAGCCTTGCAATCCTTCCAAAAGTATGAAAATCTAATTTGGACACAAACATAGAATTTTTGTTTGACAATTGAAAATAAGCATCGCCATCCTCCTAAAAGTTTGAAACTGTAATTTTGACACAAATGTAAGATTTAGGTCGAAAAATTAGAAATTAAGCTCCCTATCATCCCAAAAATGGAATAATAACAATTTGGACACAAACCTGTGATTTTTGCACTGAAAAATTTAAAAAATAGCCTTTCCATCCTCCAAGTAGCGTAAAATCACAATTTGGACACAAACATAGGTTTCTTTTCCAAAAATTTAAAATAGCCTCATCATCCTCTCAAAAGCACGAAATTACAATTTGTACACAAACTTAGGATTTTTATTGAAAAATTTGAAATAAGTCTTGCCATCCTCCTAGAAGTATGAAATGATAATTAAGATGTAAATATAGGATTTTCGAAAGAAAATTAGAAATAAGCCTCACAATCCTCCTTGAAGCAAGAAGTTAAAATTTTTATTCAAATGTAGGATTTTGGTCTAAAAATTTGAAATATGCCTCGCCATCCTTGCAAAAGTGCGAAATCACAATTTGAACACAAACATCAAATTTTTGTTTGAGATGTGCAAAAGTAGAATTTTGGTTTGAAAATTCAAAATAGTTCTTGCCATCCTCCTTACGACACAAAATTACAATTAAGATAGAAACTTAGGATTTTTGTTTGAGAATTGAAAATAGGCATTACCATCCTTACAAAATTGTGAAATTATAATTTCAAAAACATAGGATATTCATTGAAAAGTTAGAAATAAGGCTTGCCATCCTCCCATGAGCGCAAAATCACAACTTCGACACAAAGGTAAGATTTTTGTTTAAAAATTTGAAATAATCATCACCATCCTCCTAAAATTGTGAAACCACAATTAAGACACAAATGTAGGATTTTTGTTTGAGAATTGGAAATAAGCCTCGCAATTTTCCCCAAAATTAGAAAAGCATAATTTTGACACAAACATAAGATTTTGGTTCAAAAATTTAAAATAAGCCTCGACATGTGCCTGGAAGCATAAAATTGTAATTTGGATATGAATGTAGGATTTTCATCCAAAAATTTAAAATAAGCCTTGCCATCCTTTTAAAGTACAAAACCACAATTAAGACATAAATTTAGGATTTTTGTTTGAAAAATTGAAATAAGACTTGGAATCCTTTTAGAAAGAGAAAAATTACAATTTGAATACAAACATAAGACTTTCATCCAAGAATTAGAAACAAGCATCTTGATCCTACAAAGAACACAAAATCATAATTTATACAAAAGATTGGATTTTGATCTAAAATTTTGAAAAACCAAAATGCGAAACCTCAATTTGAACAAAAACATAATATTTTTTTCCAAAAAAAAAAAAAAGGAAATAAGTGTTGCCATCCTCTTAAATGTGCAAAATCATAATTTGTTCACAAACATAAGATTTTGTTAAAGAATTTGCAATACTGACTTGCTATCCTCTCAAAATATGCAAAATTATAATTTAGATATAAACATAGTATTTTTGACACGTACATAATTTTTTTTCAGAATTTGAAATAAGCATTGCCATCCTCTCAAAAGTGAAAAATCACAAACCGAGCACAAACATAGGATTTTGGTTTGAGAATTTCAAGTAAGGTCCGTAATCCTCCTAGAAGCACAAAAATATAATTTGGACATAAGCACTTGAGTTTGGTTTGGAAATTTATGACAAGCATCACCCCATGCTTCCTTCCAAATTATGATATCATGCTTTTAGGAGGATGGTAAGGCTTTTTTAAATTTTCAAATGTAAATCCTATGTTTGTGTCTTAATTCTAGGTTCATACTTTTGGCGGGATGGCAAGCGTTTTTTCTAATTCCTAAGCAAAAAACATGTGTTGGAGCCCAAATTGTAGTTTTGCACTTTTGAGAGGATGGTGATGATAATTTCTAATTTTTAGGCAAATTCTACATTTGTGTCCAAATTACCATTTCACACTTCTCGAAGGGAAGGGAGACCTCCTTCTAATTTTTGGTCACAATTCTATGTTTGTGTCCAAATTGTGATTTTTTGCTTTTGGAAGGATAAAGAAGCTTATTTGAAATTCTTAAATGAAAATCCTAAGTTTGCATCTAAATTATCATTTTGCACTTATAGTAGGATGGTGAGGCTAATTTCTAATTTTTGGATGAAAATCTTATGTTTAGGTCCAAATTGTAATTTCATGCTCTTGGAAGAATGGCGAGGCTTATTTCCAATTTTTAGATGAAAATCTTACATTTGTGTTCAAATTATAATTTTATACTTCTAGAAGTTAACAAGCCTTATTTCCAATTATCAAAGAAACATCTTACGTTTGTGCTCAAATTTTAATTTTGCATTTTTTGGAGGATGGCAAGCTTTATTTCCAATTCTTGGAAAAAAATTCTACATTTGTCTCGAACTTCGATCTCGCACTTTTAAGAGGATAGCGAGCTTTATTGGTATTTCTATCAAAAAATTTGAAATAAGGCTCACTATCCTTCCTAAAGCTCAAAGTCCCAATTTTTATGACATAGGATTTTGGTTCAAAAATTTGAAATAAGCTCGTCGTCCATCCAAAAGTACGAAACCCCAATTAAGACCAAATGTAGGATTTTCATCCAAAAATTAGAAATAAGCCTCACCATCCTCTATAATATCCATGACCTAAAACCATTATAGAATGTAAATGCATTGCGAGAGATATTTTGTTTAATTAATAAAAGCATGTTTATTAAATGTGTGAATAAATTTTAAACTTCAATTAGGAATGATAGAAAAAAAATTACGATTAATGAGATAGGTTAGCGGAACAAATAAGGCATAAATTAGAGGTTAGTACTATTGATTAATGTGGTTGCGTTTTAACATAGGGGCACAATTGCAAGACATAAGGGCATAATTACAAAGATTAAAAGTTTCGATCCTTGATTGGAATGATTAAAAAACTTTAGAGACTAAAATTATCTTTCGGATAGACCTAAGATAAGGGTCAAATTGATGGAAATTATAAAGTTATGGATTGAAATTGTAGGAATAGTTTACAAGGATTAGAAGTTTAGGGGCTAAAATTGTAAAATGTTAATCTAGTGAAGGACTTATTAATTGATCTTAAGGGAAAAATTTTAGATATAGAATTTTGGAAGTTTCGAGAGAAAAGAGAGGGAGAAGGTCAATTAAGGAGGATGAAACAAAAGAAAATATCTAGGAAAAAAGAGGAAAAAAGATGAAAAATGAAGATGCAATTAATTGCCAACCTTGATATTTATCCAAGTGCAACACACTCGGGCTTAATCTTAAGGAAAAAATCAAGCCATAAATATGGAGGTAGAAAAAGGAAGAAGGGTTACATAATTAGAGTTTTCAAGTAACCTAAAGGAGATCATACACCAAGCAAGGACGAAACCACCAATCCAAACCATCTTGATTAGTCTAGAAACACTATAAAATGACCTCTAAACTAGCTTAAAGGATCAAGGAAGGAGAGGGAAAGATTCTTTATCTTGGCCAAAAAACTTAGAGGATAGAAGGAGGAAGGAACCAAGGAAGAAAAGAGGAAGAATGGCCAAACTCTAATGAGGTAAGTGTAATCCTCACTATACCATAAGAAATTAATGATTTTGATTTATGATTGGTGTTAATTTATTGTTTATTTGATTGAGGTTTAAGGAATGAATTGATGAGGATTGCCTTATGATGACTGAATTGAAATGATTTCATGATGTATGTATACTAATGATGTGAGAATGGTGATTTTTGGATAATTGAATTAAATGAATTAATATGTTGTAATGTTATCCTTATTCCAAGAATAAGATGGATGGATGAAAGCAATCATTAATTGAAGGTTATATTATTTAATTCCTACATAGTGTTTGATGAAATGTCTTAGAAAAGTTTAAGTTAAATTGAAGGAATTAAAACTTGGTCACCTTATAGTAAGATTTTGGCCAACGAAGAGGTTTTGATTGATTAGTACGGTTAATCTACTTGACCCTAAATGGTGAAGAATATATTAAACTAAGAGGCTAGAGGTGAAAATTTGAGCTAAATGGATAAAATGAAAGTTGTCCTTCCATTGGCCTAATTTTAGCCAAATTTGGGAAACAAAGGGCAAAGAGGTTAATATGAGGCAAATTTTCATTGTAAGGTTTAGAGGTTTAAATGGTATGAAAATGATTACATTCATGTGAAGAATGATGGTTTATGTTGCTTGACACATTATGTTATAAAAAATGTAACCCATATCCATTAATTTTTCATGGTCTATTCAAGTTTTTCTTACATACTTAGTTTATATGGGACATGTACTTAACGTACTATTTATATTACATTTTCTTGAAGATTTAAAAGTATGCATGTTAAGGTTTACGCTTAATGCATTTCATTTTATTTAAATGCATACACACACCATAATTATGAAAGAGGTTTTACATTCATGATTTTGATGAATGGAAAAAAGAAAAGGAGAGGCTTTCGAAAGGAATTACTTGGCATGTTTTTGAGGTTTATGGAAGAGGAATGATCACCCTTTCTCAATAAAAATGGCAACGCTTTGTGTGTTGAGGTAATGGGAAGGTACCAAGTGCTTTTTGTGATTTTTATAAAAAGTCAATTATATGCATAATCGAGTAGGGTGCACCCGAAGAGAAAAATTAAGTTCAAAAGGCTTGAAAATGTTTTATAAAGGTTGCATCATGTGCATCACATGCATTACATTGATTACACTTACTAGGCATTGCATTGCTCATGTTTGATCTAATGGTGTAAAAGAGAACAAAGATGAATGAGGAGTCATCGCAAAGATGTACAAAAGAATTGCCTTTTGTGTGCTTAGGGTGAAAGAGTATAAGAACCTTACTTTGCTTAACTTGATTTTGGTTATGTGTATATGATAATGAGTTAAGAAAATTTTGGTATGATAGTTAATTAAGCAAATATTGTCTTGTAATAATAAGTGTATGACTTGGATTTCACATTTAATGTTATTCTAGTGGTTACTAATTATTATAAGCAAATTGAAGTAATAGATTATGAGAATGAATGAATGAATTGAAGGCATAATAAAGTTAAGATATAAATGGTTTTCCTAAACTAATAACTAAGAGTTAAGGAAAAAAAGCTAGTTAAGGAATTAACTAGGGTTTAACAAAAGGAGTACTAACATTAAAACTTAAAGGGAAATCAATAAATAGGGAGTAGAAAGATAAATGGGTTAGTTTTAAATAAATTTGAATCCAAAGTTCCCGAAGTCCAAAAATAATAGTAAAAGTCTAAGTGAATTCATTAAAGGCTATGTTACATTTTGAAAAATTTATACCTTTGTTTTACTTAAGGTTGACCTATCATCTCATATTTTTTGGGGACCTCACTTATGAATTGTCCACTTTGCTAATAAAATGAAAAATGTTAAGAACTCGATGATTGTTGATTTCATTCATTGCATCCAAAATTTAAGTCAATGCTAGTAATATTCTTGACCTATCTAGGTCCTAGATCGGGGTTGTTACTGAGTCGTATTAGAGTAGGTTTACCCTAGTCATCTAATTTAGGATAACCGATTAAGCACATGCAAGTAATGCCTTAGTCGTAAGTATGAATGAAAGGTATGTAGTGTTGAGTAAATGTATGATTGCATGGTCATTGTTGAAGATTTATGAAGAATGAATACTATTTGAAATTGTGTAAGAACTATTTTGTATTGACACTCGGGCATAATATTTTTGTCCCACAAACCATGCCCAAAGCTATCGCCTATGTGTCTCCTTTTTATTTTGGATGGTATTTCCTCATTGAGACACATATGGGTGTGTCATTTTTGCACTTTAAGCTATCTCAAATGATTCTGGCCATGTGTCTCCTTTTTCCTTTGGAAAGGTATTTTTTTCATTGAGAGATATATATAGGCATGTTACATGTTACTTTTGCTCTCTAAACAGTGCTAAAAGTTTCTACCCGGGTGACATGCCAATTAGACCTCACATGGTTCCTTCCGCAAGTCACACGGCAAGAAGCTTTTTTCCCTTAAGAGTCACATGGTCATGTACCTTTCTTAAGTTCTTTATGACCTTGTTTTTACCCATTTTGGCTTGGCTCATCCACTTCTATTTACCGTCTTTCTCCTGTAAATCAAAATATTCAGATCTTGTTTCCAAATTACCTTATGATAGTGCAATGAATGTTAGTAAATTCAATGTAAAGTCCATGGAGGTTGTTTAAATTATGCATTAATGATTGTGTGAGTGGCATTTGATGATATGTGAATCTTATGAACTATGATGTGTGAATGTGAATGCAAATGTGTTACTATCCGAATTATTATTAAGCAATTAAAGGAGAGGAAATTAATGATATATGTGATTAGGCATGTTGTTAGTGGGAGGAAGCCACCAAAGAGAAATAATAATAACAATGAAGCTTGTTTGAGTAAGGCTACCACAAATAGAGGCGGACCAGTTGATGGCGTTGCTTAGACGAGTAGCAAGATATGATCTAAAATGTATAAAGAGTGATACTCGGTGTAACAATAACAATAAAATCAAGTACTTGGATAGAAAGGCATAATAAGCAAATGTAGTTGAGCACTTTTAGAAATTTAATCAAAAAGAGTTTAAAGGAAAGTTAGATTTAATGGTTGTTGAGGAGTGGCTAGAACAAATGGAAACTATCTTTGAGCATGTGCCTTAGAGGATGCGAATAGAATAGCTTATGCTCGCATTCATGCTAGTGGGTGATGCATGTATATGGTGAGAGTCGGCAAAGGTTACCCTAAACGTGTTATAACTTACTTGGGCATAATTTAAAGAAGTGTTCAATGAGAAACATTTTTGAAAAGTAGTTAAGTACTAAAAGATCCAAGAGTTCTAGAAACTTGAACATTGAGATATGAATGTGGGAAAATATATTTGACAATTCAAGCATGGTAGTCGTTTTACAACTTTTATCTCGGGAAGAGGCGGAAAAGAAGGAACATTTTCTTCGATGTTTAAAAACTAAGATCTAGCTAATAGTTACTTAGACATGATTTGTCAAGCACTTCGATTAAACCAAATCAGCGAGAAATTGGTCCAATTCGCACTAATGAGGAGACCAAGTATTCCTAATAGGCCTATTAACCCATTAGGAAAAAGGAAAGCATTCATGAAACTTTAGCAAGAGAATGCTAAAGGGAATGCTAAGAAGACTAAAGCTCTTACGTTACCACCAAGGATTGAGGTATGAGGCGAGGCTAACTTATCCAAAATTTGGTCATCCACACATTGAGAGTTACTTGAGTCGCACCAATATGTGCTACTTATGTTAAGAAGCTAGACATCTAGCGAATTATTGTTTAGAGAGAAAGGCAATGATCGAACAAAGGATTCCTAGATGGGTCTACAACATGACCCAATAACGGACAAATAAAAGGAAGGCAAAAGTTATATGTAATAATATCCTCATCCATGATCTTACTCGCATATACATTAATAGATTCGGACATCATACATTCATTTATTTTGTGGTCATTCTAGAGAAGGCTAGTCGTGATACTTGAACTATTGGAAATAATAAATGAGGTGACTCTCCTATTAGGATAGTCGGTTGAGTCCTAACATATGGTTAGGAATTGCAAAGTACAAATTAGTGAAAAAATTTTGTACGTGGACTAAATGGTCTTAAGGATTCGGGACTTTGACATCATCTTAGGCATGGATTGACTATCCAAGAATTTTATATCAATTAACAATGGAGAAGGAAAGGTAGTTTTCCAAATGATGGGAAAGCAACCCTTCGAATTGCTAGTCGAGATTATAGTTACATCGATAAATATTATCTTAGAAATAATGGCCTAGAAGTTAATAAAAAGGGGATGTTTAGGATACTTGGTAAATATGATTGATACTGCTTAGGAGAGGAGCTTAAAATTAGAGGACATTAAGGTAGTATGAAACTTCCCCGATATTTTTCGTAATAGTTTATCAAGATTACTTTTAGAAGAGAAATCAATTTCGAAATTGAATTGGAACCGAGAACAACATCAATATCTAAGGCACCATATAGAATGGGCCTAGTAAAATTGAAGGAGTTAAAAACTCGGTTATTGGAGCCGCTGGATAGAGGATATATTTGAGCTAATTGTTCTCCATTAGGAGTACCGAGTACTTTTTATAAAGAAAAAGGATGGGTCATTATGATTATGCATATATTACCTAGACTTAAATTGAATGACCATTAGAACAAATTTCTACTTTCCTGTATTGATGATTTATTTGATCAATTGAGGGAAAGTTCAATGCTTGTCTAAGATTGATTTACAGATCAAGATATCATAAGTTGATAATTTGGCAAGATGATATGAAGAAAACAACCTTTAGAACTCGATATGGTCATCATGAGCTTTTGGTCAAGCCATCCGAGTCAACCATTGCTCTTGCCATATTTTATGGATTTGATGAATCGAGTATTCCATGAATACGTGGATGATTTCATCATAGCCTTTATTGATGATATCCTCATATATTCCAAAACTCATGATGAGCATGTGGAGCACTTGACCAAGGTGTTGTAACCTTTACGAGAGAGCAAATTGTCCTCTAATTTTAAGAAGAGTGCATTTTACCTCGAGCAAGTGGTATTCCTTAGACATTTCATTTCAACGCATGGGGTTATGGTTGACCTTAGTAAGGTACAAGTAGTGTAGGAATGGAAATAACCTAAGAATATATCGGAGGTGAGGAGCTTCTTTGGTATGGCGAGGATACTACGGGAAGTTTGTAGAAGGTTTCTAAAATAGTCGCTAAAGTTTGAGTGGGATGATAACTATGAAAGAAGTTTTCAAGAGCTAAAGTTTAGGCTACAAAACCTATTTTAGTTATATCGTATGATAATGATCATTCCATAGTCTATACTTATATATCGAGAATTGGACTAAGTGCGATTTTGATGCAAGCATGGTAGAGTTATTACTTATACATCTAGACAATTAAAAAAATGATAAAAAACTATCCACTAATGATTTGGAATTAGCTTATATGATTTTTACCTTGGTGATTTGGAGGCATTACTTATATCGTGTCAAGTGTGAGATCTATACCGATTGTAAGAGCGTTCAATATATCTTAACTTAGAAGGAATTGAACTTGAGGCAAAGAAGTCGGCTTAAATTGTTAAATGATCCTAGCATTATTTTTCATTACCATCTAGGCAAGGAAAATGTTATGGTGGATGCTTTAACCCAAAAGGCATTAGCAACTATTCTAGAACAAATTGTAAAAGACATGGAAAGGATGTCATTGCGAGCTATACCAACGAAAGAACAATGAAATGATACTAGGTGCGATGTTGTTCTAACCCAATGTAAGGTTGTGGATTAAGGATAGTTAGCTATAGCATCCAAATCTAGTTAAACTTCAAAAATATGTAGCTGAAGGACAATTTATAGAATATATCATATATAGCAAAACGATTTAGCATTATAGAGGATGGATATATGTTCTCATAAATAAGGAGCTTAAAGAGTGTATTTTATGGAAAGCTCTTGCTACTCCTTATTCAATCCAACCAGGAGATACAAAAATGTGTTAAGATATAAAATGAAACCGTTGGTGGAAAGGAAAGAAGTGAGACATGGTTGTCTTTATAGAAAGAAGCTTAGCATGTCAGCAAATTAAGATTGAATATCAAAGACCATTGGGATTGTTAAGACCACTAGCCATACCCAAATAAAAATGGAAACACATCTCTATGGATTTATACTCGAATTACCTTAATTCGATTATAAAATTATAAAGTGAGACATGGCCGGCTTTGTAGAAAGAAGCTTAGCATGTTGACATATTAAGATCGAACATCAAAGACCATTGAGATTGTTAAGACCACTAGACATACCCAAATGGAAATGGAAGCACATCTCTATGGATTTTATACTCAAATTACCTTAATTCCGGAAAGGAGTTAATAGCCTATGGGTCAATATTGATAAATTAACCAAATCAGCCCATTTTCATGCAATGAAGTCCAAACAAAACCTCAATTCACATCACAATTTTGAAAGAATTTAGGCAAGGTGATGAGAACCAACCTAAATTTTAGCATGGCATTTCACCCTCAAGCTGATAGATAAATAGAAAGGTTGAATAAGGTTTTAGAGAATATGTTACGAGCCCGTGTTCAAGACTTGTTTGCTAGATAGGAAATATATTTACCATTAGTAGAATTTGCTTACAATAACGATTACCATGCTAATATTGGTATTACACCAAATGAAGCCTTATATGGGTGAAGATGCCGATCAAATATACACTAGGAACATGTTAGTGAGTGAAAGTCTGCTAGACACTAGAAATGGTTCAACAAATAACAAAAAGTTATGTTGATGTTCGACGGAAAGACTTGGAATTTAAGGTTGGACGGAAATGGTTCCTATGAGTGGCACTAATGAAAGAGATAATGAGGTTCGAGAAGAAAGAAAAATTGATTTCATGACATATTAGATTGTTAGACATATCGAAGAAGACTAGAGACTACACATACAGAGTTAGCTATACCTCTATCTCTCTCCTAAGTACATGAAATATTTCAAGTATTAATATCATGGAAATATGTGTACGATCCGAGCCATATTTTAAGAGACAAATCACTACACCTCCAACCCACTCTAAGCTATTAGGAAGAACCTATTCAACTCCTACATTAGAGATGAAAGAATTGAGGAACAAACAAATTTCACTTTGTAAGAGTGTTATAGAGAAACCATAACATAGAGGAAGCAACTCGGGAATGAGAGGAAGAGATGAAGATAAAATGTCATGAATTGTTTAGTTAGAAAAATTTTGAAGATGGAATTTTTGTGAGTGGAGGATGTAATATCCATGCCCTAGAACCTTCTTAGAATGTAAAGGCATTATGAAGATATTATGTTTAATTAACAAAAGCGAGTTTAATAAAATGTGTGAATAAAGTATAATAAAGAAGGAAAAAAGGTAAAATTAATGGGATAGGTTAGTGGAACAAATAAAGCTTGAATATGAGGTTGACACCATTAATTGATATGGTGTTGTTTCAACATAAGGGCACAATTACCAGAAAAAAGGGCATAATTACAAAGATTAAAAATTTGGTTCCTTTATCGAAATGGTTAAAAAACTTTAAGGACTAGAATTATCTTTGGGATAGGCCTAACATGAGGGCAAAATTGAAGGAAATTATGAAGTTATGGATTGTAATTGTAGGGTCGACTTACAATGATTAGAAGTTTAGAGACTAAAGTTTGAAATGTTAATCTTATGAGGAACCTATTAATTGATTTTAAGGGACAAATTTTAGCTAGAGAATTTTTGAAATTTAAGAGTTGAAATTTAAGAGAAAAAAGTGAGGTAGAAAGTTGGTTAAGGAGGAAGAAACAAGAGAAAATATCTAGGGCCAAAGAAATGAATAAAAGATGAAGAAGAAGGAAACAAAACCCAAGAGTAATTAATGACCAACCTTGACATTAATCCAAGTGTGACACATTTGGGTTAATCTTATGGATAAAACTTAGCCATAAGTATGAAGGAGGAAGAAGAAAGAAGGTTACATAATTAGAGTTTTCAAGTAACCTATAGAAAAGGATACACCAAGCAAGGAGGAAACCACCTAACCATCAAAATGTTATCCATGTCCATTAATTATTCATGGTGTATTATGTTTTTCATGCGTACTTATATTATGTGGGACACGTACTTGATATATTATTTATATTACATGTTCTTGATGATTTCAAAGGATGCATGTTGAGGTTTATGTTTAATGTATTGCATTTTATTTAAATGCATATGCACATCATAATCATGAAATAGATTTTACATTCATGATTTTGATAATAGGAAAAAGGAAAACAAAAGGTTTTCCAAAGGAATGGCTTGGTACCTTCTTAAGGTTCATAGGAGTGGAATGACTACCCTATCTTAAGGAAAATGGGCACACTTTCATTGTTGAGTTTATGGGAAGGAACCTAGTGCTTTTTTTGATTTTTCATAAATTTCATGTTTTGATAGTAGGCCAATTATATATACAATCGATAGGGTACACTAAAAGAGGAAAATGACTTTTAGAAGGCATGAAAATTTTGTATAGAGGTTGTATCATGCGCATCACCTACATTGAATGGATTACACTTGCTTGGCATTACATCGCTCAACATTGTTCTTATGGTGTAAGAGACTAGAAAGGTGAATAAAGAGTCATTGTTGAGATGTGCAAAAGACTTGTCTTTTGTGTGCTTAGGGTGAAAGAGTTTTAGAACCTTGCTTTCTTTAACTTGATTTTGGTTATATGTGTATTATAGTTAGTTAAGTAAATATTCTCTTGTAATAATGAGTGCATAACTTGGATGTCAACTTAATGTTATACTAAAGGTTGTTAATTAATATAGTTAAATTGAAGAAATAGATTATTGAGATGAATGGATGAATTAAAGGCATAATAAAGTAAAGATATAAATGGTTTCCCCGAACTAATAACTAATAACTAATAATTAAGGTTAAAAGAATTAGGTAAGGAATTAACAAGGGTTTGACCGGAGGAGTATTTAGGTTAAAACTCAAAGAGAAATCAATAGATATGGAGTAGAATGTAAATGTGTCAATTTTAAATAAATTATGATCCAATTTTCCTTTAGTGCAAAAATAAGAGTAAAATTCTAAGTGAATTCATTAAAGGCTATGTTAAGCTTTGAAAAAGTTTATACTTAAGTTTTATTCAAACTGGACCTATCATCTCATATTTATTAGGAACCTCACTTATGAATTACCCACTTTGCTAATAAGCTAAAAATGTTAGGAGAGGAGGCTTCTTAGCCTCGAATTTATTACAATCCGAATGTATGTCAATGCTTAATATCATCGACTTCTCTAGGTCCTAGGTCGGGTCGTTACATCCTCCCAAAAGTGGGAAATTTTCATTTGGACACAAACGAAGAATTTCTTTCAAAAATTGGAAATAAGCCTCGCCATCGTCCAAAAAGTACA
This sequence comes from Dovyalis caffra, assembly GCA_963924115.1. Taxonomy (NCBI): domain Eukaryota; kingdom Viridiplantae; phylum Streptophyta; class Magnoliopsida; order Malpighiales; family Salicaceae; genus Dovyalis; species Dovyalis caffra. Next base: position 14,538,318 of record CAWUPB010001108.1, read on the forward strand.
AAATCACAATTAAGACACCAATGTAGGATTTTTGTCAAAGAATTAGAAATAAGTCTTGCCATCACCTAAAAGACGGAAAGTCACAATTTGGTAAAAAAACATAGGATTTTCATGTAAAAATGGAAATAAGGCTCGCCATCCTTCCAAAAGCGTAAAATAGCAATTTGGATGCAAATATAGGATTTTTTTTTATAATTGGAAATAAAGCTCGCCATCCTTCAATAAGTGTGACGCCACAATTCGCACATAAAAGAATATTTTTTGTCCAAGAATTGGAAATAAGCCTTCGTCGCCCTCAAAGAAGCACGAGATTACTATTTGAACACAAATATAGGATTTTTGTCTAAGAATTGAAATTAAACCCGACCATTTTCCCAAACTCGCAAAATCACAACTTTGACACAAACATAGGATTTTCATCTAAAAATTGAAAATAAGCCTTGCCTTCCTCCAAAAAGCATAAAATCATAATTGAGCCACAAACCTAGATTTTTTTATTGAGAAATTGAAATAAGTATCCCCATGCTCCCATAAGTGTGAAGTGACAATTTGGACATAAACATATGATTTTGGTCCGAAAATTGAAATAAGCCTTGTCGTTCTCCCGAAGCACGAAATTATAAGTTCAACACAAATGAAGAATTCTTGTCCAAGAATTGGAAATAAGCCTTTCCATTCTCCTCAATGCTCGAAATTACAATTTGGACCCAAATGTAGGATTATTGTCAAAAAATTAGAAATAAGGCTCACCGTCCTCCAAAATGTGCAAAATCACAATTTCGAACAAAAAGTAAGACTTTCATCCGAAAATTGGAAATGAGCCTTGTTATCCTCCAAGAAAAGCAAAATTACAAATTAGATACAAACATAGGATTTTTTTACAAAAATTGGAAACAGTTCTTGCAATCCTTCTAAAAGTACAAAACCAAAATTTGGATGCTAAACATAAGATTTTTGTTCAAAAATAAAAAATAAAGCTCCCTATATTTCCAAAAGCACAAAATAATAATTTGGACACAAATGTAGAATTTTCATCCTAAAATTATATATATTAGTTGTTATACTCTCAAAAATACAAAATCTATAATTTGGACTCAAATGTTGAATTTTCTTTTGAAAATTAGCAATAACTCTTACTATCCTCTCATAAGGGAAAGATTACAATTTGGACACAAAGGTAGAAGTTTTGTCCAAAAATTTGGAAAAAAGGCTCGCTATCCACCCAAAAGCAAGAAATTAAATTTTGAACATAAATATAGGATTTTCTTCAAACATTGGAAATAAAGCTCCTACCTTACCGAAAGCACAAAATTATAATTTAGACACAAATGTTGGATTTTGTTTGAAAATTGGATAAACAATGCACAATCCTCTTAAAAGGATAACAAATATTTGGACAAAAAAATGAAGGATTTCATCTAAAAATTGAAAATAAACCTTGTTATCATCCCAAAAGCACAAAATTACATTTTGGACATAAATATAGGATTTTGGTTTTAGAATTGGAAAAAAGCCTTGCCATCCTCCTAGAATTGCAAAATTATTATTTTTGTTTGAAAATTGGAAATAATCCTCAATTTTCTCCCAAAAGATAAAAATTTGAATTTGAATCCAAATGTAGGATTTTTGTTTCAAAATTAGAAATTATCCTTGACATCCTTCCCGAAGTGCAAAATTATAATTTGGACATAAATGTAGAATTTTTGTTCGATAATTCAAAAGAAGGCCCATTATCCTCCCAAAAGTTCAAAATCACAATTTGGATAGAAAAATAGGATTTTGGTTTAAGAATTGAAAATAAGGCTTTCCATCCTTCCAATAGCATGAACGCCCAATTTTAGCGAGAAATGTAGAATTTCGGTCTAAGAATAAAAAATAAGCCTCACCATCCTTCTAAAATTACAAAACCATAATTTGGAAATGTATGTATGACTTCTTGCTAAAAAATTGGAAATAAGGCTCCCTGTCCTCCTAAAAATTCAAAATCACTATTTGAATACAAACATAGGATTTTTATTTCAAAATTCGATGTAAGGCCCATTATCCTCCCAAAAGTACAAAAACACAAAGTGGACACAAACTTAGGATTGTTGTCTACACAATCATAATTAGGCACATCAATGTAAGATTTTGGTATAAGAATTAAAAATAATAGTTGCCAACCTTCTAGCAGAATGAAAGCCCAATTTGGTCACGAATGTAGAATTTCTATTCAAGAATTGAAAATAATGCTTGCCATCCTTCTAAAAATGCAAAATTACAATTTTCACACAAATGATTTTTATCTAAAAATTGGATATAAGCCCTACTATCCTTCTAGAAGCGCAAAACTGCCATTTGGACAAAAACTTATGATTTCAATAAAAACAAAATGAAATAAGCCTCGCCTTCCTCCTAAAAGCGTGAAATTACAACTTGGCCACAAATGTAGGATTTTGGCCAAAAAATCAGAAATAAGCCTCGCCATCCTTCCAAAAATAAGAAACCACTATTTGCACACAAATGTTGGATTTTGATTTGAAAATTAGAAATAAGCCTAACCATTTTCTCAAAAGAGCAAAATTAAAATTTAGACACAAAAATAGGAATTTGGTTTGGAAATGAGGCTCGGTGTCTTTCCAAAAGCATGACATCATAATTTGTATACAACGGTAAGATTTTGCATCCAAAAATTTTAAATGAGCCTCGATATCTTTCGAGAAGTGTGAAATTACAATTTGAAAATGAATATAACGTTATGAAAATTGGAAAGAAGGTTCCCTATCCACCCAAAAGCACAAAATTACAATTTGGACACAAATGTAAAATGTTGTTTGAAAATTGGAAAGAAGCCTTACAATCATCCAAAAGGTACGATTCAATTTGGACACAAATATATGATTTTCGTCCGAAAATAGGAAATAAGACCGGCTATCCACCTAAAAGTAGGAAATTACAATTTAGAAAAAAATGTAGGATTTTCATCCAAATATTAGAAATATGGCTAATTATCATCCCAAAAGTAGGAAATTACAATTAGGATGCAAATATAGTATTTTTGTCATAAAATTAAGAAAAAGAGACTTCCCATCCTCTTGAAAGTACGAAACCACGATTTGGACACAAACTTAGGATTTTTTCCAATAACTAGAAATAAGGATTACTATCCTCTTGAAGAACAAAATTAAATTTTAGACACAAACCTAGGATTTGTTTTCTAAGAATTGGAAATAACCCTCGCCATCATTCTAGAAGTGAAAAAAATACAATTTGAACATAAATATAGGATTTTTGTCCAAAAATTGGAAATAATCATCAACTTTGTCCCAAAAGTATAAAAATACAATTTGAACGCAAACGTAGGATTTTCGTTCAAAATTTTTAAATTAGCTCTCCATCCTCCTAGAAGCACAAAATTGCAATTTAGATAGACATCTAGGATTGTTGTTGGAGGATTCGACACAAGGCACGCTATCCTCCCAAAAGTACAAAACCATAATTTGTATACAAAAATAGGATTTTTGTCCATAAAATCATAATTTGGATACACCCATAGGATTTGGTATGAGAATCGAAAATAAGCCTAGCCATCATTCTAAAAGTAAAAGAGCCTAATTTTGATACAAACATTGAATTTGGATCCCAAAACTAGAGAAAAGCCTCACCAACCTCCCAAAAGTACGAAACCATAATTTTCACCCAAACGAAAGATTTTACTTGAAAAATTAGAAATAAAGCTCTCAATCCTCCAAAAAAAAAGGCAAAATAACAATTTCAATGCAAACCTATGATTTTAGTCCAAAACGTTTTTTAAAAAAGCCTTTCCATCCTCCAAGAAAAGTAAATTCACAATTTGGACATAAATGCATAGTTTTGGTTCAAAATTTTTTAACAAGCCTCACCCTACACTTCTATCTAAATTATGATATCATGCTTTTAGGCTGATGGTGAGACTTATTTCTAGTTTTTGTATGTAAATCCTACGTTCAAGGCTTAATTGTGGTTTCGTACTTTTAGTAGGATGGCGAGTGTTTTTTCAATTCTCTAATGAAAAGCCTATGTGTGAGACTAAATTGTATTTTTTCACTTATAGGAGGATGGAAATCATAATTTTGAATTTTCGGATGAAAATCCTACATTTGTGTCCAAATTAGCATTTCACACTTATTAGAGGATGGTGAGACTTCTTTCTCATTTTTAGCCAAAATTCTACGTTAGTGTCCAAATTATGATTTTGTGCTTTTAGGAGGATAGTGAGCCTAATTTTCTATTCTTGAATGAAAATCCTAAGTTTGCATCTAAATTATCATTTTGCACTTTTAGCAAGATGGTGAGGATAATTTTCAATTTTCAAATCAAAATCCTATGTTTGTGTTCAAATTAGAATTTCATGTTTTTGGAAGGATGGCAAGGTTTATTTCATATTTTTGAAAAAAAAAAACCTACATTTTTCAAATTTTAATTTTACATTGTTGGAAGCATAGCGAGCCTTATTTCCTATTATCAAACAAACATTCCATGCTTGAGTTCAAATTGTAGTTTTCCTCTTTTAGGATGGTGGCAAGCTTTTTAAAATTCTTAGAATAAAAATCCTATGTTTGTGCCCGACTTGTGATCTTACGCTTTTGGGAGGATAGGAAGCCTTATTATAATTTATGTCCAAAACTTGGAAATGAGGCTCGCTATTCTCGCAACAGTTCAAATATCCCAATTTGGATGGCGTAGGATTTTTGTCTAAAAATTCAAAATATGACTAGCCATCCTTCCAAAAGTGTGAAACCATAATTAAGATGCAAACATAATATTTTCATTTGGACATTAGAAATAAGCCTTGCCGACCTACAAAAAGCACAAAATTAAAATTTTTACACAAACGTAGAGTTCCATCTAAAAATTAGAAATAAGCCTCACCATCTTTCAAAAAGTGCAAAATCATAATTTAGACACAAACATGGAATTTTCATCCTAGAATTCGAAATAAGTCTCACCATCCCTTAAAAGGCATGAATAACAATTTGGACTTAAATGTAGAATTTTCATCTAAAGATTAGAAATATGGCTTATCGTCCTTCCAAAAGTGCCAAATAACAATTTGGATACAAATATAGGATTTTTGTTCGATAATTTTCAATAAGACTCACCATCCTCACATAATTACGAAGTCACAATTTACACACAAAAGAATGATTTTTGTCCCGAGACTGAAAGTAATCCTTGTTGCCCTTATAAAAGCTCAAATTTATAATTTGAACACAAATGTAGGATTTTCGGTTGAGAAGTAGAAATAAGCTCAAAAGTTCAAAATTACAATTTGGGCATAAATGTAGGATTTTAATCCAAAAATTTAAAATAAGCCTCATCACTTCCAAAAGACACAAAATCACAATTTAGACACAAACATAGTATTTTTGTTTGAGAATTGGAAATAAGTATCGCCATCCTCCCATAAGTATTAACGAACAAAGTGGACAAAAACATAGAATTTTGGTCCATAAATTGAAATAAGCTTCGTCATTCTCCTAGAAGCCAAAAATTACAATTTGAACTCAAATGAAGGATTTTTGTGTCTAAGAATTAGAAATAAGTCTTGCCATCCTTCCAAAAGTTTGAAATTATAATTTAGGCACAAATGTAGGGTTTTTGATTTGAAAATTAAAAACCGAACCTCACCATCCTACTAGAGGCACGAAAGGGTAATTCGTGCATTTTGTTAAAGGATTTTTGTTCAACAATTGGAAATAAGGTTCGCAATCATCCTAATAATGTGTCGTACCATGAAAAAATTATTTTTTTCTTTTCCCATAGAGAATCGGTTCAATCAATTTTCAATCAAGGTAATCAAAATGAAACAAAGAGGAAAACAAGAATATTGGAATCCTTGAACAAAGGATAGTCTCCACTTTTGGCGCAATCGTTGATCATCGATTTAAAAATTAATCATTTTCATAATGAATATTGACCATAGAATAACAATAAGATATGTTATCCCCAATCTTTTGTGCATGATTTAATAATTAAAACAAGCTATTTAATTAATCTCTAGCTATCGAACTACCTAGAATGATTTATCTAGATTTAATCCAATAATAGCATTAAGTAATAAAAAGAAAGGTGAAGCAAAATAATTCTCCCACAAGTTAGGAGAATTTAATCTAGTTTTATGTTCATCAAGGAAATAAACGAAAACTTATCCATAGTTACTAATCCCTAATTACTACTACAAGTAAGATTAGACTAGCTATTACGGACTTGAATTCTTAATTAGCAATAAAGTACATAGATCAATCAATTAGTGTGCTTGCCTAATCAATCAATCAACATAATGATTTATAATGATAATGAAAAAAAATAAAATACAAAAAAAGAATTAAATCAGGAAAAGAATTTATTTAAATCCAAAAATAATTTAACAAAAGCTTCAACTTTTGGTTCAACTAAGAAGAATATTTAGAGTTGCATATTTTGGATAAAATTTTCTCTATGGCTATTGTGAATGAATTCCCCTAAAAGTAAAGCCCTACTTTCTAATTTATACTCTTACAAACCTTGCAAAAGTAAGATTCTACTACATGGAGTTGCCTCATATGGACACCTGTCATGGCATGCGGTTTGTTTGTTGTAGGTACATGGCTTGTGCTTTGAATATATGATGGAACATGGCTTGCTTGAATAAGGCACAAGGCTAGGTTATCTTTTGCACTCATCCCATGCCTTTTAGCTTCTGCTAGTTCACTTTTCTTTCTTCCATGAATGAAAACACTATGGTGACACACACAAGCATGTCATTTCCCTTCCACAAGTCATGCTTATGTATACTACTCGTGTGTCTTCTTTTCCTCAACAAACACATAGTTTTCCTTTTAGATCCATATAACCATAAGAATTTTTTTTCTTGTAAAATACATGGCCATGTGTCTCTTTCCTTCCCACTTGGCTTTGCGTGTTGTCTCCATTAGGTCCTTCATAGGCTTGGGCTTTTATGCGTCTTGGCTTAGGTTTATTCACTATAACTCGCCATTATTCCTGTAAAACCTGAATTGTTATCTTGTTCTTAATTAGCATAGTATAATACCTAGAGTACTAGTAAATCTAACAAAAATTGGAATAAAAATGATATAATGTATGTAGTTATTAAATTCCCCCATGCTTAAACTTTGTTAAATGTCGAGCAAAACAAGTAGAACAAAAACCTAACTCATTTTAATAAGAATCGTAACCGCATTTAGCATATGTAATAAGCATTTAAACCCCTTGTTTACCCCTAGCGGATGGGTTGTGTCTCGTGAGAAGATATACCAACAAAATCTTAAGTAAATGTCATGCAAGTATAATGATCCTTCAAGTATTGAGTCTTCATTCAAAATAAAAAAAAATCTATTGATCAAGTTAATATTTTTTAAAATATTACCCTCATATCCATACATATCTCTAAATCAATTTTTGCACTTTATCATCAGCATAATTTAAGCATGCAACCCTTATCTTGCGATTACCCATTTCCATTACTAAAGGAAAACTAGTAAATTAAGATTTTCTTTTCTTAATTTTTTTCAGCATTCCATTTTTTCTTAAATGCCTTTAACAGCTCATCCCTAAGTAATTACTCAACTTTTTATGTTACTACTAATAACATTTTTTATGAAATTAACTAGTTACTCAACAAGTCATAAATTTAGACTACTTTGTGTACTTCTAATACCGTGTATTGTTTTATGTAAAAGCAAACATTTGAGATGAATTCCCCCAATTACTAAGAAACTAAAAAACATTAGAGCATTTACAATTCACTCCATAAGGTAAAAATTTTAATTTGGAATGCTTTTCTTTTCTTTCTAAAAGTTGAAAAATTAATTAGAAAAACTCATCCTACTTAAAAAATGCTTAGACCTAGTTTCAAAGGGTAATTTATAAAGAAAATATTAATTTAAAATTCATTTTTATTCAAAAAGACATAAAAATTATCTAGCATGCATGCACTTCCATAATATTGACAAAGAAAAAAATCTCAACTTTTTCATAAGATCTAGTTAAAATTCTAAATCAATCATCAAGTAAGATAGATATCATACTGCTTATGCCATTCCATTTTTATATATATAAATAACTTAAAAAATGATGGAGTGTCATACCTCCAATAAATTAGCTATTTTAGATTTTTCATGGAACCCAATGTTAGTATAAGTGCCCATGATCCAACTATCTTTAGATGTATTTGAGTTATTGTATTATTGCATTTTTGTATTATTTATAATAAAAAAGTCTTTGCACTAATTCTTGTCATTTATATTTATTGATCGAATAGAATTAGATAGAAGTCCATATGATATCCATTTGCATTACCGATTGATCGAAAGATGTGAGACAAACACTAATGCACATAAATCATATCATTAAATATCCCAAGTAGTAACATTACCAAGAATGGATATTGACTATATGTGGTTAGATTTTTGAGTGCTATGCTCATGCTATATGATAGCAGTAGGAGATCTCACACATATTGGCATAATGATATTAAAGCAAGCACTTAGGTGATTTATGTTAGGGAACATATCACCTGGACTTGACTTGCCATGAGAACCGATTTGGTTTAGTCTATGAGAATCTCATACAAGATAGGTACTACTAGTCCTTGGACTTTAAGTCATCACGATTATCTCACTAGAGGATTTATGCACTTTGACACTCATTTTGATTGATCCAGTAAAGGGTTACACATGGGTGATTCGTTGGGTGCACTAGGAATTTAATGGAGATAGGTGGATAACTAATATAGGATATGTCATTTCTTGTCTGCTAAATGAGTTATCACATTGCACTTCAATGAATATCTTCTCAATAAATCTATGGCTATAGTAGTAGTATGCTAATAAATCATAGTTGGTTTACTCTAAGAGCTAAGGCAATTGAGAATCGGAGAAAACTTATATGAGACATTCGAATAAGACTTATAACTAAGAATATGATCACACTTTGATAAGTTGACATGAGACTGAATTATATGGTAACCATACTCATAAAAGATAATAAAGGATTAATTAATCCTCCAAGGGAATTGTGTAGTCATGGTGCCTTGCTCGAGACCAATCTTGGCTTATGTATCAAGAGATAAAAGAGGTGTCTTTTGTTCTTGATACATTGCCATCATATCTAGAAGCTTACTCAGTCACACACATAAGTTTAAGCATTCACATGATTAAAGGGAAGTAAATATATTGGATAAAGTTTCCAATTATGAAAGTTTTCTATTTTGGAAAGGGTTTTCGAAAATGAAAACTTTCCTAACAATGAGTGATTCCTAATTTGAATTTTTTCTAAAATAGAAAGTTTCTAAATTTAGAAATTAGTTCCTAATTTGGGAGTTAGTTCTAAATTTGGAAGTGAATAACCTAAAATGAAAATAATTTTCTTAATTTTAATTAAAGGGTATTTTAGGAAATTACTTTCTAATTTGGGCCACCTAAAATTATCTAAGTTTATTTATTTGGATAGCCCAGATTAGTTAATTGGGCCAAAAGGTTTAATTATAATCATGAAGATATTTTGATGGGAGGATAAAAAAGAACCTTATTAGATAAGGATGAATGTTTTAAAGATAAAGATCAAAAGCTCACATGTTAAATTGTTCCTAGTCCTTTGAGGATTATGAAGCAACAACCATGAGTCCTATTTAGGATAAGTCGTCGCCAATGCTTGTCCTTAGAGGATAAGAAAACTCTCCCACTATAAATAGGAGGAGAGAGAAGTGGTAACTAAGAGATTTTAACGAGAGAGAAATCAAAAAAAGAGAAAAGGATCTCTAGAGTACATGACATAAGGGAAATGAATGGAAAAAATAGTTTTCTCTTAATAACCCTAAAACATGCCACTTTCCTCTTTTTTTTGGGTGGTCATAAAATTACCCAAATTAGATTTTTATAGGAAACACTAAACAAATAAGAAAAGGTATAGTTAGCACTCTACCAATTTTGAGGGCTTCTTTATGCTTGCTTTGATCGTGTGGATAATAAGTAGATGCCGGACAATTGGATGGTTCCCATCGTTGCTAAAGAATTTAGATCTCTGCTATAACAAGTACTTCTCTATTCATCGTTTTAATTCTTCAATATATGATTAGTTGATTTAACGAGTATGATCTTGAGCCTTTTAGATTGAGAAAATTGTTTATTTTATTTCACACCTCCATAGGATGCATAATCATTCGGTTAATATCGAGCTTCCGTTAAATCTTTGATCGTATATTATGCTAATTATTATTAAATGTAAGAATTACCTATGCTCGATTATAAATCTTGTGTTTTTTCTATTTTAAATAAATTTAAAAGTAAAATTTGGTTAAAATCAATGGGCGCATGTGAGGTTGAAGTTGGAAATTGGCGCTCGCATCCATGAAAACATTAGGCATGTCACGCACTCGGGCACGAGAGAGGCTAGGCCGGTCATGCCCTAGGTGACCGATAGGCTAAGCCTACTAGCCGAATGTCACACGCTAGAGGAGTGAAGGCAAGATGATGCGTTAGGCTCGGTAGGCCGGGCACATGCATGCTAGGCCGCACTACGAGGCGATCACACACTAGATGAGGAAGACCGGCGCTTATGAGCCAAGCCCTATAGATCAAGCCCGTAGTTAAGCCGAGTGTACATGTGAGACCACTAGCCGGGCTCTCGTGTGCTCGACTTGTTGGGCATGGGCGGGCGTGCACGAGTGTGCCAAGTCGAGTGCTAGGGCATCGAAGCCCATAGGCCTTCGAGGCCTAAAAGCCCATATGCCCAAAGTGGGCCCAAAGCCCAAAAGGTTTTAAAATTGAAATTTACAGAAATTTTGATAAATTTATAAAATGACCAAAACATAGATTTATAATTGAGATTTGAATAAAATATGTTTCGTTGGTATGCCATATATCAATGTGATTGAAGAATGATTGAATGGTATAGATTAGTCATCCTAATTTTATAAATGAATGTTTGTAATTTTTAGATAAATAGGCCCTTCGCATCCCGCCTTCTCTATTACTCTATTGTATTTCTCTTTTCATCCTACTCCCCTTGAATATTATTTGAGGTTTATTTTTCAAATAAAATGTAAAAGTAGAAAATAGAAATTAGAATAGATGCAAAGAGATGATGCCAAGAAATGAAGATATTTTTGAAGAAATTGTAATAATTTTTCACCTATGTATTTAACCCACTAGTCTCCTTATGGCTTAGGGGGCTAGTATTAGAGATCTATTATCATTCATTGATCCTTATGTCATGCAAAGATGTACGTATATTAAGTGATTAATGTCGGTATGCATGTTATGAAGAATATGATTATTGATTAGTCCGCATTCTAAGATGAGAAAAACCAAATTAAATCCTTCAAATAAAGTATTAAGTTAATTTCCTTCCAACGTTACGAGGAGAAAACTCTCTTGGTCATTGTTGGCTTATTGAAATAGCTTAAGGTCACTTCTTTATCGAAGGAAACAAATCATGGGCCATACGATGTCCTCAAATGTTGGGTCTAACTTAAAATGAGTTTTTGGGTTTATTCATATAAATCAAGGTCTAGTAAACTTATAGGCGGAAATTATTATTCACATAAGATGTGATTGACAAAGGGTTGTCATGCCAATGAGATTAGAAATTACATTAGATATAATTGGTAAGGATTTACCTATTGAATCCTCCATTTATGATCGATTGAGATAACACAAGGTTAATGCATGTTAGAGGATGGGATCCAAACCAACTAAGAAAACAAATCAAAATTTTTTCTCAAGTTTTATATTGAGAGGGTTATAGAACTTAAAGAAAATACCGAGAGTGAGCATAGATTTTACTTCTTTAATTTATGCTTTCTTTTATTTTATGCAATCTAATTAAAAAAATCGTATGCTTTTCTATCCTATAATGGTTGTTGCACAACATGATTGGTAATACATCGATGAGATAGATGATTAATGAAAGTAATGTATTAAATGGAATAAAATTTCTTGACTAAAAAATCAATAAAAGGAATGTCCTCTAACATGAGAAAATGCTCTATACGATAGATGATAAGAAATACTATGAAGGAGTACAAATGAAAAGTTCTAAAAGTACTTCAAGTATTTTTGTTATTGAAGTGAACTTTTCTACTTCTAGTTCAACATCATGGGTATTCGATATTATATGTGATACACACATTTACACAAATTTAAACGAATTAAAAGAAGCTAGAAAGACTTTTTCTAATGTGATTGACCTATGTGTGGTAGATACCTATGAGTTAGCACTACCATCAAGACTTGAACTTACACTCGTAAGCTCGTTATTATATTTCTAGAATAACTAGAAATATCATTTCAATTTCTTATTTGGACCAAGATAGTTTTTAATTTTGATTTAAGAACAGAGCTTGTTCCTTTCTTAAAGATGATGTTTTATATGGAAATGTTGATGTAATAAACAATTTATATGTTTTGAATATAGACGCACCAATATATAACATATATGCAAAAAGACTTTTAATGATATAAATAAAATATATCCGTGGCATTGTCGACTTGACCGTATAAACGAGAATCATATATCCAAACTACATAAAACTAGATATTTAGAATCATTTTATTATGGCCCTTATGATGTCTACGAATCTTGTCTACTTGGTAAAATGAAAAAACCCCTTTTTTAGTGGAAAAGGTGAAAAAGTTACTCGGTTTATTAGGCCTCATATGTAGTGATGTATGTAGGCCCATTTCCACCCAAGTTAGAGGAGGATATGATTATTTCATAACCTTTAATGATGATAGATTATGTTTTAGTTTTGTGTATCTCATGCTACGAAGTCTAAAGCATTTGAAAAGTTCAAAGAGTTTAGGTTTGTAATCGAAAAACAAATAGGCAAAAGTATTAAAGCACTTTGATCATATCGAGGTGAAAAATTATTAAGCACTAAATTTGTAAATCATTTATAGAGAAAAGGATTCTCTCTCAATGAATCTCACCTAAAACACCACAATTGAATGGTGTGTCCGAAAGGAGGAATTGGATATTCTTAGACATGGTTCGGCCCATGATGAGTCAAGTGGATATCTTTATTTCAATTTGGGGATATGCACTCTTTACGATGACATTTATTTTGACTAGGGTTCTAACAAAGTCTTTTGATTAGACTCCACATGAGATATAGAAAGGAAAAAAACCAAATATGTCTTTCCTTAAGATTTGAGGTTATGAAGCATATGTCAAACATTTGGATGGAGATAAGCTTGAGCCTAAATCAATAAAATATAAATTTGTGGGATATCCAAAAGAAAAAAAAATGATAATACTTTTACCAACCATAAGAACACAAGGTTTTGATGGCTAGGCATGCTATATTTCTTGAGAAAGAATTTATAGATGGTAGGACCAAGTGAGAGGAAAGTTAAACTCAATGAGATTGAATAAGACTCATAAATCGACACTTCATAAGAGGAACCCCAAGTAGAAAAGTTACATAAGTGTTGTAAATATCCTATAAACTCATATATAAGAACTTTATAGGTCCAAGAGGATTCTTCAAGAGCCAAAAAAATATGACCTTCTTGTCTTTACATATAGAGATGTGTCTATTATACAAGATGACTAACCTAATACTTATGAAGAGGCAATGTTAGAGATTGATTTCAAAAAAATAGCATGAGGTCATACAATTCAAAATGAAATCCATATACACTAACGAAGTATGGGCTTTGGTTGATCCACCCGAAGGTGTCAAATCTATTAGGTGTAAGTGGGTTTTTAAGAGAAAAACCAACATGGATGGGTATGTATATACATACAAAGCCAGATTGGAGGCTAAAGGATATTGTCAAAAATAAGGTGTTGATTATGATAAAACTTTTTCACTAGTAGTAATGGTTAAATCCATTCAAATTATGCTTTCAATTGCTACATATTACGATTATGAGGTATGGCGGATGGATGAAAAAATCACTTTCTTTAATAAAAAATTAAATGAGGATGTGTACATGACACAACTTGATGGTTTTATTACCAAAACACATATAAATAAGATTTACAAATTACAAAGATTAATTTATGAACATAAGCAAGCATCGAGGAGTTAGAATCAACGTTTTGATGAAATGATAATAAAGTTTGACTTTTCACAAAATGAAGATGAACCTTTTATAGACAAGAAGGTTAGTGGGAGCTCAATCGTTTTTGTTGTGCTATATTAGATGATATACTACTTATTGACAACAACACTATCATATTGCAATCTTTAAGAGATTTTTTTGTCCAAAAACTTCTCCATGAAAGACATAGAAGAGGTAGCTTACATTCCGAGATAAATAAATAAAAATGTTAGGACTCTCCCAAAGCACGTATACATTGATAAAAAATTAAAGATGTTTAGTATGGAGGAATCCAAAAGAGAACTTATTCCAATGTCACTTGGCATAAAAATTTCGAGGTCGAGTGTCCCGACACACAAAAGGAAAGAAAAAGAATGAGTTGCATTCCCTATGTGTCGATCATAGGATCTATCATGTATGACATGTTATGTACACAATTTGATATCTCATATGCTTTGAGTATATATAGTAGATATCAAGTCGATCTAAGTGAAAAAAACTAGGTTGTCATGAACCGCATTCTAACGTATTTGTGAAGAACTAAGGATGCTTTCCTAGTCTATGGAGAAGATGGACTAGTAGTGAAAGGGTTCACGGATGTCATTTTCAAGCCGATTATGACAAATTTAAGTCTCGGGATTTACTTTTTAGTTGAACAAGCAGAGTTGTTAGTTGAAAAAGTTCCAAGCAAGAAATAGTGGTCGACTTAGTAACCGAGGTCTGAATATGTTGCAATTCTAGAAGCGACTAAGGAAGCCATTTGGATTCTTAAATTTGTTTTTAGACTACAAATGGTTCCTAGCATTGTTGATCTAATAGTATTGTACAACGATAATAACGGTGCTATAGCACAAGCTAAGGAACCAAGGTCTCATCAATGATCTAAGCATCTATTATGATGGTACCATATAATTAGAGGGATTATCAATCATAGTGATATAAGGATAGAATAGATCTACATTGATGACAATATAACCGATCCTTTGACTAAACCTTTGTCATAACTAAAACATGAGACCCTTACTTGATTGTCAAGATTAAGGGATATGCTAGTTGGTTCTAGTGTAAGTGAGAGATTATTAGTGTAGGTGCTAAAGATTCAATCATGTTTGAATGGGTTTGAGTTACTCGTATTATTACATTATTTATAATAAAAGAAATCTTACTATTAATTTTTATCATTTACAATTATGGATTGAATATAATTAGATAGAATTATATATGATATGCATTTGCTTTAATGATTATCAAAAGATGTGAGATAAAAACTAATACACATAAATGATATCGTTAAAAGTCCCAAGTCATAGCATTAATAAGAATGGACATTGACTTTATGTGGCTAGACTTGTGAATGCTATGCTCATGCTATACGATAGGCTGTAGGGGATCTCACATATATTGGCAACACTTAGGTGATTTATGTTAGAGAACATATCACTAGACTTGACTTGCCATGAGAACCAATTTGGTATAGCCTATGGGAATCTCATAAGAGATGGGTACAACTAGTCCTTAGACTTGAAGTCATCACGATTATATCATTAGAGGATTTATGCACTTTGACACTCATATTAATGGACCTAGTAAAGGGTTGTACGTGAGTAATTCATTGGGTACACTAGGAATCTAATTGAGGTAGGTTGATGATTAAGATAGGACATGTCATTCGTTATATGCTAAAGAAGTTATCACATTGCTCTCCAATGAATGTCCGGTCAATAAATCTATGACAACGGTAGGAGTGCACCAATAAAAGCATAGTTGGTTTACTCTAAGACTAAGACATTTAAAAATTGAAGAAAAATTATGTGATCATGATCGAACAAAACTTATAACCAAGTTCAAGATCACACTATGATAAGTTGACATGAGGACTGAATTATATGATAAACATGATCGTAAAAGGTAATTATGGATTAATTAATCCTTTTAGAGAATTGGGTAGTCATAATACCTTGCTAAAGGCCAATCTTGATTTATGTATCAATAGATAAAAGAGGTATCTTTTATTCTTGATACATTGCCAACATATATAGAAGCATCTTGGGTAACCAACATAAAAGGTTTTCAATTTTGAAAGTTTCCTATTTTGGAAAAAGTTTTAAAAAATGGAAAGTTTTAAAAAACGAACATTTCCTAAAATAGAAAGTTTCTAATATTAGAAAGTAGTTGCCTAATTTGGAAGTCGGTTCCAAATTTAGAAGTAAATTACCTAAAAGGGAAATTAGTTTCCTAATTTAGGTGTAAGGGTAATTTGGGAAATTGTGTCCTAATATGGGCCTCCTAAAATGTCTAACCTAATTTATTTAGATAGTCCAAATTAATTAATTAGTCAAAAGATGTGTGGGCTAATGGGTTTAATTAAAAACGTAAAAGATATTTTGATGGAAGGATACACATGAATCTTATTGGATAATGATAAATATTTAAAAGGATAAGATCAAAAAGTTCACATGCATATTGACTCGAAATCCTTAGAGGATTAGGAAGGAAAAACACAAAGTCCTTTAGGGACTAATTGTTAGTGTTAGTGCCTAAGATCCAACAATATTTGGATAGGCTCATATTAATGTATTATTGCATCATTTATCTTAATAATAATAAAGAAGTCATTCTATTAAATCTTATGTTCACATATTGTTAAATATAGAAGAATTAGATAGAAGTTCTTATGATAAACATTTATCATAGTGATTGATCGAAAAATGTGAGATAAATGCTAATACATGTAAATGATATCATTAAACATCCACAGTCATAGCATTGTCAAGAATGGACATTGACAATCTGTGGATAGACTTGTGAGTGTTATGCTCATACTATATGATAGTAATAGGAGATCTCACACCTATCAACATGGTGATGCCAAAACAACCATTTAGGTGATTTATTTTAGAAGACATAACACTCGGACTTTACTCATCAAGAAAACCCATTTGACACTCGTTTTGATGGACCTAATAATGGGTTGCACATGGGCGATTCATTAGGTGCACTAGGAATCTAATAGAGGTAGATGTATGACTAAAATAGGACATATCATTCTTTCTATGCTATAGGAGTTATGACATTACATTTCGATAAATGTTTGCCGGAGAAATCGCGACCACAATAGGAGTACTCCAATAGAGTATAGTTGGTTTACTCTAAGAGCTAAGACATTTAGGAATCAAAGAAAACTTGTGTGATATAATCGAGAAAGACTAATAACTAAGTTCGAGATAACATTATGATAAGTCGACATGAGGACTCGAATTGTATGGTAACCATGCTCATCAAAGATAATAATGGATTAACCAATCCTCTTAGAGAATTAGGTCATCATGATGTCTTGCTAGATGCTAATCTTGATTTATATATCAAGAGATAAAAGAGGAGCCTTTTATTCTTGATACATTACTAACAAATCTAGGAGTCTATGGATTCATACACATACGTTTGAGCATGCACTTTATAAATGAGAAACAAAGATATTGGAAAACGTTTTCGAGTATAAAAGTCTCCTAAAATGAAAAGTTTCCTAATTTAGAAATTAGTTTTCTAATTTGAAAGTTAGTTTCAAATTTGAAAATAAAGAACATAAAAGAAAAAAGGAGTTTCCTAATTTAGGTTAAAGGGTGTTTTAGAAAATTGTTTCCAAATGTAAAGCTCGGTAAAATAATCTAAGAATGTTTATTTAGATAGTTCAAATAAATTAATTGGGCTAAAATAGTTTTGGCCCATTAGGTTTAATTAAAAGCCTTAAGATATTTTGGTGCGAAGATAAACATCAACCTTATTAGATAAGTTTGAATATTTTAAAGATAATAATCAAATAGTCCACATATAAAATAACTCCTCATCCTTGGAGAATAAGGAAGTAACAACTTAGAGTCCAAAAAGGACTTGTTGCTGCCTCTGTCCTTGTCCTTGGAGGACAAGGAAACTTTCCTCTCATAAATAGAGGAGAGGTGTAGCATAAAGAAGGCTAATGAAAAAAAGAGTACTCGGTCAAGTTAAAAACAACATTGCAACATTCGGACAAAGAAAAAATAAAGAGAGCAAAGTTTTGGCTAGCCTTAAAAATTAAATAAGGCACACAACCAAAAGAGAAAAATAATGAGAAAATAGTTTTCTCTTAAACTCTAGCAAGCTATACTCTTTCCTTCTCCTTTAACATTTTCATAAAATTACACGAGATTGATTTCTAAAGGAAATACTAAATTAGAAAAGGTAGAGCTAGAACCTTATTGATTTTGAGTACTTCTTTATGGATACTTCGACTACATGGATCATCAATAGAGGTTGGAAATATGGATGACTTTTTTTAAAAAAATTTTGGATCTGCGCTACAAGAGATAATCCTTTATTTATAGCCCAATATTCATGTATGTATAGTTAGTATATTCAATGGCTTGATCTTAGCTCCTTAGATGGACTAAATTTTTTTATTTATTCCACACCTCCACATGATGCATGATCCTTCAATTGGTATAAGAGCCTTAATTGAATCATTGATTGTATGCTTGATTGATTATGATGAACTACATGAATTCGCTATATCCGATTATAAATCTTGCATTTTTAGTTATTTATATAAAAATAAAACTGAATTTTGGGTAAGAATCGGTAGGGGCAAATGAGGCCGACGTTGGATGTCGATGCTTACCTACGTGGCAGCCCTATTGACTATTGCACACTAGGTAGAATTGTCGCCTTGCCGGGCCATACGCTAGGCATGCGGTAGGTAGGCGCGATGGGCCGCCGGGCCATGCACCGAGCGTGTAGGGCGGACTGCTTGCTAGGTTGTGTGATAGGCGAGTAGCCTAGGCCGAGTGCAAGGCTGCATGCACTAGGGGTCCATGACAAACACTCGCATGGCGGGTCGAGCCCGATAGGCACGCGCATTAAGCACAACATGCTAGCTCGCATGATAGGCACACAAACTAGGCTGCATGCCATGCTACACGTGCTAGGTGCATGTGTCAAGCCTAGGGGCCCAAATTATAGATTCATAATTGTTTGGGCTATGCACTTTTCTCGCCGAGTTGGTGGTCACGAGTAGATGTACCCTAGCATGCAATCCCGAAGGTTTAGGCTTCAAAACCTATGAATCCTCGAGGGTCGAAAGCCTATGGGCCCAAATTATAGATTCATAATTGTTTTATGAATGAAATTATTTCATTAGAATGCCATGTATCAATGTGATTGAAGCATGGGTGAATGGTATGGATGAGTCGATGTAGTTTTATGAGTGAATGCTTGTAATTTTTTGGATAAATAGACTTATGTGTCCAGCTTTCTCTATTGTTCTATTATATATCTCTTCTCATCTTACTCTCTTCAAATATAACTCTAGGTTTCTTATTTCTAATAAATGTAAAGTAGAAGATAAGAATTAGAATAGATACAAAGAGAAGACGCCAAGTATTAAAGACATTCATGAAGAATTTGTAATAATTTTTCAGCTAGGAATTGACCCACTAGTCTCTTTATGGCTCGAAGGGGCTAGTACTAGAAATCTATTATCATTCATCAATCTTTGAATCATGCATGAGATGTATGAATGTGATGAGATCAATATTAGTATGTATGATTAGGAATAATATGATTATTGTTTAATATGCATGCTAGGATGAGACCAACCATATTAAATCCTTCAAATAAGATATTAAGTTAATTGCTTTTCAACGTTATGTGATGGAAACTCTCTTTGTCATTATTGGCTTGTTGAGATAACTCAAGGTCACTTCTTCCTTAAAGGAAACAAATCATATGCCATGCGATGCCTATGAATGTTGGGTTTGTTGAGATAACTCAAGGTTCAATAAACTTGTAAGCAAGGATTGGTATTCACATAAGATGTAACAAAGATAAGGAGTTATCATACCACTAGAATTAGGAATTACATTAGATATAATTCGTAAGGAGTTACCTAGCTAATCCTTCATGTATAGCCTGTTGTGATAACTCAAGGCTAATGCATGTTAGAGGATGGTATCATAACCCACTATGAAAATGTATCAAAAAGTTTTTTTGAGTCCTATATTGAAGGTTATAGAGCTTGAAGAAAATAGTGAAAGCAAATCTAGATTTTACTACTTTAATTTAAGCTTTGTTTACTTTTATACAATTTAATTAACCAAACCTTATGCTTTTTTATTCTATCGGATTGGACATTATGACTACAAACACAATGATACGATCAATCATTGATGGAAGCAATGCCTTTAATGATGCAAACTTCCTCAGCTAGGAAATGAATTTGAGGGATAATCATCAAACATGAGAAAATTCTTTATACAATAGAGAAAGCTCTTCTAGATGAGCCTCCTCTGTTCAAGCTAAAGCTCATAAAGCATGGATCAAACATAGAGATGATGCAATCATCGCTTAGAGCATCATGCTTCTTGCTATGATGTTAGAACATAGGTGCCAATACGGAAGCTCACAAGCTTTTGATATCATAGCAAAGCTCAAAAGCTTATTTGAGGAGAATACTAGGCATGAACATTGTGAAATAGTGAGGAAGCTCTTTAGAGCTAGAATGGATGAGGAATCCAATGTCAAAAACCTTGTCACTAAAATGATAGACTATATCGATAGATTGGCTAAACTTGAAGTTAGAATGGATGCTAATTTGTCCATTGACCTAGTACTATAATCGTTGTCCAATAGCTTTAGACAGTTCATTATAAACTTCAATATGATACGCATGCAAAAGACTCTTAGAGAGTTATTATCCATCCTAAGGGAAGCTCAACCCAAAATTAACAAAAAGAATAAAAGTTATGTACTTCTAATTAATAAAGGAAAAGGCATAGTAAAGGTCAAGAAAAAGCCCAAAAAGAAGAAAAAGTCTTTAATTGCACCTACTCGGAGGAGTGAAAAAAGCCGAGGCTTAGAATAGCCCAAAGGATGCGGTTGCTTTCATTGCAACAAGAAAAGGCATTGGAAGCACTACTACAAAAAGTACCTAGAAGGGGTGCAAAAGAGGAGCTCTACCACCACCTCGGGTATTTATGTTATTAATGCTAATTCTTTTATTGCTAAATTTCACCTCATGAGTATATGATACTAAATGTGGTGATTGCATTTTTGAAATGTATAGGAGCTTAGAAAAGGAAGAAAGATAGCTTTAAGGGAGAATATCTACATAATAACAATGGATCAAGAGTTGGACCATTAGATGTAGGTATTTACAAGCTAGCACTACCATTTTGGGATATACTAATACTCAATCACTATTATTTTAGTAGAGACTAAAGATCTCTATTTTTTTCTTTGAATAAGTATTTCATTTTTAAGAATAATGGTTATTTTTTAAGATGAGTTTTTATGAAAAAATCTAGATAATGATTATATGTTTTAAACATAACTCTCAAATATATAACATAAATACTAAAAGACTTAAATGATCTAAATAAACATTAATTAGTAAGCGACATCAAACTTAGTCATATAAGCAAGAATCCCATATTCAACCTATTTATACAAAGGATATTTATAATCATTTTATGATGTCTAAGGAAACTTGTTTACATTGCAAAGAGGCATATATCCGCTTTTAGTTGAAAAGGAGAAAGAGTTACCGATTAATAAAAATCTTACACACGGAGATGTATATGGTCCAATCTTCACCCATGCAAGAGGAGAACATGCTTGTCACATAGCCTTTAATGATAGTGGATTATGTTGTGGTTATAAGACATAATTCCAAAGCATTTAAAATATTTAAAAGTTTAAGGCTTGAAAAGTCATGTGACAAACTAGCAAGAGTATTAAAGCATCTCAATTAGATCGAGGAGATGAATACTTAAATGCCAAAACTTTAAATCACTTAGAAGATAATGAGATTTTCTATGGACATGGAATGTTAGACATGATCAGTCCATAATGAGTAATGAGTCAAATTAATATCCCTAATTATGAATGAATACTTCTTACTACAACCTTTAAAATGAATAGAATTCCAATTAAACCTACTACATATAAGATATTGAAAAGGAAAGAAAATGAGTTAATCTTTCTTTAGGATTAGAGGAAAGTGAATGTTGAAGGGTTTGACAAAGACAATAATGAAGCCCAAAATAATAAACTACTAAATTGTGAGATATCCAAATCATGACAAGGATATCAATCTCTTACCACTAGAATAAAGTGTTGTTCCTCACTAAACATACTATGCTCCTTGGGAAGGAATTTATGGATGCTAGAAACAGTGAGAGGAAATTCAAACTTAATAAGATTTGAGTAGACTCATATATTGACACTCTAAATAAAGGAATTCCAAAGTAGAATGATTACAAAGCGTTGTAACTCTCTCGCAAATAAAAACACAAGAACTTCACAAGTTTAAAAGAAATTCATCACAAGATAAAAGGATATGATGTTTTTATCTTGACACATGGTGATGTGAACCCAAAAGGGATGATGAAACTAATACTTTTAAAATGGCAATGTTAGACATTGATTCCTATAAGCGGCAAATGAAAAATGATGTGTAGTTGACACACCGTAATGGTTCCTAAGAACATGCAAATAAGATTTGCTAAATGCTAAGGTCCATTAATAGACTTAAGCATGCCTTTAGGAATAAAATTTGATGTTTTATGGAATGTCAAAGAGTTTGATTATTCATCAAAGATAGACGAACCTTATGTATATAAGAAGTTAGTCGGAGTCTCGCTAGTCATGATTATTCGACACTAGATTACACCTCGACTATAATATCATGTTGTAAACAAAAGATTAAGGAATCTAGAAGAAAATTCCAAAGGATGACATATGAAAGAAATCTACAATCTAAGAGTATAGATCTATAGAGATAGATTACTTGGAATGTGAGGAGTCTCCTAAGGTAGTTACAATGACATGATACTAAAAGGTTTAGTATGGAACAATCAAAGAAAGTTTTTTTCCAATGTCATGTAGCTTAATGATCGATAACAAAGGATCTATAGCACAAGCTAAGGAACCAAGGTCTCATCAACGATCTAAGCATGTGCTATAATGCTATCACTTGATTATAGAGATAAAAAAATTTATGGTAACATAAAGATAGAAAAGGACCATACTACAATAACATAGCTAACCATAGAGTAAGCTTTTATCATAGCTAAAACATTTGACTCTCACTCAATCATCGAGATTAAGGGACTCGGCTAGTTGGCTCTAGTGAAAGTGGGAGATTGTTAGTATTGGCGCCCAAGATCAAATTATTTTTTGATGGGCTCATGTTAATTTGTTATTACATTAGTTATTTTAATAATAAAAAAGAATTCATTCTATTAATTCTTATGTTTACATCTTGATAAATTCGAGTAGAATTAGATAAAAGTCCTCATGATATTCATTTACAATGGTGATTGATTGAAAGATGTGAGATAAAGACTAACACATATAAAGGATATCATTAAACATCCCAAGTCATAGCATTGTCAAGAATGAACATTGATAATATACGGATAGACTTATGAGTGCTATACTCATGCTATATGATAGCGAGTAGGAGATCTCACACCTATTAGCATGGTGATGCCAAAGGAAGCATCTAGGTGATTTGTGTTAGAGAAGATATCACTAGACTTGACTCGCCATGAGAACTCATTTGGTTTTTGTATATGGGAATCTTATACGAGATGGGTACAAATGGTCTTTAGACTTGAAGTCATCATGGTTGTCTTATTGGAGGACTTATACACTTTGACACTTGTTTTGATGGACCCATTAATGGGTTACACATGAGCGATTCCTTGGGCGCACTAGGAATCCAATGGAGGTAGGTATATGAATAAAGTAGGATATGTCATTCCTTGTATGCTAAAAGAGTTATCATATTGCACTTTGATAAATGTACGCTTGAGAAATGCTGTGGTCGTAGTAGGAGTACATCAATAGAGTATAGTTGGTTTACTTTAAGAGCTAAGACATTTAAGAATCAAACAAAACTTGTGTGATCATAATTGAGCAAGACTAATAACCAAGTGTGAGATCAAACTATCATATGTTGATATGAGGAGTAAATTGTATGGTAACCATACTCATGAAAGTTAATAATGGATTAACTAATCCTCTTAGAGAATCGGGTAGTCATGATGCCTTGTTAGAGGCCAATCCTATTTTATGTATCAAGAGGTAAAATAAGAGTCTTTTGTTCTTAAAACATTGCAAATATATCTAGGAGCATATTGAGTCACATGCATAAGTTTAAGTATTCACATTATAAATGAGAAGCAAATATATTGGAAAAAGTTTTCTTAATTAGGAAGTTTCCTAAAGTGGAAAGTTTCTTAATTTGGAAATTGGTTTCCTAATTTGAAAGTTAGTTTCAAATTTGAAAATAAATTTGAAAATAAAGAACCTAAAAGGAAAGGAGTTTCCTAATTTAGGTTAAAGGGTCTTTTGGAAAATTATTTCCAAATGTGGACCCTGCTAAAATAATCTAAGAATATTTATTTGGATAGTCCAAATAAATTAATTGGGAGAAAATAGTTTTGGCCTATTAGATTTAATTAAAAGCTTTGAGATAATTTTGGTAGAAGGATAAACATCAACCTTATTGGATAAGGTTGAATGTTTTAAATATAAACATCAATCTTATTGGATAAGGTTGAATGTTTTAAGGATAATAATCAAATAGTCCACATATAAAATAGCTCATCATCCTTAGAGGATAAGAAAGTAACAATCTAGATTCCTAAAAGGACTTGTTGCCATCCCTTTCCTTATCCTTGGAGGACAAGGAAACTCTCTCCCTATAAATAGGAGGAGAGGTATGGGATAAGGAAAGCTAATGAAAAAAAAGAGTATTTGGCCAAGTTAAAAACAACATAGTAACATTCGGCCAAAGA
The DNA here is from genome assembly GCA_963924115.1 of Dovyalis caffra. Lineage (NCBI taxonomy): Eukaryota > Viridiplantae > Streptophyta > Magnoliopsida > Malpighiales > Salicaceae > Dovyalis > Dovyalis caffra. The sequence goes on from CAWUPB010001108.1 coordinate 14,563,222, forward strand.
AAAAATAAAAGGATCAAAGTTTTAGACAACCCTCAAACTTAAAAAAGGCATAATGCCAAGACGAGAAAAAAATAAGGAGAACATAGTTTTCTCCTAAGCCTTAGCAAGCTATAATCTTTTCTTCTCCTTTAAGGTTGTTACAAAATTACCCGAGATTAATTTCTAAAGGAAATACTAAATCGAAAAGGTGGAGCTAGCACCCCATTGATTATGAGTGCTTCTTTGTGGATACTTGGACTGGGTGGATTACCAATAGAGGTCGAACACTTGGATGACTTTTTTGAAAAACAAATTTAGATCTATACTATAATAGATGATCCCTTTTTTTATAGCTTAATATTCATGTATGTATGGTTAGTAGATTCAACGGCTTGATCTTGAGCTCTTAGATAGAGAAATTTTTTTTATTTATTCGGCACCTTCATAAGATGCATGAACCTTCACTAATTGCTTCCCCCTTTCTTATCCTTGGAAAAGAAGGATTATATAAATAAAATAAGAGACAAAAAAGAGTGGTACAAGACAGAGGACACATGGCAAAAGGGAAAATAAATTAAGACTACATGGTAGAGAGAGAAAATAGTTTTCTCTCCCTAAAAATTGCACCTCCTCTCTTCCTTCTCTTAGGGTTGTTGCATAAATTACCCTATACATTTCTATAGAAAAACACCAAAATCAAGTTAGAAAAGGTGGAGCTAGCATGCTATTAATTTTGTGTGCTTGCTTTGATTGCATAGATTATTAATAGAGGTCGGGCGCTTGGATGACTCCTTTTCCACTAAGGTTAAAATCTATACTACAAAAGGTAGTCCTTTATTTATGTTTTAATTCATGCATATATGGTCATTTGATTCAACGATATGATATTAGGCTTTGTAGATGGAGAAAATTTTATTTTATTTCACACTTTCAAAGGATTCATGATCCTTTAATATTCGGCCTTTACTTTTGTTCTCCTTATTCACTTGCACAATTAAAGCTCTTCTAATCATTAGAGCCTCTCTTATTGCTTGGTACTCCTCTCTATCACTCACATCCCCTAATGGTAGCATAGACTCTCCATGTCAATATCACCATTTCCCCTTTAAACCAAAGTGTGATTGTTTGCGAATTTTGATGCAACATGGCCCCCTCCCTTGACATTTAAAGCTCAAACATCTCTATTTCTAATAGGAGATATGAGATGTCCGTTTGTCTTTCCATAACTCAACTCTTTGTTTTTAGATGCCTTAACCTTAGAATTATAATCAACTTTGGTCTCTTTTTTACCCCAACTTGATTTTCTAAGAGTTGGAATTTGAATTCTGCCTAAACCAAATAGAAATCTTCCTCTTAAGTTACTTCTCCATAACCATAGCCATGTGTTTGATGTCCCTTATTTTTACATAATGCTATAACTCCACTATATTGGCAACATCATCATTGAGGCCTTATAAAAATTGAGCTTTACTCGGCCTCTTTATCCTCCTCGATATTTGATCAAATCATAACATCCTTCATCTACTTGTAGCACTACTCCATAGATTTGGTACCTTGGGCAAATCTCTCGTAATTTCTAATGCGGTTCTTTATAACAATTATTAAGGATAAACCTTCTCTTTTGACAACCTTCATCTCCTCCCAACTATTAATAGGCCTCACTCTATTTATTCTCTAATAAAAAACACGTTGATCCTGCTAAGTAATGGCATAATCGATAAACTTAATAGCAACAAGTTTTACCTTTTCTCTTTAGAGTAATGACAACAATCAAAAACAAGCTCCACTCTCTTCTTCCACTCTAAATAAACTTTTGGATCATTCTTCCCTTGGAATGGAGGAATGTTTAGTTTGATGATACTCAAGTCTTATTCATTCTAATCTCTCCTTCAAAAATGTCTACTACCACCTTTGTTGTCTCCATATTTAGCTATGGATGGCTGACCATTAAAATCATCATCATCATATTCATCATTGAACTTATGGTCTTATCTCTCTTACCTTTTTGTATTAAGAACCCGACTACCTCTTTTATCCCTTTACAACATAGCAATGACGGCTACTTGTCTCTCCACTTAATCTCTCATATAATCCAATCCGGTGTTCATGCATTGAAACTCTTTTGGCCTAGCTTTTAGCATGAATGACACACTATCATGTTCCTTCTCTCGCTACACCTTTACCTTTTCAAGTTATTTTTTATTTTTTTCTAAATATATAAAAATTGGTTAGAAAAACTCATAAAAACTCCCTCGTGTTTCACTCTATTTAATATCACTCAATCCTTGTTTTTTTTCCTCTTTGTGGCTTTTACAAAAAAAAAAAAAAAAAAAGAGCTCACATTCATGCGATTTACTAAATTTTTTTCCCTTTAGTTTTTTCTTAAACTCAACAAAATCTTATTGTTTCATACTTTTAGGTGGATATCAAGGCTTGTTTGCAAATATGGAATCAAAATCATATATTTATGTCAAAACTATGATTTTGTGCTTCTACAATGATGGAAAAGCTTATTTCTAATTTTCAAAGCAAAATCCTACATTTATGACTAAATTATCATTTCATGCTTCAAGCAAGATGGTAAGGCTTATTTCCAATGTTCAAAACAAAATCCTACATTTTCGTATAAATTATGATTTTGCACTATTTGGTGGATAACAAGCCTTATTTCTAATTATTGAATCAAAATCCAACATTTTGTTGTAAATTACCCTTTTGTGCTTGTTAATGGATGGCGAGGCTAGTTCTCGATTTTTAGACAAAATATTACATTTGTGTCCAAATTGTAATTTTGTGCTTTTGTGAGAATGGCAAGGCTTATTCAAATTCTCCGACAAAAATCCTATGTTTTAGCTCAAATTGTAATTCCACACTTCTAGGAGGATGGCAAGGCTTATTTCCAATTCTCAAACTAAATCTTACATCGTAACTTGTGCTTTTGGGAGGAGTACGAGGCATATTTTCAATTTTTGAATGAAACTCCTACATTTTGTTCAAATTGAAATTTTGTGCTTCTAGGTAGTAAACAAGGCTTATTTCATGTTTTTGAATGAAAATCCTAAGTTCATATTCAAATTCTAACTTTGTGCTTCTAAAGGATCGAAAGCCTTCTTTCCAATTAGTAGACCAAAATTATATAATTATAATTTTGCTTTTTTGGGATGACGGTGAAGCTTATTTTCAATTTTTGAACCCAAATCCTACTTTTGTGTTTAAATGTTGATTTTGCGCTATTTAGGGGATAACAAGCCATATTTCTAATTTATGAACAAAAAACATATATTTGTGTCCAAATCAGCATAGCATGCCTATGGTAGGATGGTGAGGCTAATTTCCAATTATTAAATGAAAATCCTACATTTACGTCCAAATTGTTATTTTGTGCTTTTGAGTGGATGGCAAGGCTTATTTTCAATTCTCGGATGAAAATCCTACATTTGTGTTCGGATTATAATTTCATGCTTCGGGTGGATAGCTAGGCTTATTTTCAATTCTCAAAATAAAACCCTAGCTTTGTGTCCAAAATGTGAATTCATTCTTTTTGGGAGATGGTAAGGGTCTTTTTTTCTCGAACAAAAATCCTAGTTTTGTGTCTAAATTGTGATTTTGCATTTACGGGTGAATAGCGAGGCATATTTCACATTTTTAGATGAAAATCTAACGTTTGTGCCCAAATGGTCATTTCAAGCTTTTTGGGGATGGCAAGACTTATTTTATAAAGAATTCAAAATTAACCTCACAATTTTTTCAAAATCAAAAAATTACAATTTGGACTTGAACATAAGATGTTCATTAAAAAATTAGAAATAAGGCCTCGCTATACTCTAGAAAGCAAACAATTACATTTTGAACCAAAAAGTAGGATTTTAATGTAAGAATTTGATACAAGGCTCGCTATACTCCTAGAAGCGTAAAATCACAATTTGGACACAAAGGTAGGATTTTGGTCCGAAAATTGGAAATAAATCTCGCTATCCTCCTAAAAGTACAAATCACAATTTAGACATAAAAGGTAGAATTTTTTTTCCCAAATTTTTAAAAAAGGCTTGCTATCCTCCTAAAATCTTGAAATCATAATTTAGACACGGACGTATCATCTTTGTTCGAAATTTTGAAATAAGCCTTTCCATCCTCCTAAAAGTACGAAACCACAATTTAGACAAATGTAAGATTTTATTTCAAAAATTGTAAATAAGCTTCGCCATCCTTCTAAAAGTATAAAATCAAAATACAATGAAGAAAATGTAAGATTTTTGTCTAGAAATTGAAATGAATGCTTCCTATCCTAACAAAAGCATGAAATTATAATTTGTACACAAACGTAACTTATTCATACGAAAATTAGAAATAAGCTTGCATCCTTCCCAAAGCACAAAATCACAATTTGGGAACAAGCTTAAGATTTTCATTTGAAAATAAGAATTAAGCATCGCCATCCTTGTAAAAGTATGAAGTAAAACTTTGGACACACACATAAGATTTTTGTCAAAAAATTGGAAAGAAGACTCGTTGTCCTTTCAAAAGCACAAAATCACAATTTGAACATAGACGAACAAGTTTCAATTGAGAATCGAAAATAAGTCTCATCATCCTCCCAAAAGCATGAAGTCAAAATTTGGCTATAAAGGTATGATTTTTATTGGAAAATTTTAAACAAGTTTTGTTATCTCTCAAAAGGGTGAAATAACAATTTGGGAAAAAAGTGTAGGATTTTTTTCCAATAATTGGAAACAAGACTTGTTATCATCCGAAAAGAAAAATAATCACAATTTTAACAAAAATGCAGGATATTGGTCTAAAAAATTGAAATAAGACTTGCCATCCTCCCAAAAGCAAGAAATCGCTATTTAGACACAAACATATGATTTTTATCCAACTAATAATATCGGTGACTTAAAATCCTCTTTAAATATAAATATACTCGTAAAGATATTTTATTTAATAAATAAAAGTATGTTTATTAAATTTGAGGAGTAAAAGTTTAAATTTTATTTAAGAACGAAATAAACACAAGTATGATTAAAAAGAAAGGTTAATTAAATAGAATGAGTAAGGAATTAAAAGGGCATGACAAAAGGGGGTCGTGAGGTTAAAATGCAAAAGGAAATTAATGGTTAAGGAATAGGTGTATTTAATAGGTTAGTTCTAAATAAATTAGGAACCAAAGTTCTTGAAATCTAAAAAATGTTTTAAATGGCCAAGATATTAGTTAAAGATCTAAATGAATTTATGAAATGCTTTATCAAATTTTTGGAATAATTTCTTAGCTTATGGAATTTTTATTTTAACAAAAAAATAAGCATCAAATGTTGATTTAGTGGTTACTATTCATGGATTATTTTTGAATTAAATGTAATACTTTATAATCCAATTGTTTTGGAAATAAAATCAAAATCAAATAATCCTAACCTATTGTATAGAATACTTGGAAAGGAAATATTCTTAAATTTAATTTTACATGAATTTCTAAAAACAATTTAAGAAAATAAGAGACAAGGTACAACTTATTTTAATGTAAGGTATTTTTTTTAACTAATTAATTTGGATTTAAAGGATATGGATTTTTAGCCAAAATATCTCATTTAATATTTCTATGCATAGGGTAGGAATATTAATTTATGTTGAATTTTTGAAAAAGTTTGTACCTAAGTTTTATTTAGTGTGAACATATTATTTCATACTTATTAGGGACCTTATTAGTGTATGTGCCCAAGATCCAATCATATTGGATGAGCTTAAGTTAATGTATTATTGCATCATTTATTTTAAAAATAATAAAGAAATGATTCTATTAATTCTTGTGTTTCATGTTGATAAATTTAGTAGAATTAGATAGAAGTCCTTATGATATACATTTATAATAGTGATGGATCGAAAGATGTGAGACAAACACAAATATATATAAATGGTATCATTAAACATCTTGAGTCATATCGTTATCAAGAATAGAGATTGACTATATGCGGATAGACTTGTGAGTGCTATGCTCATGCTATATGATAATAGTAGGAGTTTCACACCTATGGCATGGTGATGCCAAAGCAAGCACTTAGGTGATTTATGTTAGAGAATATATCAATGGAATTGACTCGCCATGAGAATCCATTTGGTTTTAGTCTATAAGAATCTCATATGAGATGGTACAAATGATCCCTAAACTTGAAGTCAACACGGTTGTCTCATTAGAGGACTTATGCACTTTGACACTCGTTTCGATGGACCCAATAAAGGGTTACATGTGGGTGATTCATTTGATACACTACGAATCTAATGGAGGTAAGTGCATGACTAAGATAGGATATGTCATTCTTTGTATGCTAAAGGAGTTATCACATTGCACTTCCATAGATGTCCGCTCAAGAAATTTATGATCATAGTAAGAGTACAATAATATAGCATAGTTAGTTTACTCTAAGAGCTAAGATATTTGGGAATCAAAGAAAAATTATGTGATTATAATCAAATTAGACTTATAACCAAGTTTGAGATCACACTTGTTATAAGTTGATATAAGGATTGAATTGTATGGTAACCACGCTCGTGAAAGGTAATAATAGATTAATTAATCCTCTTAGAGAATTTGATAATCATGATTCTTTGCCAAAGGCCAATCTTGATTTGTGTATCAAGAGATAAAAAAAGGAGTATCTTGTTCTGGATACATTACTAACATATCTAAGAGTCTATTGAGCCGCACACATAAGTTTAAGTATTCACTTGATGAATGAGAAGCAAAGATATTAGAAAAGGTTTCCAACGTTGAAAGCTTCCTATTTTGGAAAGGGTTTTCAAAATGAAAACTTTCATTAAATGGGATGTTTCCTAAAATTGAAAGTTTCCTTAATTAAGAAGTTTCCTAAAATGAAAAGTTTTCTATTTTAGAAATTAGTTTCCTAATTTGTAAGTCAATTCCAAATTTAGAAATAAATATCTTAAAATGAACATAAGTTTTCAAATTTAAATTAAAGGGTGTTTTGGGTAATTATTTCCTAATGTTATCCCATCTAAAATGATCTAAGATAATTTATTTGGATAGTCTAAATAAATTAATTAGGCTAGATGGTTTTAACCTGTTAGGTTTAATTAAAAGCCTTTAGATATTTTGGTGAAAGGATAAACATCGACCTTTTAGATAAGGATGAACGTTTCAAAGAGAAACATTAAAAGTCCATATGAAAAATTACTCCTAATCCTTAGAGGATAAGAAAGCAATAGCATAGAGTTCTTAAGGGACTTATTGCTGCCCTTATCCTTGTCTTTTGAGGACAAAGAAACTCATCCGTCGATATATGTGAGATAGAGAGGTGTAGCAACATAAGAAAAGAAAGAAAAGAGAGGAAATTCGGTTAGAATTAAAGAAGCCACTAGGGCATGTAACAAACACCTAAAAAAAAAAGGAAAAAATAGTTTTTCCTAAAAATGTGAAAATAGGGTTAGCTAAAGGTATGTGTATTGCTCTGTCTTTTCATTATGCGGGTATAAGCTTATATAATATAGTAGTGCGGCTATACTAGGAAACTACAGCTGTACATTAACTAATAGAGCTATACTAGGAAACTACAGCTATATATTAACTAATAGATTTGATTTAGCTAATTTATAGGAGCTAATTCCTCAACTCAATCTTCTAGATCGTATCTTCCAACACTCTCCCTCAAGTTGGCTAGAAAATATTTTCCATAGCTAGGTTGCTTACTAACACATTGAACTAATTGTTAGGAAGTCCCTTTATAAGGATATCAACTACTTGCTGAGCTATAGGGATGCGGGGAATACAAATGAGTCCACTTTCAATCTTCTCCCCGATAAAATACTTGTCCACCTCTATATGTTTAGTTCTATCATGAAGAAGCTGGGTTGTGTACAATCAAAATTGTAGCTTTGTTGTCATAGTAGACCTTCATAGGTGTAGCAATAGGAACCTTAAACTCTTTTAGAACTCTTTTAATCCATATAGCCTCACAAATCCCATGAGCTAGAGCTCTAAATTCCGCCTCAGACCGCTTCTAGCTACCACATTTTGCTTTTTTCTTCTCCGAGTTACTACATTCCCTCTAATGAAAGTACGAGTACCTAGAAATTGACCTTCGTCGGCTTTTGCTCCAGCCCGATCGAGCATCTCGTATACACCTCCACTTGGAGGTTATTCCTCTTCCGGAACATCAACCCTTGTCTAGGAGTTCCCTTCAAGTACTTTAGGATTCTATAAGCGGCTTCAAAATGCTCTTGACTATGAGAATGCATGAACTAACTTATCATGCTTACTGCAAAGGCTATATCCGATCTTGTATGAGATAGGTATATTAGTCTTCCCACTAACCTTTAGAACTTATCTCTGTCAATCACATCCTCGGGTTTGGCGAGGTGAGCTTCACATTTGGCTCTACTCGGTGTGCCAAGCCGGCTTACACTCCAAGAGACCGAGTTTCATCTAATAGGTCTAGGATATACTTTCTTTGATTCACAAAGATCCCCAGCTTTGATCTAGCAAATTCCATCCCTAGGAAATACTTCAATGGTACTAGGTCTTTAATTTCAAAATCTTGAGCTAGCTTCTCCTTCAACCTCTTTATCTCTTCTTCATCATCACCAGTTAAGATAATATCATCAACATAGACAAGTGAAGATAATATCATCAACATAGATAATTAGAATTATTTGTTTACCTTCTAGTGACCTTCGTAGAACATGGTGTGGTCGGCTTGACCTCGGCAATATCCATGGCTCTTTACAGCTTTTTCAAATCTATCAAACCAAGCTTTAAGGGATCGCTTTAATCCGTATAGTGACTTCTTCAACTTACAAACTTTATCCAGTCCATATACACCTTCAAAGCTCGACGAAAGCTTCATGAATACTTCCTCTTCTAGGTCTCCATTCGGAAAAGCATTCTTCACATCTAGTTGATGTAATTTCCAATCAAAGTTCACTACAAGTGACAACAAAATTCTAATTGTGTTTATTTTTGCTACTTGGAGCAAATGTTTCATGATAATCCACGCATGGGTTTATGTAAACCCTTTTGCCACCAAGCCTTGCCTTTCTTCTTTCAATACTACCATCGGCTTTAAACTTGAGAGTAAACACCCATTTACAACCATTAAGTTTCGGCCTTTAGGCGGATTCACTAGGTTCCACATCCCATTCTTCTCTAAAGCATTCAATTCCTCCATAACTGACTAATTTCCAACCCGGGTCATTTAGTGTTTCCCGAATGTTTCTTGGAATAAACAGATTATGACCTTGGAAACAAATGATCTATGTTTTTAGGATAATTTACTATAAGATAAGTGTTTAGACAATGGATGATTGGTACAAGACCTTTTACCTTTCCTAAGGGCTATAGGTAGATGATGATCGCGAGACGAGTTCGGTAGAAGTATTTATAGGACGAATAGAAACGGGTTGATCAACATAATTGATAAGCGAGGCAAAGTAGCGGATGGATTACTTGAGTTTTGATCATGACTAGGTTCGGAATGCGAGAAATTTGATTGGCCCCGAGTGGTTTCCGATCTGGTTCCACTTGGATATTGTGCTTTACTTTTCCGTTGATGTTTCCTCTTTGTATAAACCAAAAGCTCACTGTTTTTGTCCACTAGAGACGGTTTGTAGTGTTTCTCCCCTAAAGTAGGATCATTCCGTATAGGTAGATTGGGTTGACCACTAGCTTCTACTTGAGGTTTCGGGTTGTGTACACTTTCTACCACCATTATGGGTAAAGGATTAGAAACAATATCCCAAAATTTCCTTCCTCACTATCGTGACTCTCCCTCGAAGGAAATATTTTTGAGATTCTAAGAAACATCCATGGAAACAACTATTTTCCTAGTTGTAGGATTAAAACATTTATACCCCTTTTTATTAGAAGCATATCCTATAAAAACATGTTTTACAACCCTACGATCAAGTTTTGATTGACTAGCAAAATGAACATACACGAGTGCGACCAAAAATTTTAAGAGGGAGAAATGAGAATAGTACTGTTACTAGGAAAACACTTTTGAAACACTTGTAATGGTGAATCATAGTTTAACACTCTACTATATCTATGTGATTGAAGTATGAGTGAATAGTATGGATGAGTCGACCTCACTTTGTGAGTGAATCCTTGTAATTTTTAGGATAAATAGGACTCGTATGCCCCGCCTTCTCTATTATTTTATTATATTTCTATTCTTATCTTACCGCCTCCAAATGTAACCGGAGGATTCTTATTTCTAATAAATGTAAAAGTAGAATATAAGAATTAGAATAAATGCAAGGAGAAGATACCAAGGAATGAAGACATTCATGAAGAATTTGTAATAATTTTTCACCTAGGAATTGGCCCATTAGTCTCCTTATGGCTCGAGGGGCTAGTATTAAAAATTCATTACTAGTTTTTGATTCATGCATGAGATGTATGTATGTTGTAAGATCAATATTTGTATGCATGTTAGGGATAATATGATTATTATTTCGTATGCATGCTAGGATGAGACCAACAATATTAAATCCTTCAAATAAAATATTAAGTTATTTTTTTCCAATATTATGAGATGGGAACTCTTTTGGTCATTATTGGCTGATTGAGATAACTCAAGGTCACTTCTTTCTTGAGGAAAAAAAATCATTGGCCATGTGATGTCCTCAAACATTGGGTCTAACTTAAGTGAATTGTTAGGTTTGTTTAGATAACTCAAGGTCCAATAAACTTGTAAGCAAGGATTGGTATTGACATAAGATTTGATAAGATAAGGAGTTATCATGTCATTGAAATTAGGAATTATATTATATGTAACCGGTAAGGAGTTACCTACCTAATCTATCATATATGGCTTATTGAGATAACTCAAAGTTAATGCAAGTTAGAGGATGGGATCCTAACCCACTAAGGCAATGAATCAAAAAGTTTTCTCGAATCCTTTATTAAAGGTTATAGAACTTAAACAAAATAGTGGGAGCAAATATAGATTTTACTTCTTTAATTTATACTTTATTTTATGCAATTTAATTTATCAAACCATTTAATTTTCTATCCTATCAGATTGCACGACATGATTGGCAACACATCAATATGATTGATCATTGATGGAAGTAATGCCTTCAATGGCACAAACTTCCTCGACTACAAAATCAATTTGAGGATAGTCCTCTAACATGAGAAAATTCTATATACAATAGAGAAAGCTCTCCCAACCGAGCCTCCTCTAGATCAAGCTAAAGCTCATATAGTATGGATCAAATAGAGATATGATATGATCACTTCTTAGAGGATCATGCTTACTACTATGACGTTGGAGCATAGGTGCCAACACGAAGTTCATAAGCTTTTCACATCATAGCAAAGCTTAAAAGCTTATTTAGGGAGAATACTAGGTATAAGCGCTATGAGATAGTAAGGAAACTCTTTAGAGCCATAATGGATGGGGGATTAAATGTCAAAAAGCAACTAAAATGATAGGGCATATTGATAGATTGCTCGAGCATGAAGTTAGAATGGATACTCGAATTATTCATTGATCTAGTATTACAATTGTTGCCCAATAGCTTTGGACTATTCATCATGAACTTTAACATGATGCACATGTAAAAGACTCTTGAAGAGTTATTATCCATGCTAAGGGAAGCTCAGCCAAAAATTAAGAAGAAGAATAAAAGTTCTATAATTCTAGTTAACAAGGGAAAAGGCCTAGTAAAGGGTAAAAAAAAACCCCAAGAAAAAGAAAAGTCTTCAATCGTGCCTACTTGAGGATGAAAAAGTATGAGGCTCGGAATAGCTCAATGAATGTAGTTTGCTTTCATTGCAATATTGAAAGCATAACTACAAGGAGTATCTAGAAGGGGTGCAAAAGAAGAGTTCTACCACCACCTTAGGTATTTATATTATTAATGCTAATCCTTTCATTTCTAAATTCCACCTCATGAGTTTGTAATACTAGATGTATATTTTTGAAATGTACAGGGGTTTAGAGAAGAAAGGAAGATAGCTTCAAAGGAGAATATCTACATGACTACAATGAATCAAGAATTGGACCGTTATATATAGGCGTTTATGAGCTAGTACTACCATGTAAGAATGTTCTTAGACTCAATAATTATTATTTCGGTAGAGACTAAAAGATCTCATTTCCATTTGTTATTTTGAATAAGTATTTCATTTTTATAAATAAATGTTATTTTTAAAGATGATTTTTTATGAAAATATCTTGATGATAATAATACATTTTGAACATAACTTCCAAGTGTATAACATAAATACTAAAGGACTCAAATGATCTAAATAATATTAATCGAGTAGCAATGTCAAACTTGGTTATATAAGCAAGAATCCCATATCCAAGCTAACTATGCGAGAGGATATTTAGAATAACTTGATGATGTCTATTGAATCTTGTTGACTTGGTAAAGAGACATGGATCCCCTTTTAATTGAAAAGGAGAAAGAGTTACTAATTAATAAAGACCTTATACATAGAGATGTATATGGGCCTATGTTCATCCAAGCAAGATGAGAACATGCTTGTCACATGACCTTTAATGATAGTGGAACAAGTTTTGATTAAAAGAAATAAGTTCAAAGCATTTAAAATGTTTAAAAGTTTAGACTTGAAAAGTCATATGGCGAACTAGCAAGAGTATTAAGGCATTTCGATTAAATCGAGGAAATAAATACTTGAATGCTAAAATTTTAGATCACCTAAAAGAGAATGATATTCTCTATATACATCACATGTTAGGTATGATCAATCCATAATAAGTCAAATTAATATCCCTATTTATGGATAAATACTCCTTACTATGACCTTTACATTGAATAGAATTTCAATTAAATCTATTTAAATAGATCACATATGAGATACGGGATAAGAAAGAAAATGAATTCATCTTTCCTTAAGATTTGAGGCTATAAAGTGTATGTCAAAAGCTTTAGCAAAGAAAAACTAAAGCCTAAAATCCATAAAGTGCTAAATTGTGAGATATCCAAAGTAACACAAGGATGTCAATGTCTTACCACTAGAACAAAGTATTGTTCATTACTAAGCATACTATATTCCTTGGGAAGGAATGTATGGATGCTAGAAACAATGAGAGAAAATTTAAACTTAATAAGATTTGAATAGACTCACAAATTGACATTTTAATAAAGGAATCCTAAAGTAGAATGATTACAAAGCGTTATAACTTTCTTATAAGTAAAAACACAAGAACTTTATAAGTTTAAAAGAAAGTCATCTAAACACATGGTGATGTAGCCCTAAAAGGATGATGAAGTAATACTTTTGAAATGATAATGTTAGACATTTATTCCTTAAAAAGACTAATAAAAAGGATACGTAGATGACACATCCCGATGGCTCCCAAAAGCATAAAATTAAAAAGTTGGTGTTTTTATGAAATGATCAAAGAGTTTAATTATTTATTAAAAAAAAGATAAAACTTATGTATATAAGAAGTTACTAGTCATGGTTATCCAAGATAAAATTACATCTCGACTAAAATATCATCATGTTACAAATTTCAAAAGATTAAGAAAGCTAGAAGAAATTTCCCAAGGATGACATGAGAGAGTAACCTATAGTCTAAGAATATAGATCTATAGAGATAGATCACTTGGAATGTGAAGAGTCTCCTAAGGTAGTTACAATGACATGATACTAAAAGGTTTAGTATGAAAAAAATTAATGAAAGATTTGTTCCAATGTCATGTATCTTGATGACCTATAATAAAGGATCAATAGCACAAGCTAAGGAACTAAGGTCTTATCAAAGGTCTAAGCGAGATATTGTGACACTATCATCCGATTAGAGAGATTATCGATCATGGTGACATAAAGATAGAAAAGGTCCACACTAACGATAATGTAGTCGACCCTTTGACTAAGGCTTTGTCAAAACCGAAACATTAGACCCTTACTCGATCTTCGGGATTAAGGGACATGGCTAGTTCGCTCTAGTGTAAGTGAGAGATTATTAGTGTAGGTGCCCAAAATCTAATCATGTTGGGATGGGCTAAAATTAATATATTATTGCATCATTTATTTTAATAATAATAAAGAAGTGGTTCTATTAAGTCTTATGTTTCATGTTAATAAATTAAGTAGAATTAAATAGAAGTTCTTGTGATACGTATTTGCAATAGTGATTGATCGAAAGATTTGAGAGAAAAACTAATGTATATAAATGGTTTCATTAAATGTCCCAAGTCGTAACACTTTCAATAATGGACATTGACTATATGCGAATAGACTTATAAGTGTTATGCTCATGCTATATGATAGGAGTAAGAGATCTCACTTTTATTGGCATGGTGATTCAAAAGCAAGCACTTAGGTGATTTATGTTAAAGAACATATCACTAGAATTGACTTGTCATGTGAACCAATTTGGTTTTAGCCTATGGGAATCTCATACGAGATGGGTAAAAATGGTTCTTAGACTCGAAGTTATCACAATTGTCTCATTAAAGGACTTATGCACTTTTAACACTTATTTCAATAGACCCATTAAAGGATTCCAAGTGGGTGATTCATTGAGTGTGCTAGGAATCTAATTTAGGTAGGTATACAACTAAGATAGGATATGTCATTCCTAGTATGCTAAAGGAGTTATCGGATTACACTTTGATAAATGTCTACTCAAGAAATCGAGTGGCCATAATAGAAGTACACTAATAGAGCATAGTTGGTTACTCTAAGAGCTAAGACATTTGGGAATCAAAGAAAACTTATGTGATCATAATCGAACAAGACTTATAACTAAGTTCGAGATCATACTATGATAAGTTGACATGAGGACTAAATTATATGATAACCATGCGGATGAAAGGTAGTAATGGATCAATTAATCCTCATAGAGAATTGGGTAATCATGATGCCTTGATAAAAGTCAATCTTGATTTATATATGAAGAGATAAAAGAGGAGTCTTTTGTTCTTAATACATTGCCAACATATCTAGGAGCCTATTGAGTCACATACATAAGTTTAAGTGTTTACATGATGAATGAGAAGCAAAAATATCGGAAAAGGTTTTCAATTTTGAAATTTTCTTGTTTTGGAAAGGGTTCTAAAATGAAAAGTTTCCTCATATGGGAAGTTTCCTAAAATGAAAATTTTTCTTAATTAAGAAGTCTCCCGAAAAGTAAAGTTTCTTATTTTAAAAATCAGTTTCCTAATTTGAAAGTTAGTTCCAAATTTAAAAATAAATAGTCTAAAATGAAAATGAGTTTCCTAATTTATGTTAAATGGTATTTTAGGAATTGTTTTTCTAATGTGGACTCATCTAAAATGATCTAAGATTGTTTATTTGGATAGTTCAAATAAATTAATTAGGAAAAAATGATTTTAGCCAATTAGGTTTAATTAAAAGCCTTAAGATATTTGATAGGAGGATAAACATCAACCTTAGTGGATAAGGATGAATTTTTTAAAGATAAAGATTAAAAGTCCACATGTAAAACAACTTCTAATCCTTGTAGGATAAGGAAGAAACAACATAAAGCCCTTAAAGGACTTATTGCTGCCTTTCTTCTAGTCCTTTGAGGATAAGGAAACTCTCTTGTAAATATATGCGAGAGAGAGAGAGGTGTGGGAACATAATAAAAAAAAAAAGAAAGAGAGGAAATTTGGGAAGAATTAGAAAATGCCACTAGGGCACATGACAAACACCAAAAATAAAAGGAGAACATAGTTTTCTCCTAAAAACCCTAGCAATCCACACTCTCCCTCTTTTTAAGGTTGTCACAAAATTAGATGAATAGATTTCTATAAAAATAATAAATAAATCGGAAAAGGTAGAGTTAGCACCCTATCAATTTTGAGCACTTCTTTGTGAATACTTGGATTGCATAGATCAAGAATACGAAGTTGGACATGGATGGCTTTGTTGCTAAAAAAATTTAGATCCGTGATATAAGAGGTAATTCTTTATTTATTGCTTTAAATTCAAGCATATATTGTTAGTAGATTCAATGGCTTAAAGTTGGGCCCTTAGATAGAGGAAATTTTTTATTTATTCTACACCTCCGTATGATGCATAATCTTTCAAACCTCATAAAAGTATTTTACACTTAACCAATAAATGAAAGATGTTAAAGGAGGAGGCTTATTGGCTTTCATTCATTATACTTCTAGAGTAATCAACATCAATAATATCCTCGACCTATCTTTGTCCTAGGTCGGGGTGTTATTAAGTTCTATCATAATAGGTTTAACCTAGTTATCTAATTTAGGATGACTCATTAAGCACACACAAGTTATGACTTGGCAACATGTAAGAATCAAAGGTATGTAATTGTAACGCCCTTATCCCGGTTCACTCTCTATTACCCAAATAGGAGTAACTAGGTGAGGCGTGTCACGCCGACACGACCAATTTTTGAATTAACCTTAAACATGTACATGCTCATACATTAAGGACTTATCATACAATGAAACAAATCCAATACAATTTACATAATATTAACAATATAGTGAAAGAAATTACAACATTTATTTACAATACTATCAAAATATTCATCGACACCCCAACCCTAAAATTTACAAACAAAATAAAATCTCTTAAAACTTAAGTCACCCCTAATCCCTTTTGGAGGATTCGGTAGTGTCCTTATTGGTATTACAATCACTGCTACCTTTCATAACATGCAAACAACAACGTGGTGAGTCGAAGCTCGGTAAGTGGGGTGATGCACATGATATGCAATGCTTTTCCGACTTCCCACATTCTCATTAATTTTTAATTCCGGATACCCCAGGTATTACCAAATCACCTACTCTATAGTTGATTACAAAATCACCGAATGCTAATAATGAAATTATCCCTCATTGTAGCCATCGTTGACGGGAATCCATCGTCTAACATTGCGAGCACACAATTGGACCCTTAACACCTTTTTATTCGATTAGGTTACCAAACCTATTTATATAACTCAACTCTTAATTAATTGATCGTGTTCCCATTTCGTTACTATTAATGCACATGATGCACATGATACCATAATTATAGTACCATATTACACATATCTAACCACCCATACAGGATTTGACTTCATATATTTTTATAGGTCTAACCCACACGGGGTTTCGGACATACTCATACCCCTTATCATCATGTTTCCTTTTGTTAGAATTAAAGATCGACGAATGGTATTGATTTAGTCATGAGTCTAATTATGTATGTGGGTACTTTTCTTTTGTTTCCTATCATAATTCTAATAATTAATTTGTTCCATTATGAGTTAAATAATTATTAGCATTTGAACTCATTTTCACTCATTTTAAGGTATATTTTTCTATTTTCATTTTATATCTATTTGAGCCTAATTGACCATTAATTATGTTATTTTGGTGAAAAGGAACGAAAATCAAACAAGTATGAAGTAAAAATGATGAATTTCGAGTGACTAGTGAATTATATGAGCAAAGACACGCCCGTGTGGGAGGTCGTGTAATTGCTTGACTAAAGAAAACACCTTTCTTGATTGCACGGGCAAGGATACACCTATGTGGGAGGTAGTGTAACTCTCTAACTTCAAGAAAAATACATTTCTTCATTACATGGGCAAAGACACGCCCATGTGGGAGGCCGTGTAACTCTCTAACTTGAAGAAAAACACATTTCTTCATTACAAAGGAAAGGACACACCCAAGTGGGAGGTCGTGTAACTCTCTAACTATAAGAAAAATACATTTCTTCATTACACAAGCAAAGAAAGGCTTGTGTTAGAGGCTATGTAACTCTTTGACTTGAAGAAAAACACATTTCTTAATTACACGGGTAAGGACACACCCGTGTGGGAGGTCGTGTAACTCTCGACTTCAAGAAAAATACATTTCTTCATTACATGAGCAAAGAAACGCCCGTGTGAGAGGTCGTGTAACTCTCTGCCTTCAAGAAAATACGTTTCTTCATTACACGGGCAAAGACATTTTTGTGTGGGAGGCCGTGTAACTCTCCGACCGAAAGTTTACTCGAGGAAAAACCTAAAATTTCATTTTTTTTCCTTCCTACTCCATTATGTTGAAGTCTATACAAGTCCCAAATTTACCCATATGTTTTGTGTAACCCAATTCCATCATTCACATCCCCCAAACATGAATTTAACCATATAGAAGGCTTTCTAAATTTTGGAAAGCAACCAGCCATACCAATAAAAATTGTAAGGCAAATAAATCAACACAACCAATCACAACAACATATCACCACCTAAACACATGTTTAGTCAATTACATAAAGATTAAATAAATGGTATAAACAAGTAAAAGGTAACCCACTTACCTAGCTTAGGTATGGCTAGAATTTCCTAGGTTTTGCTTTCTTTTTCTCCCTTTTCTTTCCTTTTTCTTTCCTTTCTCTTCCTCTCTTTCCTTGCTATTTTTTTCTATCTTGTTTGTGTAGTTATAGGCTACCTAAAATTTTTCTTCCATTCTCACTTATTCTATATATATACATGCTTAAAATCTCAGCATTAATTAAGTGTACAAATGTCTTAATTTTATTTGGGAGAGTGGAAAGCTATAGGTGAGTCATGAGAGAGGGGGTGGCAAGTTTGAGAGGTTTAGGGTAAGCTAGCTTTAATTCATTAATTGGAAGGTTTAGGTGTCCTAATTAATTTGTTAGAGTAACTAAACACCCTAACCAATCTAGTTTAAGTAACTAAACATATTTTCCTTCATAACTCTTTAGAAATTTCCCCTCTAAAATTCGAAAATTCCTTTCCCTTTCATTCTAATATTTCCAAGGAAAATATTCCTACATTTAAAAAATTTTGTATGCAACCCTATTTCACTTGTATAATATATCCCAAGTACTTAATATATAATGAGTGGTAATTAATTAATTTGTCCGAAACTTCACCTTAAAATTCTCACGTAAGTGCTAAATAATTATCATCACCAAAGAGGTAAAATGACACCTACAATTGCACTTGTACTTAATATACATTTACATGAATATTTTGACATATATATATATATATATATATATATATATATCTTATTAAAAATTTTCACGGGGATTACAATGATAATCAATAAATGTATGATTGTATGGTATTTTTTATTAATGTTATATGCATGTTATCTAAACTGTGATGTTTGAATGTGACTATTAATGGGAAAGTATAAATGGTCGAATTATTAATAAGCAAATAAGAACATGAAAGTAATGCAGTGTATGATAACGGAACAAAGTAAATTTCAAGGACATAATTTTTGTAAGGAGGGGAGGATGTACTAACCGCAACCTAAAATCCTCCTTAAATATAAATATATTATAAAGATATTTTATTTAATTAATAAAATTATGTTTATTAAATGTGAGGAGTAAAAGTTTAAACTTTTATTAAGAATGAAAGGAACACAATTATAATTAAAAAGAAAGGTTAATAGAATGAGTAAGGAGTTAAAAGGGCACTATAAAAAAGGGACAATAAGATTAAAACTTAAAAGGAAATCAATGATTAAAGAATAAATGTATTTAATGCACTAGTTTTAAATAAATTAGGTAACAAATTTCCATAAGCCCAAAACAAGTTTTAAATGGCCAAAATATTAGTTAAAGGTCTAATTGAATTTATGTAATGCTTTATTGTATTTTTTGAATAATTTCCTAGCCTATGAATTTTTTATAAAGAAAATAATTGGCATTAAATATTGATTTATTGTTTACTATTTATGGATCATTTTCTAATTAAATGAATCACTTGATAATTCAATTATTATTGAAATAAAATCAATATTGAATAATCCTTGTCCTATTTTATAGAATATTTGAAAAGAAAATATTCTTAAGCTTAATCTTATATTAATTTCTAAAAGGAGTTTAAGAAAAATAAGAGACATGGTTTAACTTATTTTAATGTAAGGCAATTTATTTAATTGACTAATTTGGATTTCAAGGATATGATTTTTATAACAAAAATATGTCATTTAACATTTCTATACATAGTGGAGGACTATTAAGTGAAGTTAGTTGAATTTTTTTAAAAAATTATACCTAAGGGTTATTTAATGTGGACCTATTATTTCATATTTATTAGGGACCTCATGTTAGAATTGCCCACTTAACGAATAAACGAGATGATGTAAAAAAAGGATAATTCTTGGCTTGCATTTATTTCAATCAAAGTATAAGTTAAAGCCAATAATATCCTCAACCTCGTTTAGGTTCTAGGTCGGGGGTGTTATAGAGTGGTATCAATGCGGGTTTAACCTAGTTATCAAATTTAGGATGACTAATTAAGCACACACAAGGCAAGTCTCGGCGACACATAGGAATAAAAAAAGGTATGGGATGTTTAGTAAATGTATGATTGTATGGTATGTTTAATTGATGTTATGTGCATGTTATCTAGATTGTGATGTTTGAATGTGAGTGTGAATGTGAAAGTATCAATGACCAAATTATTAATAAACAACTAAGAAAAGAAAAGTAATGTAGTGCATGATAATAGAAGAAAGTAAATTTCGAGGACGAAATTTTTGTGAGGGAGGATGTAATATCTATAAATTAAAATCCTCCATATATATAAATATATTGTAAAGATTTTTTGTTTAATTAATAACAATATGTTTATTAAATTAGAGGAATAAAAGTTTAAACATTAATAAAAATGAAATAAACACAAGTATGTTTAGAAAAGAAGGTTAACGAGAATGAGTAAGGAATTAAAAGGGCATGACAAAAAGGGGCAATAGGGTTAAAATATAAAAGGAAATTAATGGTTAAGGAATATATGTATTTAATATGTTAGTTTTAAATAAATTAGGAACCAAAGTTCCTTAGCTCCGAACTTTTTATTAAAATTTCAAACTATTAGTTAAATTTCTCAATGAATTTATGAAATGCTTTATTGAATTTTCAGAATAATTTCCTAGCCTATGAATTTTTTTGAAAAAAAATTAATGTCAAACAATCCTACCTTATTGTATAGACTATTTGAAAAGAAAATATTTTTAAACTTAATTTTAGATGAATTTTTAAAAGGAATTCAAAAAAAATAAGAAACATGGTTTAAATTATTTTAATATAAGGTAGTTTATTTAACTAATTAATTTGAATTTCAAGGATATGGACTTTTAACCTAAATATGCCATTGAACATTTCTATACTTACTATAGGAGTATTAATTGAAGTTGTTTGAATTTTTAAAAAGTTTATACCTATTTATTATTTATTGTGGATTTATTATTTCATATTTATTAGGAACCTCATATAAGAATTGCCCACTTAACAAATAAACGAGAAGATGTTAAAGGAGGATGCTTGTTGGCTTGCAGTCGTTGCATTTCGAGTGTAAATCAATATCGATAATATCCTTGACCTATCTTGGTCATAAGTCGAGAGTGTTACACAAATATTAGAAATAAGCCTCCCATTCTTTCCGAAGTGCTAGATTGCAATTTGGACACAAACATAACATTTTCATTCAAACTTTAGAATAAGCTCTCCATCCTCCTAGAATCAATAAATTACAATTTTGACAGAAATGTATAATTTAGGTCCAAAAACTAGAAATGAGCCTCACCATTCTCCTAGAAGCACGAAATTACAATTTGGATACAAACGCATGATTTTGGTTCAAAAATTCAAAATAAGCCTCCCCATTTTCCCGAAGCTCGTAAAATTTCAATTAGGACACAAACATAGGATTTTGGTTAGAAAATTACAAAAAAGAATCGGCTTCTATCCAAAACATTAACCATAATTTGGACAAAAACTTAGGATTTTGGTCTAAAATTTTAAAATAAGGCTCACCATCCTCTCAAAAGCATAAAATTACAATTTGGACAAAAATCGTAGGATTTTTTTTTCGAAATTTGGAAATGAGGCTTGCTATCCTCCTAAAAGGACAAAATTATAGTTTTGACAAAAAAAAAGAAATTTTGTTCTAAAATTTGAAACAAGCCTCACCATCTTCCTAAAAGGATAAAATCATAATTTAGACACTAATGTAGGATTTTGATTGAATTGGAAATAAGACTCGCCATTCTTCCCAAAGCATGAAGTCACATTTTTCACCTAAACAAAAGATTTTTGTTTGCGAATTGGAAATAAGCCTAACTAGGTTCTCAAAAGCAAAAAAATATAATTTGCGCCAAAACATAGTATTTTCGATTGAAAATTAGAAATTATGCTCACCATCCTCCCGAAAGAGCAAAATTACAATTTGAACAAAACTATAGGATTTTCATCCGAGTATTAAAAAAAGGCGGTTTATTCGCCCAAAAGTGTTTAATCATAATTTTGATATTTTTTGAATTGGAAATAAGTCACATCATTTCCAAAAACCGCAAAGTAACATATTTTACTCAAACAAAAGATTTGGGTGTGAGAATTTGAAATAACCCTCACCCTGCTCCTAAAAAACAAGAAATTAAAATTTGGGCCCAAACATAGGATTTTTGTCGGAAAATTAAAACTTATGCTTGACATTATTCTAGAAGTGCAAAATCACATTTTGGATGTAACCGTAGGATTTTTGTTTGATAATTAAAAATAAGGCCCTCCTAAAAGCATAAAATCACTATTTGGACACAAATGTAGGATTCCCATTTAAAAATTTGATATAAGGCTAGTTATCCTTCCGGAAGAGATAAACTACAATTTGGACAAAAATGTAGGATTTTCATCCACAAATTGGAAATAAGTCTCACTTCCTCCCAAAAGTGCAAAATCACAATTTGGATATAAATGTACATTTCTTTTTTTTTTTTTTTTTTTTGAAAATTGAAGATAAACCTCTCAATCCTCCCAAAAATATCAAATCACAATTAAGATGCAAATGTAGGATTTTGGTTCAAATATTGGAAATAAAGCTCGATATCCTCCCTAAAGCTCAAAATCACATGTTGAAAACATGTCGGATTTTCGTATAAAAATTGGCAAGAATGCTTCCTATCTTATTAGAAGCATGAAATCATAATTTGGACTCAAACATAGGATTTCATCAAAAAATTAGAAATAAGCATCGGCATCATAAAACTATTAAACAACAATTTGGAGAAAAATGTAAGATTTTTATTCGAAAATTGGAAATAAGCATCGTCATCCTCCAAAAAGTATGAAATCAAAATTTGAACACAAACATAAGATTCTTGCAATCCTACCAAGTGGCACAAAATGGTAATTTGGATGCAAAGATAGGATCTTTGTTCGAGAATCGAAAATAAGGCTCGCGGTCCTCCAAATAGTGCAAAATCACAATTTAAACACAAACATATAATGTTGATCCAAAAATCGAAAACATATCTTGCCGACTCTCCCAAAAGTGCCAAATTACAATTTGAAGACAAACGTATGATTTTGTTCTAGGAATTGGAAAACAAGGCTCGCCATCCTTTTGAAAGCATGAAATTACAATTTGAACACTAACTTAGGATTTTTGTTAAAAAATTGGAAATAAAGATCATTACCTCCTTCAAGTGAAAAATCACAATTTGGATACAAACATATGATTTTTATCAAAAAATGAAAAATAAGCCTCGCATGCCTTCCCGCCAAAAGCACGAAATGGTAATTTGGACACAAACGTTGGATTTTCATTTGAGAATTGGAAATAAGGCTCACAATCCTCCAAATCACTTGAAAATCACAATTTAGACACAAATTTATGATTTTTATGCTAAAATTTGAAATAACCATCACCATCCCCCCAAAGCTCAAAATCACAATTTAGATTCAAACGTTTTATTCTAAAAAATAGAAATAAGCCTTGTAATCCTCTCAAAAGTGCTAAAGTTTAATTTGGACACAAATGTAGGATTTGTGTCTCGAAAATTGAAAATATGCCTCATTATCCTTCCAAACATGCAAAATCACAATAAAAAGCTTAAAATTATAATTTAGCCAAAAAAGAAAAAAAAATTAACTAAAAAATGGAAATTAGCCCGGCAATCATCCCGAAAGTACAAAGCCTCTATTTTGACATAAGCATAGGATTTTTGTTTGAAAATAGGAAACAAGGCTTGTTATTCTCCTAAAAGCACAAAATTACAATTTGGACACAAATATAAGATTTTCTTTAGAAAATTGTCAAAAGAGGCTCGCTATCCTCCCAAAAAATACAAAATCACAATTTGGACACGAACATATGATTTTAATCATAAATCTAGAAATAACCCTTGTTATCCTTCCCCAAGTGTAAAATTACAACTTGGCCATAATTGTAGGATTTTCATTTGAAAATTGAAAATAAGACTTGCTATCCTCCCAAAGCATGAATCTAAGATTAGGACCTAAAGGTAGTATTTTTGTCTAAAATTGGAAAGAAGCCTTGTAGTCGTCATAAAATTATGAAACCATTATTTAGACACAAACGAAGGATTTTGTTGAAAAATTGAAAATAAGGCTCGCTATCCTCTTAAAGGCATAAAATCACCATCTAGACACAAACATAGGATTTTTGTCCGAAAATTGGAAATAAACCTTACTATCCTCTAAGAAACGTGAAATTATAATTTGAACAAAAACGTAGGGTTTTTCTCCAAAAATTTGAAATAACCATCAACTTCCACTAAAGAGTGCAAAATTACAAATTGGACCTAAATAAGGGATTGTTCAAAAATTGGTAATTGGACTCGCCATCCTTCTAGAAGTGTAAAACTATAATTTTGACATAAATATAGGACTTTCATTTAAGAATTCAAAACAAAGGCATATCCTCCAAAATGGTTAAACCATAATTTGGAAAAAAACATAGGATTTTTTATCTAGAAAACTAGAATTTAGATGCAAACATATGATTTTGGTCCGAGAATTGGAAATAAGCCTTGACATCCTTATAAAAGGATGAAAGCCTAATTTAGACACAAATGAAGAATTTTGGTCTAAGAATTGGAAATAAGCCTGCCATCCTCCGAAAGGCAAAAACAACAATTTAGATAGAAATGTAAGATTTTTTATATAAAAATTTTGAATAAGACTCGCTAAAAAAGCAAAATCAAAATTTTGACACAAACATTGGATTTTCTTTTTGAGAATTCAATGTCGAGTCGACTAGACTCCTAAAAGTACATAATCACAATCCGAACACAAATGTTGGATTTTGATATGCAAAATCATAATTTGGTGCACAAATGTAACAATTTGGTTTGAGAATTAGAAATAAGGCTTGCCATCCTATCCAAAGCACCAAATTATGATATGGAAAAAAACATATGATTTTTTTCTATGAGAATCTCATACGAGATGGATACATTTGGTTTTAGTCTATGAGAATCTCATACAAGATGGATACAAATGGTCCTTAGACTTGACACCATCACGGTTGTCTCGTTAGAGGACTTATGCACTTTGACACTCGTTTTGATGGACCTATTACATGGTTGCACTAGGGCAATTTGTTGGGTGCATTATAAATCTAATTGAAGTACGGGTATCACTAAGATAGGATATGTCATTCCTTGTATGCTAAAGGAGCTATCGCATTGAACTTCGGTAAATGTCTACCAAAAAAATCTATAGCCATAGTAGGAGTACACCAATAAAGCATAGTCCGTTTACTCTAAGAGCTAAGACAATTGGAAATCGAAAAAAACTTGCGTGATCATAATTGAACAAGACTTATAACAAAGTTTGAGATCACGTTGTGATAAGTTGACATGAGGATTGAATTTTATGGTAACCATGCCCATGAAACGTAATAATAGATTAACGAATCCTCCTAAAGAATTAGGTAATCTTGATGCCTTGCTAGAGGCCAATCTTGATTTATGTATGAAGAGATAAAAAAGGAGTCATTTGTCCTTAATACATTACCAACATATCTAAGAGCCTATTAAGTCACACGACTAAGTTTAAATATTCACATTATAAATGAGAAGCAAAGATATTAGAGAAAGTTTCCAATTATGAAAGTTTTCTAGTTTGGAAAGGGTTTCCAAAATTGAAACTTTTTTTAAATTGGAGGTTTCCTAAAACGAAAAGTTTCCTTAATTGAGAAGTTTCCTAAAAATGAAAATTTTTCTATTTTAGAAATCGGTTTCCTAATTTGGAAGTTAGTTCCAAATTTGAAAGTAAATAACCTAAAATGGAAATGGGTTTTCTAATTTAGGTTAAAGGGTATTTTGGAAAATTAATTCCTAATATGGACCCGTCTAAAATAATCTAAGATTATTTATTTGGAAAATCCAAATAAATTAATTGGGCTAAAACGGTTTTAGTCCATTAGGTTTAATTAAAGCCTTAAGATATTTTGGTGGGAGGATAAACATCAACCTTATTAGATAAGGATGAATGTTTTAAAGATTATGATTAAAAGTCCACATACAAAAATGACTCCTCATCCTTGGAAGATAGGGAAGCAACAACCTAAAGTCCTAAAAGGGACTTAATGCCACCCTCTCCTTGTCCTTGGAGGAGAAGGAAACTTTTTTCCTATATATAGGAGCAGAGGTGCGGCATAAAGGATTATGAAGAGACAGAGAGCATTCAACCAAAAATAAAGAAAAGGGAGGAAAGAATAATTTTGCCTAGCCTTGGAAATAAAATAGGACACATAGCTAAGAGAAAAAAATAAAGAGAAAATAGTTTTCTCCTAAAACCCTAGCAAGATATATTATTTCCTTATCTTTTAATGTTCTCACAACATTGCTTGGCATTTATTTCTATAGGAAATACTAAATCAAAAAAGTTGGAGCTAGCACCCTATTGATTTTGAGTGGTTCTTTGTGGATACTTGGACTACGTGGATAATTAATAGAGGCTAGACACTTGGATGGCTTTTCTAAAAAAAAATTAGATTTGTGCTACAAGAGATAATCCTTGATCTTTGCTTTAAATTCAAGCATGCATGGTTAGTAGATTTAACGGCTTGATTTTAGGCCCTTAGATAGAGGAAAATTTTTATTTGTTTTGCACCTCCATAAGATGCATGATCCTTCAATCCTAGAAGCATGAAATTATGATTTGCACTAAATACATCATTTACATAAAAAAAAAAAACCTCGCCATCCTCCTAGAAGCATGAAATTACAATTTGGACACAAACGTAGGGTTTTTATCTAAAAATTAGAAATAAGCATTACCATCCTTCCAAAAATATAAAACCATGATTTGCACATAAACGTAAGATTTTAGTCTAAAAATTAGAAATATGCCTCGCCATCCTCCTATAACCTTAAAATTACAACTTGGAAACAAATGTAGGATTTTTATTCAAAAATGAGAAATAAGGCTCGTTATCCTCTCAAAAAACATAAAATCATAATTGGGAAACAAGAGTAGGATTTTCATTAAACAATTGGAATGGGGCCCCACGATTCTCCTCAAAGTGCAAAATTACGGTTTGGATAGAAACATATGACTTTTGTCTTAAAATTAGAAAGAAGGCTCCCTCTCCTTTTAATCACTCATATAATCCAATCTCGTGTTCATGCATTGAAACTCTTTTGGCCTAGCTTTTAGCATGAACGACACACTATCGTGCTCCTTCTCTGCTACACCTTTACCTTTTCAATTTATTTTTTATTTGTTGTTTCTAAATATATAAAAAATGGTTAGAAAAACTCATAAAAACTCCCTCATGTGTTTCACTTGTATTTAATATCACTTAATCCTTGTGTTTTTTCTCTTTGTGGGTTTTACATAAAAAAGAGCTCACACTAATGCCATTTACTAAATTTTTTTCCCTTTAGTTTTTTCTTAAACTAAACAAAATCTTACATTTGTGTTGAAATTATTGTTTCATACTTTTAGGTGGATATCAAGGCTTGTTTGCAAATATCAAATCAAAATCATATATTTATGTCAAAATTATGATTTTGTGCTTCTAGAAGGATGGAAAAGCGTATTTCTAATTTTCGAGCAAAATCCTATGTTTATGGCTAAATTATCATTTCATACTTCTAGCGAGGATGGTAAGGCTTATTTCCAATGTTCAAACCAAAATCCTACATTTTTGTCTAAATTATGATTTTGCACTATTTGGTGGATAAAAAGCCTTATTTCTAATTATTGAATAAAAATCCTACATTTTAGTGTAAATTACCCTTTTGTGCTTGTTAATGGATGGCGAGGCTAGTTTTCAATTTTTAGACAAAAATACTACATTTGTGTCCAAATTGTAATTTTGTGCTTTTGTGAGGATGGCAAGGCTTATTCAAATTCTCTAACAAAACTCCTATGTTTTAGTTCAAATTGTAATTCCACACTTCTAGGAGGATGGCAAGGCTTATTTCCAATTCTTAAACTAAGATATTACATTGTAACTTGTGCTTTTGGGAGGAATACGAGGCATATTTTCAATTTTTGAATGAAAATCCTACATTTTGTTCAAATTGAATTTTTGTGCTTCTAGGAGGTAAACAAGGCTTATTTCATATTTTTGAATGAAAATCCTAAGTTCGTATTCAAATTGTAATTTTGTGCTTCTAAAGGATCGAAAGCCTTCTTTCCAATTATTAGACCAAAATTATATAATTATAATTTTGCATTTTTGGGATGATGGTGAAGCTTATTTCCAATTTTTGAACCAAAATCCTACTTTTGTGTTTAAATTTTGATTTGGTGCTATTTAGGGGATAACAAGCCATATTTCTAATTTATGAACAAAAAACATAAATTTATGTCCAAATTACCATATCATGCTTATGGTAGGATGGTAAGGCTAATTTCCGATTATTAAATGAAAATCCTACATTTGTGTCCAAATTGTTATTTTGTGCTTTTGAGTGGATGGCAAGCTTTATTTTCAATTCTCATATGAAAACCCTACATTTGTGTTCGGATTATAATTACATGCTTCTAGGTGGATAGCTAGGCTTATTTCCAATTATCAAACTAAAACCCTAGCTTTGTATCCAAAATGTGAATTCATTCTTTTTGGGAGATGGTAAAGGCCTTTTTTTTTCTCAAACAAAAATCCTAGTTTTGTGTCTAAATTGTGATTTTGCATTTTTGGGTGAACAGTGAGGCATCTTTCATATTTTTAGACGAAAATCTAACGTTTGTGCCCAAATGGTCATTTCAAGCTTTTTAGGGATGGCAAGACTTATTTTATAAAGAATTCAAAATTAACCTCGCCATTTTTTCAAAAGCAAAAAATTACAATTTGGACATAAACATAAGATGTTCATTAAAAAATTAGAAATAAGGCTTGCTATACTCTAGAAAGCAAACAATTACATTTTGAACTAAAAAGTAGGATTTCAATGTAAGAATTTAATACATGGCTCGCTATACTCCTAGAAGCGTAAAATCACAATTTGGACACAAAGGTAGGATTTTGGTCCGAAAATTAGAAATAAGGCTCGCTATCCTCCTAAAAGTACAAATCATAATTTAGACATAAAAGTAGAATTTTGTTTCCCAAAATTTGAAAAAAGGCTTGCTATCCTCCTAGAAACTTGAAATCATAATTTAGACACAAACGTATCATCTTTGTTCGAAAATTTGAAATAAGCTTTGCCATCCTCCTAAAAGTATGAAACCACAATTTAGACAAATGTAAGATTTTCTTTCAAAAGCTGTAAATAAGCTTTGCCATCCTTCTAAAAATATGAAATCAAAATACGATGAAGAAAATGTAAGATTTTTGTCTAGAAATTGAAATGAGTGCTTCTTATTCTAACAAAAGCATGAAATTATAATTTGTACACAAACGTAACTTGTTCATATGAAAATTAGAAATAAGCTTGCATCCTTCCCAAAGCACAAAATCACAATTTGGGAACAAGCTTAAGATTTTTATTTGAAAATACGAATTAAGCATCGCCATTCTTGTAAAAATATGAAGTAAAAATTTGGACACACACATAAGATTTTTGTCAAAAAATTAAAAAGAAGACTCGTTTTCCTTTAAAAAGAACAAAATCACAATTTGGACACGGACATACAAGTTTCAATTGAGAATCGAAAATAAGTCTCATCGTCCTCCCAAAAGCATGAAGTCAAAATTTGGCTTTAAAGGTATGATTTTTATTGGAAATTTTTAAACAAGTTTTGCTATCTCTCAAAAGGGTGAAATAACACTTTGGGAAAAAGTACGGGATTTTTTTCCGAGTAATTGGAAATAAGACTTGTTATCATCCCAAAAGAAAAATAATCACAATTTTAACAAAAATGCAGGATTTTGGTCTAAGAAATTGGAATAAGACTTGCCATCCTTCCGAAGCAAGAAATCACTATTTAGTGACAAACATATGATTTTTATCCAACTAGTAATATCCGTGACTTAAAATCCTCTTTAATTTATATTATAAATATATTTTATTTAATTAATAAAAGTAGGTTTATTAAATTGGAGTAAAAGTTTAAATTTTATTTAAAAACGAAATAAACACAAATATGATTAAAAAGCAAGGTTAATTCAATAGAATGAGTAAGGAATTAAAAGGGCATGACAAAAGGGGGTTGTGAGGTTAAAATGCAAAAGGAAATTTTGGTTAAGGAATAAGTGTATTTAATAGGTTAGGTTTAAATAAATTAGCAACCAAAGTTTCTAAAATCTAAAAAATGTTTTAAATGGCCAAAATATTAGTTAAAGATCTAAATGAATTTATGAAATGCTTTATCAAATTTTTGGAATAATTTCTTAGCTTATGGAATTTTTATTTTAACAAAAAAGTAAGCATCAAATCTTGATTTAGTGGTTACTATTCATAGATTATTTTTTAATTAAATGTAATACTTTATAATTCAATTGTTTTGGAAATAAAATCAAAATCAGATAATCCTAACCTATTGTACATAATATTTGAAAAGGAAATATTCTTAAAGTTAATTTTACATGAATTTCTAAAAGCAATTTAAGAAAATAAGAGACAAGATACAACTTATTTTAATGTAAGGTATTTTTTTTAACTAATTAATTTGGATTTAAAGGATATGGATTTTTAACCAAAATATCTCATTTAATATTTCTATGCATAGGGTAGGAATATTAATTTACGTTACTTGAATTTTTTAAAATGTTTACATTTAAGTTTTATTTAGTGTGAACATATTATTTCATACTTATTAAGGACCTTGTTAGTGTAGGTGCCAAAGATCCAATCATGTTTGGATGGGCTTGAGTTAATGTATTATTGCATTATTTATTTTAAAAATAATAAAGAAGTGATTCTATTAATTCTTGTGTTTCATGTTGATAAATTTAGTAGAATTAGATAGAAGTCCTTATGATATGCATTTACAATAATGATTGATCAAAAGATGTCAGACAAACACCAACATATATAAATGGTATCATTAAACATCTTGAGTCATAGTGTTATCAAGAATAGACATTGACTATATACGGATAGACTTATGAGTGCTATGCTTATGCTATATGATAATAGTAGGAGTTTCATACCTATTGGCATGGTGATGCCAAAGCAAGCACTTAGGTGATTTATGTTAGAGAATATATCAATGAAATTGACTCGCCATGAGAATCCATTTGGTTTTAGTCTATAAGAATCTCATACGAGATGGATATAAATAGTCCCTAGACTTGAAGTCATCACGAGTTGTCTCATTAGAGGACTTATGCACTTCGACACTTATTTTGATGGATCCAATAAAGGGTTACATGTGGTGATTCATTTTATGTGCTAGGAATCCAATGGAGGTAAGTGGATGACTAAGATAGGACATGTCGTTCTTTGTTTGCTAAAGGAGTTATCACATTGCACTTTCATAAATGTCTCGCTCAAGAAATTTATGACCATAGTAGGAGTACACCAATACAACATAGTTACTTTACTCTAGGAGCTAAGACATTTGGGAATCAAAGAAAAATTATGTGATTATAATCAAACTAGACTTGTAACCAAGTATGATATCACACTCGTGATAAGTTGATATAAGGACTAAATTGTATGGTAACCATGCTCATGAAAGGTAATAATAGATTAATTAATCTTTTTAGAGAAATTGATAATCATGATTCCTTGCTAAAGGCTAATCTTGATTTGTGTATCAAGAGATAAAAAAGAAGTGTTTTGTTCTTGATACATTGCTAACATGTCTAGGAGTCTATTGAGCCACACATATAAGTTTAAGTATTCACTTGATGAATGAGAAGCAAAGATATTAAAAAAGGTTTCCAACATTGAAAGTTTCCTATTTTGGAAAGGGTTTTCAAAATGGAAACTTTCCTCAAATGGGAAGTTTCCTAAAATGGAAAGTTTCCTTAATTAGGAAGTTTCCTAAAATAGAAAGTTTTCTATTTTAGAAATTAATTTCCTAATTTGGAAGTCAGTTCCAAATTTTGAAATAAATATCCTAAAATGAAAATGAGTTTCCTAATTTAGGTTAAAGGGTGTTTTGGAAAATTGATTCCTAATGTTAGCCCGTCTAAAATGATATAAGATTATTTATTTGGATAGTCTAAATAAATTAATTGGGCTACATGATTTTGGCATGTTAGGTTTATTTAAAAAGCCTTACGATATATTGGTGGAAGGATAAACATCAACCTTATTAGATAAAGATGAACGTTTCAAAGATAAAGATTCAAAGTCCATATGAAAAATAACTCCTAATCATTGGAGGATAAGGAAGCAACAACCTAGAGTTCTTAAGGGATTTATTACCACCCCTATCCTTGTCCTTGAAGGATAAGGAAAATCATCTGCAAATATATGTGAGATAGAGAGGTGTAGCAACATAAGAAAAAAAAAAGGAAAAGATAGGAAATTCAGCTAGAATTAAAAAGGCCACTAGGGCATACAACAAACACCAAAAAAAGGAGAAAATAGTTTTGTCCTAAAAACCCTAACATGCCACACTCTTTCTTTTTTAAGGTTATCGTAAAATTGCTCAAATAGATTTCTATAGGAAGCACTAAACAAATCGAGAAAATGTGGAGGTAGCACCCTACTACTTTTGAGTGCTTCTATGTGGGCACTTGGACTTGCGTGGATCATCAATAAAGGTCGGAGACTTGAAAGACTTTTTCCTAAAAGAGTTTAGAATTATGCTACGAGAGGCAATTCTTTATTCATTGCTTTAAATTTATACATATATGGTTAGTAGATCCAATGGCTTGATCTTGGGACCTTAGATAGAGCAAATTTTTTTTTATTCTATACCTATGTCGGATGCATGATCCTTCAATTGGTATTAAAGCCTTCATTGAATATTTGATTGTATGACTTGTTAATTATAATTAACTACATGAATTGGCTATGTCCGATTATAAATCTTATATTTTTAGTAGTTTATACCAGTTTAAAACTAAAATTTTGGGTAAAAATCAATGAGGGCATGTGATGTCGACTTAGACGTCGACACTCGCGTGCATAACGACCCTATTGGCTAGTTACATGCCGGGAGCATAGCAAACGGGCCCATCACACACTAGGCTCATAAAAGGCTAGGCCACCCACATTGGGAGCATAAGCCGGGCGTTGCGTGTCAAGGAGCAAGCACCGGGCGTTGCGTGTCAAGGAGCAAGCACCGGGCGTTTCATGCTAGGCGGCCCACACAAGACTCTAGTGTGCCGGGCCTTAAACCAAAAAGCGTAGGCTAAGCGAGTAGGCCGGGCACCCTCATGCTAGGCTATTAGCCAAGGGCAAGCGCACTTGACCATGCCAAGCGAAGGGTTTAGGCATTGAAGTTGTAAGCCCTCAAGGCCTAAAAGCCCATGGGCCCAAAGTGAGCCCAATGCTTAAAAAAGTTTTAAAATTGAAATTTAGAGAAATTTTGATAAATTTATAAAATGATAAAAACCACGAGAATTATAATTGTTTTATGAATCAAATGTGTTTCATTAGTATGTCATATATCTATATGATTGAAGTGTGAGTGAATGGTACGGATGAGTCGACCTCACTTTGTGAGTGAATCCTTGTAATTTTTAGGATAAATAAGGCCCGTATGCCCCGCCTTCTTGTAATTTGTAGGATAAATAGGGCTCGTATGCCCCGCCTTCTCTATTATTTTATTGTATTTCTCTTCTTATCTTACTACCTTCGAATGTAAATCGAGTATTCTTATTTCCAATAAATATAAAAGTAGAAGATAGGAATTAGAATAGATGCAAGGAGAAGACACTAAGGAATGAAGACATTCATGAAGAATTTGTAATAATTTTTCACCTAGGAATTGACCCATTAGTCTCCTTGTGACTCAAGGGGGCTGGTATGAAAAATTCATTACTAGTTTTTGATTCATGCATGAGATGTATGTATGTTATGAGATCAATATTTGTATGCATGTTAGGGATAATATGATTATTATTTCATATGTGTGCTAGGATGAGACCAATAATATTAAATCCTTCAAATAAAATATTAAGTTAATTGCTTTTCAACATTATGAGATGGGAACTCTTTTGGTCATTAATAGCTGATTAAGATAACTCAAGGTCACTTCTTTCGTAAGGAAAACAAATCATTAGCCATGCGATGTCCTTGAACATTAGGTTTAACTTAAATGAATTGTTAGGTTTGTTTAGATAACTCAAGGTCCAATAAACTTGTAAGCAAGGATTGGTATTGACATAAGATTTGATAAGACAAAGAGTTATCATGCTAATGAAATTTGGAATTACATTAGATGTAATTGGTAAGGAGTTACCTACCTAATCTATCATATATGACTTGTAGAGATAACTCAAAGCTAATGTAAGTTAGAGGATGGGATTCTAACCCACTAAGAAAATAAATCAAAAAGTTTTCTCTAATCTTATATTAAAGGTGATAGAAATTAAATAAAATAGTAGGAGCAAATATAGATTTTACTTCTTTAATTTATACTTTATTTTATGCAATTTAATTAACCAAACCATTCAATTTTCTATCATATCGGATTGCATAGTATGACTGATAACACATCGATATGATTGATCATTGATAGAAGTAATGCCTTCAATGGCACAAACTTCCTCGACTGGGAAATCAATTTGAGGATAGTCCTCTAAGATAGAAAATTCTACATATGATAGAGAAAGCTCTCCTAGCCGAGCCTCCTCTAGATCAAGCTAAAGCTTATATATCATGAATCAAATAGAGAGATGATACGATCGCTACTTAGATGATCATGCTTGCTACTATGACATTGGAGCATAGGCACAAACACGAAGTTCATAAACTTTTGACATCATAACAAAGCTTAAAAGCTTATTTAAGGAGAATTTTAGGTATGAATGCTATGAGATAGTAAGGAAACTCTTTAGAGCCATAATGGATAGGGGATTAAGCATCAAAAAGCATGTCACTAAAATGATAGGGCATATTGATAGATTGCCCGAGCTTGAAGTTAGAATGGATACTCGAATTATTCATTGACCTAGTATTGCAATCATAGCCCAATAGATTTGGATTGTTCGTCATGAAATTTAACATGATGCACATGTAAAAGACTTTTGGAGAGTTGTTATCCATGCTAAGAGAAGCTCAGTCCAAAATTAATAAGAAGAATAAAAGTTCTATACTTCTAGTTAACAAGGGAAAGTGGCCTAGTAAAGGATAAGAAAAAGCCTAAGAAACATGAAAGTCTTCAATTATGCTTACTTGAGGATTGAAAAAGCCCGAGGCTCGGAATAGCTCAAAGGATGTAGTTTGCTTTCATTGCAATAAGAAAGGGTATTGGAAGCGTAACTACAAGGAGTACCTAGAAAGGGTCCAAAAGAAAAGTTCTACCACCACCTTAGGTATTTATCTTATTAATGCTATTTTTAAATTCCACCCGATGAGTATATAATACTAGATGTACATTTTTAAAATGTATAGGAGCTTAGAGAAGAAAGGAAGATAGCTTCAAATGAGAATATCTACATGACTATAATGGAACAAGAGTTGCACCATTACATGTAGGCATTTATGAGCTAGCACTACCATGTAAGAATGTTCTAAGACTCCATAATTATTATTTCGAGTAGAGACTAAAAGATCTCATTTCCATTTCTTATTTTGAATAAGTATTTCATTTTTATGAATAAATGTTATTTTTAAAGATGATTTTTATGGAAATATCTTGATGATAATAATACATTTTGAACAAAACTCCTAAGTGTAAAACATAAATACTAGAAGACTCAAATGATCTAAATAACATTAATCAAGTAGCAATGTCAAACTTGGTCATATAAGAAAGAATCTCATATCCAACCTAGCTATACAAAGGATATTTAGAATCACTTGATGATGTCTATTGAATCTTGTTGACTTGGCAAAGAGACATGGATTCCCTTTTAGTTGAAAAGGAGAAAGAGTTACTAATTAATAAAGACCTTATACACGGAGATGCAATGGGCCTATGTTCATACAATTTGGGCACAAACATAAGTTTTTTGCTGAAAGAAAAAAATAGAAAGAAGGCTTATTATCCTCCTAAAAGTGCAAAATCATAATTTAGACATGAAAATAGAATTTTCATTCAAAAATTGGAAATAAACTATGCCATCCTCTCAAAAGCACGAAATTGCAATTTAGGCATGAACATTAGAGGCTTTTTTCTAATTTTTAGACTAAAATCATTTGTTTGTGTCCAAATTATGATGTTTTTTCTTTTAGGAAGATAGAGAGCTTTATTTCCAATTTTTAGATGAAAACCTTATGTTTGTTTTCAAATTGTAATTTCTCACTTTTCGTGGAAAACAAAGCTTAGTTCTAATTTGTGAACCAAAATCCTACGTTTGTCCAAATTGTAATTTTATGCCTTCTAGAGGAAGTCAAGGTTTTTTTTTCTAATTCTCAAAACCAAGATCCTTCTTTGGTGTCCAAAATGTATTTTCCCACTTTTGGAAGCATAACGACGCTTGTTTCAAAATTTAGGATGAAAATCTTACCTAGTGTCTAAATTGTGATTTTAGTCTCGTCATCCTCCAAAAAGCAAGAAATTACTATTTTGACATGAAGGTAGGATTTTCATTCAAAAATTGGAAATAAGCCCTTGCATTCTCTAAGAAGCGTAAAATTTCAATTTGAATAAAAACATAATATTTTTTTCCGAGAATTAGAATAAGGCTCACTACCTCCTAGAAGCACAAAATCACAATTTGGACACAATGAAGGATTTTTGTTGGAGAATTGGAAATAAGTCTCTCCATCATCCCATAAGTGCTAAGTCATTATTTAGACTCTAAGATATGATTTTAATTTGAAACTTGAAAATAAGTCTTGCCATCCTCCCAAATGTGTGAAATAACAATTTAGATACCAAGTGTATGATTTTTGTTTGAAAATTAGAAATAAACCTTACCATCCTTCTAAAAGTATGAAACTCCAATTAAAAAAATGGAAATAAATATCACCATCATGCCAAAAGAGCAAAATTACAATTTAGATAAAAATGTACGATTTCCATCTAAAAATTGGAAATTATGCTCACTATCTTTGCAAAAGCCAAGAATCACACCTTAGACACAAACCTAAAAAATTAAAATAAGCCTTGCCATCCTCCAAGAAGTGAAAAATCACATTTGAACTGAAACATTGGATTTTTATTCAAAAACTAAAAATTAGGCATGCCATCCTTCCAAAAGTATGAAATTACAATTTGGACACAAATGTAGATTTTTGTCCGAAAATGGAAATAAGCCTTGCCATTCTATCAAAAGAGCAAAATTACAATTTGAGCACAAAAGTGTCTTTTTTTTTTTTTTTTTTTTGTAAATTGTACTTAAGGCTCATTATCCTCCCAGGAGAGCAAAATTACAATTTGGACAGAACTTGAAAATATTGTTAAACAATTATAAAGCATCACCATCCTCCTAAAAGTCCAAAATCTCAATTTGGAAGCAAAAATAAGATTTTTGCCTAAAAATTAAAATAACTCTCCCCTTCCTCCTAATAGCACAAAATCATAATTTGGAAAATCATGTAGGATTTCCATTCAAAAATTAGGAATAAGGCTTGCCATCCTTTAAAAATCATAAAATTACAATTTTGACCCAAACATAGGATTTTTGTTTCAAATTTAGAAATATGACTCACCATCCTCCTAAAAATACGAAACTATAATTTGTTGGTGTTGGTGCTCAAGATCTAACCATGTTTGGATGGGCTTATGTTAATATACTATTGCATTATTTATTTTAATAACAATAAAGAACTCATTCTATTAATTCGATGTTTACATGTTGATAAATTCACTAGAATTAGATAGAAGTCCTTATGATTTGCATTTACAATAGTGATTGATCGAAATATGTGAGACAAACACTAATGCACATAAATGATATTATTAAATATCCCAAGTCGTAGCATTATCAAAAATGGACATTGGCAAAATGCGAGATAGACTTATGAGTGTTATGCTCATGCTATATGATAGCAGTAGGAGATCTCACACCTATTGGCATAGCAATGCTAAAGCAAGCAATTAGGTGATTTATGTTAGAGAACATATCACTCGGACTTGACTTGTCATGAGAACCCATTTGGTTTTAGTCTATGAGAATCTCATACGAGATAGGTACAAATGGTTCTTAGACTTGAAGTCATCATGGTTATCTCATTGGAGGACTTATGGACTTTGACACTTGTTTCGATGGACCCATTAATAGGTTGCACGTGAGCAATTTGTTGGGTGCACTAGGAATCCAATGGAGATAGGTGTATGACTAAGATTGGACATGTCATTCCTTGTATGCTAAAGAAGTTATCACATTGCACTTTGATAAATATCTGCTGAAGAAATCTATGATCACAATAGGAGTACACCAATAGAGCATAGTTGGTTTACTCTAAGAGCTAAGACATTTGGGAATCAAATAAAACTTGTGTGATCATAATCAAATAAGAATAATAACAAAGTTTGAGATCACATTGTGATAAATCGACATGAGGACTGAATTATATGGTAACCATGCTCGTGAAAGGTAATAATGGATTAACTAATCCTCTAAGAGAATTGAGTAGTCATGATGCCTTGTTAGAGGCCAATCTTGATTTATGTATCAAGAGATAAAAGAGGTGTCTTTTATTTTTGATACATTGCCAACATATCTAGGAGCCTATTAAGTCACATGTCTAAGTTTAAGTATTCACATTATAAATGAGAAGCAAGGATATGGAAAAAAGTTTCCAATTATAAAATTTTCCTATTTTGGAAAGAGTTTCCAAAATGAAAAGTTTTCTATTTTAGAAATCAGTCTCCTAATTTGGAAGTTAGTTTCAAATTTGGAAATAAAGAACCTAAAAGAAAAGGAGTTTCCTAATTTAGGTTAAAGGATATTTTAGGAAATTACTTTCTAGTGTGGACCCTACCAAAATAATCTAAGAATATTTATTTGGATAGTCCAAATAAAATAGTTTTGTTCCATTAGGTTGAATTAAAAGCCTTAAGATAATTTTAGTATGAGGATAAACATCAACCTTTTTTAATAAGGATGAATTTTTTATAGATAAACATCAAACTTATTAGATAAGGATGAATTTTTTGTAGATAAACATCAACCTTATTAAATAAGGATGAATGTTTTAAAGATAAACATCAACCTTATTGGATAAGGTCGAATGTTTTAAAGATAATAATCAAATCATCCACATATTAAATAACTCCTCATCCTTAAAGGATAAGGAATCAATAACCTAGAGTCCTTTATGGACTCATAGTCACCCCTCTTCTTATCTTTGGAGGATAAGGAACCTCTCTCCCTATAAATAGGAGGCGAGGTGTGGCATAAATAGAATGATTACCTAAAAAGAGTATTTTTGGTCAAGTAAAATTGTGAGACAATAATTCGGCCAATAAAAGAAAAGAAAAAGAGAAAATTTGGCCAGCCCTTAAAATTATCTAGGGCACACAGCCAAGAGAGAAAAAAAGAGAGAAAATAGTTTTCTCCTAAAACCCTAGCAAGAAATACTCTTACCTTCTCCTTTAAGGTTATTTTATCGTTGCTCGAATTGATTTCTAGAGGAAATACTTAACCGTAACAGTAGAGTCGGCACCCCATCAATTTTGAGTGCTTATTTGTGGATACATGGGCTATGTGGATCATCGATAGAGGCAAGGCACTTGGATGGCTAATCAACGAAAAGAAATTTAGATCCGCACTACAAGAGGTAATCCTTTGCTTTTACCTTATTATTCATATATAAATATGATTAGTAGATTTAACGGCATGATCTTAGGCCCTTAGATAGATAAATTTTTTTATTTATTCCGTACCTCTATAGGATGCATGATCCTTTATAATGTGATGCAAAGATAAGCCTCATCATCCTCCTAAAAGCACAAAGCCATAATTT
The DNA here is from genome assembly GCA_963924115.1 of Dovyalis caffra. Lineage (NCBI taxonomy): Eukaryota > Viridiplantae > Streptophyta > Magnoliopsida > Malpighiales > Salicaceae > Dovyalis > Dovyalis caffra. Next base: position 14,603,311 of record CAWUPB010001108.1, read on the forward strand.
GGATACCAACATAGGATTTTGGTTCAAGAATTGGAAATAAGTGTTGCCATGCTCCCAAAAGCACGGAATCACACATACAACACAAACGTAGGATTTTCATTCAAAAATTAGAAATAAGACTCACTATCCTTCCAAAAAATGAGAAATTATGATTGGGACAAAAACATTAAATTTTTTAAAAAAATTGTAAATAAACCTCACCATCTTCCTAAAAATGCAAAAGTCCAATTTAGAAACAATCCTTTGAAAAGTACCAAACCACAATTTGGACACAAATGTATAATTTTGGTATGAAAATTGGAAATAATCCTCACCAAATGACTAAAAGCATAAAATTACAATTTGGACATAAATTAAGGATTTCATTCAAAAATTAGAAATAAGGCTCGCTATCCTTCCAAAATAGCAAAATTACAATTTGGCCTCAAATGTGAAAATTTTGTCGTTTCGCTGTCCGACTAATAGTCCAAAATGACAATTTGGACACAAACATATGATTTTAGTCCCAGAATTGAAAATAAATAATTTGGACACTAATGTAGGAATTTGGCCCGAAAATGGGAAATAAGCCTCACCATCCTTTCTAAAGTATGAAATCACAAATTAGACATAAGCATAAGATTTTTTTCCAACAATTATAAATAGGCCTCACTATCCTCCTAAAAGCATGAAATTGAAATTATAATTTGGACTCAAACAATAGATTTTTGTTTGAAAACTTGAAATAAGCCTCCCTACCCCTTTATAAGTGCAAAATTACAATTTGAATACAAACATAGGATTTTCGTCAACAAAATTCTAAATAAGGATCGTCATTGTCCCATGAGCAAAAAGTAAAAACTTTGACACAAATGAATGATTTTAGTATGAAATCTAAAAGTAGAAAACCATAATTAAGACACAAATGGAGGATTTTCATCCAAAAATTGGAAACAAGCTATGCCAACCTCCCAAAAGCACAAAATCACAATTTGGACACAAATGTAGGATTTTGATTAAAAAATTAGAAATAAGTCTTGCCATCCATCCAAAATTCCCATATCACAATTTGGATACAAATGTAGGACTTTCATTCGATAATTGGAAATTTGTCTTACCATCCTCAAGATACAAAGATCCTAATTTGGACACAAACATAGGATATTTGTTCAAAAAAGAGGAAATAAGTCTCCCCATCCTCTCAAAAGTATGAAACCACAATTAGGACCCAATTGTTGGATTTATGTCCAAAAATTTGGAACAAACCTCACCATCCTTCCAAAAGCATGAGATTATATTTTGCACACATACGTAGGATATCTATCAAAAAATTAGAAATAAGGATCCTTATCCACCCCAAAAATACAAAATGATAATTTGGAAAAAAAATAGAATTTTTCATTTGAAAACTTGGAGTAAGCCTCGTAATCCTTCCAAAAGCCTAAAACACAATTTCGACACAAATGTAGGCTTTTCATTTGAGAATTGCAAATAGGTCTTGTAATCCACTTGAAAGCATGGAGTCACATTTTGGAAACAAATGGAGGATTTTGGTAAAAAAAAATAAAAAATAGAAATAGGTGTCTCCATCTCACCTAAACCAAAATGTTATAATTTGGCCAACAATTTAGGATTTTCATTTGGGAATTGAAAATTAGTATTGCTATCCTCCAAAAAACATAAAATCCTAATTTTGGCACAAATGCTTGATATTGGTCCGTGAATTAGGAATAAGTCTTGCCATCCTCACATAAGTGCGAAGTCATAATTTTGACCTAAACAAAGGATTTTGGTGGAAATAAGCCTTGTGATCCTCCCAAAAGCCAAAAACGTAGGATTTGTTTTCAAAATTTAGAAATAGGACTCACCATCCTTCCATAAGAGGAAAATTAAAATTTGGACACAAACAAATGAATTTTTTCTGGAAAATTGAAATAAGGCTAATTATCCTCTTAAAAGTGCAAAATCACAACTTGGATAATGTAGGATTTTTGTATGAAAATTGTAAATATGCCTCGCCATCCTTTTAAAAGTATGAAACTCTAGCTAAGAAACCAATGTAGGATTTTCATTTGTGAATTGAAAATAAGTCTCTCCATCCCCCAAAAAGTGCAAAATTACAAGTTCGACACGAATATAGGATTTTCATCTCGAGCATCGTAACTAACAATCGCCATCTTGACAAATTCCCCAAGCCATGATTTGGAAACAACCGTAGGATTTTCGTTCGAGAATTTAAAACATGTCATGCCATCCTCTTAAAAGTCCAAAGTGATAATTTTGATAAAAATATATGATTTTTTTTTTAGAATTGTAAAGAAGTCTTACTATCCTCCCATAAAAAGGATTTTGTTCAAAATATTGGAAATAAGGCTTCCTATCCTACTCGAAGCTCAAAATCACAATTTGATTACAAACATAGAATTTTGGTCTAAAATTTACAAATAAGCATCGACATCATCCAAGAAGTGCAAGAATACAATTTGAAAAAAATCTAATTGCAAATAAGCATCAACATCATCCAAGAAGTGCAAGATTACAATTTGAACAAAAATCTAGGATTTTTGTTAAAAAAATTGAAATAAGGCTTGCTATCCTTCCTAAAGTTAAAAATCAAAATTCGAAAACAAACGTATGATTTTGGTTCAAACTTAGAAATAAAGCTAACTATCCTCCTAAAAGTACAAAATAACAATTTGAACAATAATGAAGGATTTTCTTCTGAAAATTTCAAGTAAGGCTTTCCAACCACTCAAATGCACAAAATCACAATTTGGACTCGAATAAAAAAATTTTCCAAAAATTTTGAAATAAGCGTTGCCATCCTTCAAAGACCATAAAGTCACAATTTTGATACAAATGTAGGATTTTGGTTTGAAAATTTGAAAATAAAGTTTGCAATTCTCCTACAAATGCAAAATTACAATTTTGAGAGAAACGTAAGATTTTCTTCCAAAAATTTGCAATAAGGCTCCTTATGCTCCGTAAAGCTCAAAATCAAAATCTGGATACAAACATAAGATTTTCATCAAAAAATAAAAAAATAAGCATCACCACCCTTTCAAAAGTTTGAAGCTACAATTGGGACACAAACATAGGATTTTGGTATGAATATTGGAAATGAGGCTTGCTATCCTCCCAAAAGCTCAAAATCATAGTTTGTATACAAACATAGGATTTGAGTCTAAAAATTCAATATAAGGAAATCCTCCCAAAAGTAATAAATTACAATTTGTACACAATTGTTGGATTTTTGTCCAAAAATTTGAAATAAGCCTCGCATCTTTGCAAAAGTGCGGGATCACAATTTGGACACAAACATTGGATTTTGGTTAGAGAAATATAAATTAGTGTTGCCATCCTAACATAAGCACAAAGTCACAATTTGGACCAAAACACAAGATTTTTGTCCGATAATTGAAAACAAGCCTCAACATGCTTCCAAAATATCAAAGTTAGAAGTTGGGAAAAAACATATAATATTTTGCCAAAAATAGGAAATTAGCTTCGCCATCCTCGCAAAAGTACAAAATTACTATTTAGAAACAAACAAGCTTTTTTTTTTCTAATTTTTGGACTAGAATCCTACATTTGTGATCAAATTGTCATCTTGCACTTCATAGAGAATCATGAGGCTTACTTTCAATTCTTGGATCAAAATCCTATGTTTGTTTCAAAATTTTGAATTTATGCTATTGGGAGGATAGTGAGCCTTCGTTTGTTTTTTGGACAAAAACTCTATGTTTGTGTCCAAATTGTGATTTCTCATGCTTCGGAGAGCATAGCGAGGCTTGTATCCAATTTTTACAAAAACAAATCTTATATTTATTTTCAAATTATGATTTAGTACATTTGGGTGGCGAGCCTTATTTGCAAATTTTGGATGAAAATCTAACATTTGAGTTTAAATTGTAATTTTATAATTTTAGGAGGATAGCGAGCCTCATTTCAAATTTAAAGACAAAAATCTTATGTTTATATCCAAATTGTGAATTCATGCTTTGAGAAGTAAGGAAAAGGTAATTTCTAAATTTTGGACAAAATTTTATGTTTGAGAAGGATCATGCATATTATGGAGGTGCGAAATAAAGAAAAAATTTCCTCCATCTAAGAGCCTAAGATCAAGTCGTTGAATCTACTAATCATACATACATGAATTTAAAGCAAAGATAAAAAATTACCTCTTGTAGTACAAATATAAATTCCTTTTCGGAAAAGCCACCCAAGTGTCTAACCTATATTGATGATCCATGCAGTTCAAGTATCCATAAAGAAGCACTCAAAATTAATGAGGTGCTAGCTTCACCTTTTTTGATTTAGTATTTTCTATCAAAATCAATCCCGAGCAATTTTGCAACAACCTCAAAGGATAAGGAAAGAGTATATCTTTCTAGGGTTTAGGAGAAAATTATTTTCTTCTTATTTTTCTCTCTTGGTCGTGTGCCCTATTTTAGTTTTAAGGGTGGCCAAAATTATTCTTTGCTCCTTATTCTTTATTTTTGTTCGAATACTCTCTCTCTCTCTTCATCATCTTTTATGTCGCACCTCTCCTCTAATATATATATAGGAGAAGAGTTTTCTTATCCTCTAAGGACAAGGAGAGGGGCTGCATTAAGTTCCTTTTGGACTCTAGGTTGTTACTTCCTTATCCTCATAATTTAGATTATAATTTTTTGCTTCCTTTTCCTCTAATGATAAGGAGTTATTTTTTAAAAGTCTTATTTTTTATTCTCGAACAAAAATTCTATGTTTGAGTCCAAATTGTGATTTTGGAGTTTCAATAGGATGGAGATCTTTATTTCCAATTCTAAGACAAAAATCCTATGTTTGTGTCCAAATTATGCTTTCTCGATTTTAGGAGGATTGCAATCCCTATTTCTTTTTTGGACAAAAACTCTATGTTTTTGTCCAAATTGTAATTTTATGCTTTCATGAGAATAATGAGCCTTATTTCCTATTTTTGGTTTAAAGTCCTATGCTTGCGTGAAAATTGTGGTTTTGTTCTTTTAAGAGGATTATGAGGCTTCATTCTAATTTTAAAAAAATCATATGTTTGTGTTGAAGTTTTAATTTTTTTTCAAAGAATCGAGAGCCTTATTTCTAATTCTTGGACCAAAATCCTATGTTCATGTCCAAATTGTAATTTAGCTCTTCTAGGAAGATTGCGAGGCTTATTTGAATTTTGAAACAAAAATTTGACATTTACATCCAAATTTTGGTTTCAAATTTTTTAGATGATGCTGAGACTTGTTTTCGGATTTGAAACAAAAATCCTACATTTGTGTTTGAATTATGATTTTGCATTTCTTAAAGGTCGTTAAGGCTTATTTCCAATATTTGTTCCAAAATCTTATGTTTCTGTCTAAATTATAAATCTATGCTTTTGGGAGGATGGCGATGCTAATTTCTATTTTTCAAACTACAATCATACGTTTGTGTCCAAATTGTAATTTTATGCTTTTGGGAGGTTAGTGAGCCTTATTTTTAATTTTATGAAAAAAATTCTATGTTTTTGTTCAAGTTGTAATTTTGCTTTCTTGGGAGGTTGGCTTGCCTTATTTCCAATTCTCAAACTAGAATCCTACCCTTTTTTTCCAAATTTGGATTCTATGCTTTTAGGAGGATGGTGAGCCTTATTTTAAAATTTTGGATGAAAATCCTATGCTTATGTCTTAATTTTGGTTTCGCACTTTTGGAACAATGACGAGGCTTATTTTCTATTTTCAAACCAAAATCCTAAGTTTGTGTCCAAATTGTGACTTTCGTACATTATGACATGTGACGAAACTTATTTCTATTTTTTGGATGAAAAATCCTATGATTGTATCCAAATCGTGATTTTGTGCTTTTAAGAGGATAGTGAGCCTTGTTTTTTGTTTTTTGATACAAATTCAACATTTGTATCCAAATTATGGTTTTTTAATTTTGTAAGGATAGCGAGGCTTATTTATAATTTTCAAACAAAAATCCAACGTATTCAAATCGTAATTTCACATGAATCGGAGGATGGCGAGGTTTATTCCAAATTTTCAGAACAAAATCTACGTTCATGTTGAAATTGTTAGTTTTTGCTTTTTGGGGGATGGCAAGGCTTGTTTTCAATTTTTGGATGCAAATCTAATGTTATGCCTTATTTATGGTTTTTTACCTTTGGAAGGATGTCGAGGCTTATTTCTAATTTTAAAACCACAATCATATGTTTTTGTCTAAAGCATGACTTTGTGTTTTTTAGAGGATATCAAACCTTTTTTTTCTAATTCTCAAACAAAATTTCTAAGTTTGTATCCAAATTACCATTTGGCACTTTAGGCCGAGTAGCAAGGCGAATTTCCTATTTTCGCACAAAAATACTATGTTTGTGTCAAAATTGTAACTTCATGCTTTTTAAAGGATAGCCGAATTATTTCTAGTCTTCGACTAAAAATCATATGTTTGGGTTGAAATTGCAACGTTGTGCTTTTGGGAGGTTGGTGGGCCTTATTCAGTTTTTCAGAAAAAAAAATCATACTTTTGTGTTCAAATTGTAATTTTGCATTTTTGGGAGGAAGGCAAGCCTTATTTCCAATTTTATACAAAATCTTTTATTTTTGTGCAAATTATGAATTTGTACTTTTGGAAGTATGACCATGCTTAATTCAAATTTTCGAACGCAAATCCAACATTTTTGTCCTAATTATGATTTTTACTTTTTGTAGGATGGCGAGCCTAAGTTCTAGTTTTTACAAAAATCATACATTTATGTCCAAATTGTGATTTTGCATTTTTCGAGTATAGGGAGCCTTTTTTTCTATTCTTGGACAAAAATTCAACATTTTTGTCTAAATTATGATTTTGAACTTTTGGGAGGATGGCAAAGGTAATTTTAAAAAGAAAATCCTACGTTTGTGTTCGAATTGCAATTTGATGCTTTTTTGGTTACTTGCGAACGTTATTATGATTTTCGAACCAAAATCTTAAGTATGTGTTTAATTGGGGTTTTGTACTATTAGGAGGATTGCCTAGAATGTTTGCAATCCCCAAACCACAACCATACATTTTTGTTCAAATTTTAATTTCGGGATTTTGGGACGTTTTCAAGCCTATTTCTATTTTCAAAATGAAAACCCTAACTTTGTGTCAAATTGTTGTTTCATGTTTTACGGAGGATGGTGAGCCTTATTTTCATTTCTTAGACCAATATAATATCTTTGTGTTCAAATTCTAATTTTGCGCTTTAGGAGTATAGGGAAGGTTATTTCAAATTTTTGAATCAAAATCCTATGTTTGTATTGAAATTGTAATTTTTCTCTTCTTAAAGGATGACAAGGATTTTTTTCTATTTTTAGAAGGAAAAAAATCAAACATTCGAATCCAAATTGTAACTTTCCACGTTTTAAGGATTATGAGGCATCTTCTAATTTTTGAACAAAAACCGTACATTTGGGTACTAATTATGGTTTCATAATTTTGGAAGGATGGTGAGGAGTACTTCCCTTCTTCATACCAAAATCATGCCTTAGTGTCCAAATTTTGACATTGTAATTTTAGAAGGATCGTGAGAAAATTTTCCAATTTTTGAATTAAAATCTTATGTTTGTATCCGAATCATGACTTCACGCTTTTGGGAGGATAAGAAGCCTTATATTCAATTCTTAGACAAAAATCCTATGTTTGTGCTAAGATTGTAATTTTTAGGCTTTTTGGGAGAATGGTGAGCCTTATTTCCAACTTTTGAACACAAATCTAAAGTTTGTATTCAAATTGTGGTTTTGCACTTTTAGGAGTATGCCAAGGCTTATTTCAAATTTTCTCGGATGATAATCCTACCTTTGAGTCCAAATTGAAATTTTAAGCTTTTAGAAGGATAATGAGGGTTATTTTCAATTTTCACACTCAAATCCAACATTGTTTCTTAATTGTGGTTTCATACTCTTCGGAGGATGCCAAGGATTACTTTAAATCTTTGGACCAAAAATCTTATGTTGGTGTCCAAATTGTGATTTTGTGATTTTTGAAGGATAGTGAGCCTTATTTTTACTATCGGACAAAAATCCTATGCTTGTGTTCAAATTGTAATTTCATATTTTTTCATGGATGGTGAGGCTTATTTCAAATTTTTTTAATTTTTATCTTAATTATGTTTTCGTACTTTTAGGAGGATGGCTAATCTTATTTCAAATTCTTGGTCAAAAACCCTATGTTTGCATCCAAATTGTAATTTTGTGCTTTTTGGAGGATGGTTAGATAATTTCCAATCTTTGGAAAAATATCCTACTATCCAAATTACCATTCCATGCTTCTAGAGGATGGCGACATTTATTTCTAATTTGTTAACAAAATCCTATGCTTGTGTCCAAATTGTGATTTTGCCCTTTTGGGAGGATAGCGATGTTGATTTCCAATTCTCGGATGAAAATACCATGTTTGTGTCAAAATTACAATTTTGTGCTTTTGGCAAGACGACTAGACTTATTTCCTTTTTTTTAGAAAAAATCCTACATTTGTGCCTAAAATGTAATTTTATGCTTTTAGCGAGGATGGCGAGGCTTATTTCCAATTTTGGATGAAAATCCTATGTTTTGGTTCAAATTGTAGTTTTACACTTTTGGGAGGTTAGTGAGTCTTAATTCCATTTTTCAAATGAAAATCCTATGTTTATGTTCAAATTATATTTTTGCACGTGTGAGTGGATGGCGAGCCTTATTTCAAATTCTTAGGAAAAAAAACTCCTTTATTAGTTTTCAAATTACGATTCCGTGCTTTTGGAAGGATGGCGAGCCTTATTTCTAATGTTTGAACACAAATCCAATGTTTGTGTTTGAATTATGATTCCTAATTTTTGTCGTGGTGGCGAGCCTTATTTCCAATTTTCATACCAAAATCTTACTTTTGTGTCCAAATTGTGATGTTGTACTTCTAGGAGGTTAGTGATTGTTTTTTTCAATTCTTGAACGAAAATCCTATATTCATGTCCAAATTGCAATTTTATGCTTTAGGAAGGTCTGGAGAACCTTATTTTCAATTTTTGTATAGAGATCCAACATTTGTATTCAAATTATGGTTTTCTACTTTCGAAGGATGTGAGGCTTATTTCCTATTTCGACCCAAAATCCTACATTAGTTCCAAATTATGACTTCGCACTTTTGGGAGCATAATGAGACTTATTTTCAACCTTTAGACGAAATTCTTACATTTACATCCAAATCGTGATCGTGTGTTTTTTGAAAGATGGCAAGCCTTATTTTCAATTCTTGGAAGAAAATCCTATATTTATGTCTAAATTCTAATTTTAAGCCTTTGGGAGAACGAGGATCCTTATTTTTTATTTCTAGATAAAAATCCTACATTTGTGTCATTAATGTAATTTTGCACGTTTGGGAGGATGGCGTGGCTTATTTCCAATTTTCAAACAAGAATCCTTTGTTTTTATTCAAATTATAATTTTATGATTTGGGGAGGATGCAGAGGTTTTTTTCTAGTATTTAGATCAAAATCCTACATTTGTGTCAAAATTGTGATTTTTCAATTTTGGAAGGATAGTGAGCTTTATTCAAAATTTTGACCCATAATCCAACGCTTGTGTCCAAATTTTTTATTTTGTACTTTAGCGAGGATGGTGAAGCTTTTTCCTAATTTTTGAATGAAAATCTAGTGTTCATGTCTTAATTGTGATTTGGTACTTTTGTAAGGATGGCAATGCTAATTTTAGATTTTTAGACAAAAATTCTATGCTTGTGTCAAAATTATTATTTCAAGCTTTTGGGATAATGGTAAAGCTTATTTTGAATTTTTACACAAAAATCTTATGTCCGTATTCGAATTATAATTTGTGCTTTTGGGAATATAAGGAGGCTTATTTCAAATTTTTTAGACAAAAATCCTATGTTTAAGTCCAAATGGTAATTTTGAGTTTTTGGGTGGATGGTGAGGCCTATTTTCAATTTTTTGGCTTTCGGTCACTCAACAAACCAAATAATTCACTTCATGTTGGACCCAAACATTCGGGGACAATATGTTGCTCATGATTCGATGCCTCGAAGGAGGAAGTTGTCTTGAGTTATTAGAACAAGTCAACGATAATCGAAAGATTTTCTCCAAATAATGTTGGAAGGAAAATAACTTGATATCCGATTGAAGGAATTTTCTTTTATTAGGTTTCATCATTTGATTAATCAAATTCTTCCCATCATGTATTCTAGTGTTTAATCATATCAAACTCATATTAAACATATAATGCAAACTACACAAACATGACTCAAAAACTAGTGAATCATAATGGATTTCTAAAACTAGTCTCCCCGAGCCATAAGAAGGTGAGTGGGTCAAAACCTAGGTGAAGAATTCTAAAAACTCCATTTGGCTTTATATTTTATTTTCTTTCGTGGCATCTTCTTACGTACCTATACAACTTATCTTTCTATTTTTATATTTTTAAGTCAGAAACCTCGAGTTACATTCAAAGGGAGTAAGATAAGAAAAGAAGACACCTAAGAATAATAGAGAAGGCAAGACAAACATGTCATACCCAACCAAAAATGACAAGCATTAATTCCTAAAAAATTACATGGGCCAAGTCATCCATACCATTAATCCATAATTCAAACACATTTATACATATTAATATCTAACTAATGAAACATTTTCCTTTTATCATAATTATAAATTCTATGATTTTTTTCCATTTTATGAAAAACATAAAATTAAAATATATTTAGTAGGAGATCCGTAACCCCGTAAAAACCCTTATCCGTAACGCAACGTGTATTAGAATAATTCTATATATATGTATATTAAGAGTAAGTATAATTATCATTTCATCATGAGAAATTAATGCTTGAAATATGTGATTTATGTTAAATTAAAGTTATTGTGCTTAAGATTAATGGCTTAATTATTAAAGAAATCAAATATGCAAAATCGGTGTTTTAAGGACTATATTTTTCCCGCGTTTTGTGTGAATTATTTCAGGACTTTAGAATACTTTTTGGGTCAACCTTAAAGAATGAAAGTTGTTCATCTATGTGTTTAATAGTCCTGTATAAAATTGTATAATATTTATACATATAAATTAAGAGTTATACCAATTATAGTGAGGGTTGTTTCGAAATGCATTCTGCTGGAATTTTGGGAGAAGAATCTGCCGAATCTTATGAGATTTATTTGATGCTTTTAGATTGATTTTTGAGAAAAACATAAAGCATAAAATTTTTTTTCTATGTTTTTACTAGCCCTCTATAATATTTCATAAATTTTGGATACATATAGAAAGAGTTATGCACATTTTAGTATAGATGGGTTAGGAGGTAACACTGCTGAAATTTTGGGGAAAAAGAAATTCAAAATTTTAAAAATGAAAATTTCTGAATTTTTTATGAAAGAAATTTTGTCTAATTACATTAACCCAGCTTATTAAGTTTTTTATTTATCCTAAGTTTTCTTTAGCCACCTAAGCACTTGAATTAAATGCTTAAAAGCCAAATCATCACCTTTGACTTCCAAAACATGCCGACTTTGCCTTCCAAGCTTCCTTCACTTTACATTTGGCCTAGTTAAATTGTAACACTTATGATATAAATAAATGAGAGGATAAAAGGTGGGTATATAAGGGAAAGAGAGGGTTAAATTGCTGCAATTTTTGGGCCAAAAACCGTAGCCATCCAGAATTAAAAAGGGAAGCCAAATTCAAGAGAGAAAAACAGCAAAAAGAGAGAAAGAAAGAAAAGAGAAAGAGAAAGGGAAAAAGGAAAGAAAAAGAGCTAAGAAAATTCTAATCAAACCTAAAAGAGGTAAGTAGGTTTCATTTTTTGGGCTGATTAATTTCTTAAATTATTTTTTTAAGTTATCTTGTTAGTGTTTATTTCATGGGTTGTAATAATTTTCAATGGTTATATGCTTGATGCTTGGGATAAATCTATGTATGGATGCCTTGTTGTGATGATTTATGATGTTATGATGTTTTGAAAAATGTCAAAGTATGTGGCGATGGGTTGGATTGAACTTGGACTAAATTTAAGTGAACTAAAACATGTTTAAAGTTGGCTTGGAATGAACTAATAAATTAGTGCTGATAAGGAGTAAATTCTGTCCGAATTTTGGGGTGCATGTTCAAGGATTTTAGGTCGATTTTTGGGTAAAATGTAAAGAATAAAAGTTGTTCATATATATTTCAAATAACTACCTTTAAAATTTCTTGATCATTAGATTCGTGTACAAAGAGTTATACCCGATTTAGTATGGATAGCTCTAGACAAACTACTAATAGGCAAATTGCTCCTTAAGTTTCAAAATTTGTAATTAATTGTGTACTTGGTATTTAGATCTAAATTTTGTATATGTTATAAATAAATATGTCTAGTATCTAAAATAAAATGGGTAAGATTTAATTATGTTCTAAAATTGGAAAATTATTTACTCGATTAGGAGTTGCCCGGTAATAAACCCTAAAACCAAAGAATTAGACTTGAACAAAATTAATGGGTTTGGAATATACTAAATGGGCTTGGACTAAATAAAATGGAATTGAATAAAGTCAATGGAATTAGGATAAAGTTAATGGGCTTGGATTAAAGTAAATAGACGTAGACCTTCTTTTAAATATTAACAAAACTAATTAACAATATTAATGACCGGAGGTTGTGTTCCTGCTATGAGTATCATGATTGGTATGTGAGCAACGGGTAAATTCGAGTGTGGGTTGGACCATGAGTATGGCATGAGAATGAAGGGTTGGTACCCAAATTTGGTTGAATGTGATTAAATATGTCATCACGTGCATCATGTGCATAGTGGGTGGTTTAAGACAAGTCAATTGATTGAGAAATGGTTTATACTTCTAGGTTTGATAACCTAACTGGAATAAATGGGTATTAGTAGTCCGAGTACTATAGGATGTGTGCCCGCACTATTAGACGATGGATTCCCGCTAATAGTAGTTACAACAAGGGATAATTTTGTTGTAACACAAGATGATCCGAGGATCATCCGGATGAAATCAAGCTATGTGCTTGCACTTGTTAAACGATGGATTTTTGCTAACGGTAGTTACAATGAGGGATAATTCCGTTGTAGTAGAAGGTGATGCTCGGACCACCTAGATGATAAATAGAGTAGACTGGCTAATACCCAAGGTACCCGAGATTAAAATTTATGAGTATGGTGGGAAGTCAAAAAAACATTGCATATCACATGCATCACCCTACTTACTAAGCTTTGGCTCACCCTGTTGTTATTTTTATGTTGTGACGGAAAAAGAACAGTTGGTATGGATGTAGGCGGCTCCTCCTAACCGGCTCATGTGAGGCACCATATATTAGTTTTTATTTTATCTATAAATTTGAGGTATGGAGTTTGTGAGAAATTGAATATTTCTGTAATGTTTTATTAATATATTTAATTATGTGATGTAAATTTTATCTTAAGGAGTTATATACGTAATGTGTTGTTAAAGTTTTAAAAATATCATAAGGGAACTACTTAGAGTTTAGGGTATGTCGGCGTAACGTGCTTCGTCTAGTACCTTACTTGGGTAGTAGAAATATGATTGGGGCGGGGGCGTTATCGGATCTCACACCTATTGGCATGATGATGCCAAAGCAAGCACTTAGGTGATTTATGTTAGAGAACATATCACTAGACTTGACTCCCCATAAGAACTTATTTGGTTTAGTCTATAGGAATCTCATACGAGAAAGATACAACTAGTCCTTAGGCTTGAAGTCCTTACAATTATCTCATTAGAGGATTTATGCACCTTGACACTTATTTCGATGAACCTAGTAAAGGGTTACACGTAAGCTATTTATTGGGTGTATAAGAAATCTATTGGAGGTAGGTGTATGACTAAGATAAGACATGTTAGTATTGGTGCCCAAGATCTAACCATGTTTGGATGGGCCTAAGTTAATGTATTACTTGCATCATTTATTTTAATAATAACAAAAAAATTATTCTATTAATTCTTATGTTTACATGTTGATAAATTCAGTAGAACAAGATAGAAGTCTTTATGATATACATTTGCAATAGTGATTGATTGAAAGATATGAAACAAACCCTAATGCACGTAAATGATATCATTAAAGTCATTACATCATCAAGAATGGACATTGACAAAATGCGGATAGACTTATGAGTGCTATGCTTATACTTGTTTGATAGTAGTAAGAGATCTCGGACCTATTGGCATAGTGATGCCAAACCAAGCACTTAAGTGATGTATGTTACGGAACATATCACTAGACTTGACTACCATGAGAACCCATTTGGTTTTGGTCTATGGGAATCTTATACAAGATAGGTATAAATGGTCCTTAGACTTGAACTCATCATGGTTATCTTATTAGAGGACTTATGTACTTTGACACTCGTTTCGATAGACCCATTAATATGTTACACGTGGGCAATTAGTTGGATGCACTAGGAATCCAATGAAGATAGAAGAATGATTAAGATAGGATATGTCATTCCTTGTATTCTAAAGGAGTTATCACATTGCACTTTCATAAATGTCTACTTAAGAAATTTATGGCCACAATAGAAGTACACCAATAGAACACGGTTGGTTTACTCTAAGAGCTAAGACATTTGGGCATCAAAGAAAACTTGTGTGATCATAATCGAACAAGACTAATAACAAAGTTTGAGAACACTCTCTAATAAATTGACATGAGGACTACATTATATGATAACCATGCTCATGAAAGGTAATAATGGATTAACTAATCCTCCTCGAGAATTAGATAGTCATAATGGCTTGCTAGAGGCCAATCTTAATTTATGTATCAAAAGATAAAAGAGTAGTCTTTTATTCTTGATACATTGCAAATATATCTAGGAGCCTATTGAGTCACACGCATAAGTTCAAGTATTCACATTACAAATGAGAAGCAAAGATATTGGAAAAAGTTTTCAATTATGAAAGTTTCCTTTTCGAAATGAGTTTCCAAAATGAAAAGTTTCCTAAAATGAAAAGTTTCCTATTTTAGAAATCTGTTTCATAATTTAGAAGTTACCTTCAAATTTGAAAATAAACAATCTAACGGGAAAGGAGTTTCCTAATTTAAGTTAAAAACTATTTTGAGAAATTATTTCCTAATATAGACTCTGCAAAAATAATCTAAGAATATTTATTTTGATAGTCCAAATAAATCGATTAGGCTAAAATATTTTTGGCTCATTAGGTTTAATTAAAAGCCTTAAGATAATTTTGATGGGAGAATAAACATCAATCGTATTAGATAAGGATGAATGTTTTAAAGATAAGCATTAACCTTATTGGATAAGGTTGAATGTTTTAAAGATAATAATCAAGTAGTCCACATATAAAATAACTCCTCATCCTTTGAGGATAAGGAAGCAACATCCTAAAGTCTTTTATGGACTCATAGCCACCCCTCTCCTTGTCCTTGGAGGACAAAGAAAATCTCCCCCTATAAATAGGAGGAGATATGCGGCATAGAAAGCATGATAACCTAAAAAGAGTATTTTTCACCAAGGAAAATTATGAGACAATATTCAACCAATAAAAGAAAAGAAAAAGGGAAAATTCGGCCGGCGCCTAAAATTATCTAGGACACACGACCAAGAGAGAAAAAAGGAAGAAAATAGTTTTCTCCTAAAACCCTAGCAAGAAATACTCTTACCTTCTCCTTTAAGGTTGTCGCAAAGTTACCCGAGGTTGCTTACTAAAGGAAATAATTAATCGGAAAAGGTGGAGCTAGCACCCCATCAATTTTGAGTGCTTCTTTGTAGATACTTGGGCTGTGTGGATCATCAATAGAGGTCGAACACTTGGATGACTAATCAAAGAAAAGGAATTTAGATCTGCAGCTATAAGAGATAATCCTTTACTTTTAGCTTGTTATTTATGTATGTATGATTAATAGATTTAATGTAATGATCTTGGGCCCTTAGATAGAGGAAAATTTTTATTTATTTCGCACCTCTATAGGATGTATGATCCTTCGGGACATGTCATTCCTTGTACGCTAAATGATTTATCACATTGCACTTCAATTAATGTTAGCTCAAGAAATCTATGGTCATAATAGAAGTACACTAACAAAGCATAGTTGGTTTACTCTAAGAGTTAAGACATTTAAGAAAGAAAGAAAACTTGTGTGAACATAATTAAACAAGACTTAGAACTAAGCTCAAGATCACGCTGTGATAAGTTATCATGAGGATTGAATTGTATGGTAACAATGCTTATGAAAGGTAATAATGGATTAATTAATCCTGTTAGATCATTAGGTAGTCATGATGTCTCACTTGAGGCCAATCTTGATTTATTTATCAAGAGATAAAAGAGGAATATTTTGTTCTTGATACATTGATAACATAACTAGGAGCATGTTAAGTCACACTCATAAGTTTAAGCATTCACATGATTAAATAGAAGCAAAGATATTGAAAAAAAATTTCAATTTTGAAAGATTCTACTTTTGGGAAAGCTTTTAAAAAATGAAAAGTTTCCTAAAATTGAAAGTTTCCTTTAATGGAAGTTTCCTAAGATGGAACGTTCCATATTTTAGAAATTAGTTTCCTAATTCCAAATTTGGAAGTCATTTACCTAAAATGAAAATGAGTTTCCTAATTTAAGTTAAAGGGTATTTTAGGAAATTGCTTTCTAATATGGGCCACTTAAAATTATCTAAAATTATTTTTTGGATAGTACAAATAAATTAATTAGACCAAAATTGTTTTAATCGAATAGGCTTAATTGAAAGTTTTAAGATATTTTGGTGGGAGGATAAACATCAATTTTATTGGATAAGGATGAATGATTTAAAGATAAAGATCAAAAGCCTACATGTAAAATAATTCTCGATTCTTAGAAGATTAAGAAGCAACAACCATAAGTCTAACTAAGACTTATTTACCGCCCCTCACCTTATCCTTAGAGTACAAGAAAACTCTCCCCATATAAATAAGAGGAGAGGTATGGCCTAAAGAGAGTTTTTAGGAGAAAAATTTGACACATAGTTGAAATAAAATTATGAGAAATTGTTTTCTCCCTAACCCTAGCATACCACCTCCTCTCTCTTCCCTTTGGGTTATCGCAAACTTACCCAAATTAGATTTCTATAGAAAATACTACACAAATCAAAAAATATAGAGCTATTACTTTACCAATTTTGAGTCCTTCTTCGTGGGTGCTTGGACTATGTAGGTCATTCATAAAGTAAGACACTTGATAACTTTTCTACTAAAAATTTAGATCTGCGCTATAAGAGGTAATTCTCTATTCATCTTTTTAATTCATGTATATATATAGTTAGTTGATTCAACAACATGATCTTAGGCCCTTTAGATGGAGAAAAATTTGTGTTTATTTTGCACATTTGTAAGATGCATGATCCTTCATTGTTAGCCTCCCAAGAAGCACAAAATCACAATTTGGAAACAAACATAGGTTTTGTATTGAAAATTGGAAATAAGCCTCGCCATCCTCCCAAAACTATGAAATTAATATTTCCACATAAAAGGAGAGTTTTTTTATTGAAAATTAGGACTAAAGCTTGCTATACTCCCAAAGGCACAAAATCACAATTTGGACATAAACATAAGATTTGTTAATGTAGGTGCCCATGATCCAACCTTGTTTACATGGTTTGATTTATTGTAATATGGCATTTTTATTCGTTAATAAAAGAAGTCTTTTATTAATTCTTATTATTTATAATTTAATAAAATTAGTTATCAATCCATATGATATGCATTTACATTAATGATTAATCAAAATATGTGAGACAAACATTAATGCACTTAAATGATATCATTAAAGGTCTCAAGTTGTAGCATTGTCAAGAATAGATACTAACTATATTCGGTTAGATTAAGGCTGCTACATGAAGGATCATGCATTCTATGGAAGAGTGGACTAAACAAAAATTTTCCTCCATCTAAGACCCCAAGATCAAGCCATTGAATCTACTAATCATACATACATGAATAATAAGCTACAAGTAAAGGATTACCTCTTATAGCCCAAATCTAAATTCTTTTTAGAAAAGTCATCTAAGTATTTGACCTCTATTAATGATCCACGCAAGTATAAGTATTTACAAAGAAGCATTCAAAATTAGTGATTTGCTAGCTCCACCTTTTATGATTTAGTATTTCCTCCTAGAAATCAATCCCGAGTGATAACCTTAAAAGAGGTGAAAGAGTATAGCCTTTTACTATTTAGGAAAAAACTATTTTCTCCTATAATTTCTCTCTTAGCCGTGTGCCCTAGGTAGTTTTTAGGGATGACCAAAATTCTCCCACTTCTCTCTCTTTTTGCTTGGCCGAATATCATCTCTTTTTTCCTTTTTTTCCTCTATGCCACACCTCTCCTCCTGTTTATAGGGGGAGAGTTTCCTTGTCCTCCAAAGACTAAGAAAGGGGCGACCACAAGTCCTTTTAGGACTCTAGGTTATTGCTTCCTTATCCTCCAAGGTTAAAGAATTATTTTATATGTGGACTATTTGACTATTATCTTTAAAACATTCAACCTTATCCAATAAGGTTAATGTTTATCTTTAAAACATTCAACCTTATCCAATAAGGTTGATGTTTATCCTACCACTAAAATATCTTAAGGTTTTTAATTAAACATAATGGGTTAAACTATTTCGAGTCCAATTAATTTATTTGGTCTATCTAAATAAATATTCTTAGATTATTTTGGCGGGATCCACATTAGGAAAAAAATTTTCAAAATACCTTTTAACCTAAATTAGAAAACTCCTTTCATTTTAGGTTCTTTAATTCCAAATTCAAAACTATCTCCTAAATTAGAAAATTGATTTCTAAAGTAGGAAACTTTTCATTTTAGGAAACTTTCATAATTAAGAAAACTTTCCATTTTAGTAAACTTTCTACAATTGGAAACGTTTTCCAATATCTTTGCTTCTCATTTCCGAGTGTGAAAATTGAACTTATGCTTATGACTCAATAGGTCTGCAAGATATGTTGAAAACGTATCTAGAATAAAAGACTCCTTGTTTATCTCTTGATACATAAATCAAAATTAGCCTCTAGTGAGGCATCATGACTACCTAATTCTCTAGGAGGATTAGTTAATCTGTTAGTACCTTTCACAAGCTTGGTTACCATATAATTTAGTCCTTATGTCAACTTATTAGAGACTTGTTCTCGAACTTGGTTATTAGTCTTGTTCCATTATGATCACATAAGTTTTCATCGATTCTCAAATGTCTTAGCTCTTAAAGTAAACCAATTATGCTCTATTAGTGTATTCCTACTATAGTCATAAATTCCTTGAGTAGACATTTATCGAAGTGTAATGTGATAACTCATTTAGCATACAAGGAATGAAATGTTCTATCTTAGTCATATACCTATCTCCATTGGATTCCTAGTGCACCCAATAAATTGCTCACGTGAAACCCATTAATGGGTCCATCAAAATGAGTGTCAAAGTGTACAAGTCCTCCAACAAGATAACGTGATGACTTTAAGTCTAAGGACCATTTGTACCCATCCCATATCGATTCTCATAGACTAAAACCAAATGGGTTCTCATGGCAAGTCAAGTCTAGTGATATATGCTCTAACATAAATCAACTAAGTGCTTGCTTTTATGCCAACAGGTATGAGATCTCTTACTAGTATCATATAGCATGAACATAGCACTCACAAGTCTATCCGAATATTGTTAATGTCCAATCTTGATAATGCTACAACTTGGGATGTTTAGTAATATCATTTATATGCATTAGTGTTTGTCTCACATCTTTTGATCAATCACTATTGTAAATGCATATCATAAGGACTTCTATCTAATTCTACTGAATTTATCATTAAGTAAACATAAGAATTAATAGAATGAGTTCTTTATTATTATTAAAATAACTAATACAATAATACATTAATCGAGCTCATTCAAACATGGTTTGATCTTGGGCACCAACACTAACACTATGCTCATGCTATAAGATAGTAGTAGGAGATCTTATAACTCTTAGAATAGTGATACCAAAGCAAGCACGTATGTGATTTATGTTAGAAAACATATCACGGGACTTGACTCGCCATTATAACCCATTTGGTTTAGTCTATGGGAATCTCAAATAAGATGGGTACAATTAGTCTTTGACTTGAAGTCATCATGATTATCTCATTAGAAGATTTATGTACTCTAACAGTTATTTCGATAGACCAAGTAAAAGGTTGCACATGGTCGATTCATTGGGTGTACTTAGAATCTAATGAAGGTAGGTGGATGGCTAAGATATGACATGTCATTCCTTATATGTTAAAGGAGTTATCACATTACACTTTGATGAATGTTTTCTCAAAAAATCTATAGCCAAAATAGGAGTCCACCAATAGAGCATAGTTAATTTATTCCAAGAGCTAAGACATTTAAGAATCGAAGAAAATTTATGTGATTATAATCAAACAAACTAATAACCAACCTCGAGATCACATTATGATTAGTTGACAAGAGGACTAAATTGTATGGTAACCATGCTCATAAAAGGTAATTATGGATTAATTGATCCTTTTATAGAATGGGGTAGTCATGATGCTTTACTACAAACCAATCTTAATTTATATATCAAGAGATAAAAAAGGTGTTGATACATTTCCAACATATCTAAGAGCCTATTAAATCATACGTATGAATTTAAGCATTCACATAATAAAAAGGAAGAAAAGATGTATGAAACGAGTTTCCAATCTTAAAAGTTTTCTATTTTGGAAAAGGCCTTAGAAAACGAAAAGTTTCCCAAAATTGAAAGTTTTCTAAAATGGAAATTTCCGAAAAAGAAAGTTTTATGTTTTAGAAATCGGTTTTCTAATTTGAAAGTCGGTTCCAAATTTGAAAGTGAATTACCTAAAAATGAAATTGGTTTCCTACTTTAGGTTTATGAGTAATTTGGGAAATTGATTCCTAATATGGGCCTCCTAAAAAATATCTAACCTAATTTATTTGGATAGTCCAAATTAATTAGCTATTAGTTAAACAAAAATAGTTTGGGCTAATATATTTAATTTAAAAGCCGGAAAGATATTTAGGTGGGAGGATAAACATGAATCTTATTGGTTAAGGATGAAGATCAAAATGCCTACATACATAATAACTCCCGATCCTTGGAGGATTAGGAAACAATAACCAAGAGTCCTTTAGGGACATATTGCTACCACTTCCTTGTCTTAGAGGACAAAGAAGTCTCTCCCCCAATAAATATAATGGGAGGTGTAGCAAAGATAGAATTAAGGCTAAGGTTACATGGCTTGTTAAAAAAGTAAAGAGATAATAGTTTTCTCCGTCAATGACATATGGCACATCTCCCTTCTCTCTTAGGGTTGTCATAAGATATCCCTGAATAGATTTCAAAAGTAAAAACACTATACAAATTAGAAAAGGTTGAGTTAGCACTCTGTTAATTTTGAGTGCTTCTTGTATGGGTGTTTGGACTATGTGGATTATCAATAGATGTTAGATACTTCGATGGCTCATTTTCTCCTCATACTAAAATTTGTGCTAATGAGGTAATAAATTTTTATGCTTTAATTCATGTATATATGATTCAATGGCATGATCTTGGAAACTTTAGATGGAGGAAAGTTATTCCATACATCTACGGGATGTATGATCCTTAAATTGGTATCGAAGTTTTTATTAAATATTTGATTGTATGCTTTTCTAATTATGATTAATTACATGAATTAGTAGTTCTTGATTACAAATCTAGTGTTGTAGTATTTTATATGAGCTTTAAAACCTAAATTTAGTCTTAAAAGAGTTAAGGCATGTGAGACCAATGTTAGATGTTGGTGCTCGCATGCACAAGTAAGGAAGTTAGCTTGTCATGTGCTGGCTATACAGCAAGCCTAGTTGCTCATGCGCTACATATCGAACGAGCTAGGCATAGGCCAAGAAAATTGCATGGTAGCTATGCCGGCACGCTAGGCTTCCTAATAGGCTAGTCGCATGCGACAAGCTAGACCACTTGTAAGCTAGTCGATCGATGGGTGCATGACGGACTAAGCCTTCTAGTCGATAGTAGTATAATAAGTGTGTGATAGGCCAAACCCCACCGGATAGTCACGTGTGGGGTGTGTGATAGGCTAGGCATGCCTCGTGAACACTAAGACTTATGGCCAAAGCCAATCATGCACGAGGTGAGCAATGTGCTAGGTCTTCTTGGCAAGCTAATCATGAGCTAGGCACATGACATGACGAGTGCGCACTAGCCTAAGGCTAGGCCAAGGTGTGCCTAGTGCAAAGCATATGTTGGGTTAGACATGCACATGCTCTAGATAGTAGTGCCACATGCATATGCATACCATGCAATAGTGCTAGTTATGCTTGACCACACCAAGCCTATGGCCAACACGAGGCCCGGCATATGCGAGTGCACCCAACCAATGGCTTAGATGTAAAATCCCATGTGCCTAAAGTTAGCCCAAGGCCCAAAAGTATTAAAATTAAAATTTAAAATAATTTGGATAATTTTGATAAAATGATCGAAACATGAATTATAATTATGATTAAATAAAATGCATTTCATTAGTATGTCATGTCTTAATGTCATGAAAGCCTAGGTGAACATTATGGATGAGTCAATCTAGTTTATCCGAACGAATGTTTGTAATTTTTTCAATAAATAGGATATGCATGTCCCGCCATCTTTATCATTTTATTGTATTTCTCTTCTCATCTTACTCCCCTTGAATGTAACTCGAGGTTTTTTTATTCAAATAAATGTAAAAGCGAGAAGATAGGAACAAGTATAGATGCAAGGAGAAGAAGCTAAGAAGTGAAGACAATCCCTAAGAAATTATAATAATTTTTCACCTAGGTATTTGACTTACTAGTCTCCTTATCGTTCGAGGAGGCTAGTAGTAGAGATTCATTACTATTCACCAGTTCTTAAGTCATGCATGAGATGTATGCTTTTAATTTTATGATGTTTAGTATGCATGATAAGATTAATGTGATTCTTGACTAATATGCATGCTAGGATGAGACCTACCATATTCAATCCTTTAAATTAAATATCAAGTTGATTGCCTTTCAATGTTATGAGGATGGAACTCTTCTAGTCATTGTTGGCTTCTTGAGATACCTTAAGGTTACTTCTTCCTCGAGGTAAAAAAATCATGGGCTATGCGATGTCCTTGAACATTTAGGTCTAACTTAAAACAAGTTATTAAGTTTGTTGAGATAACTCACGATCCAATAAACTTATAGGAAAGTATTGGTATTTACATAAGATGTGATATGACAAGGAGTTATCATTCCAATGATATTAGAAATTGCATTGGATGTAATTGGAAAGGAGTACCTACCTAATCCTTCATGTATGACTTATTAAGATAACTCAAAGTTAATGCATGTTGGAGTATGAGATCCTAGCCAACTAAGGAAAATGATTTAAAAAGCTTTTTTGAGTCTTATCGTTGAACTAGAAAAAAATTCAGAGAGTGAACATAGATTTTATTTCTTTAATTTATGCTTTGTTTTCATTTTAAGCAATTTAATTAACCAAACCATATATTTTTTTCATCTCATCATATTGCATAGTATGACTAGCAACACATCGATATGATCAATCATTGATAAAAATATTGCCTTCAATGGAAGAAACTTCCTCAACTGGGAAATGAATCTTAGGATAGTCCTTTATATGAGAAAATTCTATACAAGATATAGAAACCTTTCCAAACTAAGCCTCCTTAGGATCAAGTTGAAGCTTATACAACATGGGTCAAATATAGGATGATGTGATCACCTCTTAAATTATCATGCTTGGCTATTATGATGTTGGAGCATAAGTGCCAACATAAAGGCATGAATGCCTTTGATGTCATAGCAAAGCCTAAAAGCTTGTTTGAATAAAAATACCAAGCATATGCACTATAAGATAGCGAGGAAGCTCTTTAGAGCTAGAATGGATGAGGGATCCAACAAGGAAAAGCATGTAACTAAGATGATCGGCTATATCAACAAACTAGCCTAGCTTAAAGTTAGAATGGATACTAAATTATCTATTGACCTAGTGTTGCATTCGTTACTCAATATCTTTGGATAATTCATCATGAACTTTAAAATGATGCACATCAACAAGACTTTTAAAGAGTTGTTGTCCATGCTAAGGGAATTTTTGCCTAAAATTAACAAAAAGAACAAAAATTCTATATTTCTTGTTAATAAGGTAAAAGACATGGTGAAGGAAAACAAATCCTAAGCCAAAAAAGAGAAGTCTTTAACTGCGCCTACTAGAGGGGTGAAAAAGCTCAAGGCTCATAATAACCAAAAAGATATAGTCCGGTTTCATTGCAACAAGAAAGGGCATCGAAGTGGAACTTTAAGTAATACCTAGAAAAGGTGAAGAAGAAGAGTTCCGTAACTACTTCAAGTATTTATGTTATTAAAGATAATTTTTCTATTTCTAATCCCATATCATAGGTATGTAATACTATATATGGTGCTCACATTTTTGAAATGTTCGGGAGCTTAGAAAAGAAAGATAGCTTCAAGAGAGATGACCTACACAACCACAATAGATCAAGAATTAGATCATAAGTTATAGGCATCTATGAGCTAGCACTACCATGAAGGCTTATGCTAAGACTCAATGGTTATTATTATTATTATTATTATTTGAGTATAGACTAAGGATGTTATTTTCATTTTCTTGTTTAGAATAAGTTTTTCATCTTATTTAAGAATAATGGTTATACTTTTTAAAAAAGATGAAGCTTTACATGAAAATTTTTTGATTGATAATAATTGTATGTTTTGATCATAACTCTTATGTATGTAACACAAATACTAAAAGACTCAAAAAATCTAAAAAATAATATAAATTTTGGCACTATCAACTTGGCCATATAAATGATAATCTAATATCCAATATGCTTTTAAATGGATACATAAAATCATTTGATGATGTCCAAAGAATCTTATTTACTTGAGAAAGAGATATGAATCCCCTTTTAGTAGAAAAGGAGAAAGTGCTACTAATTAGTTAGGCCTTATACATAGAGATGTATTTAGACTCATGTTCACCCATATAAAGAGAGGACATGATTATAACCTTTACTGATAGTAGATCACCATTTTGTTATAGATATATGACACAAGTCTAAAACATTTGAAAAGTTTAAAAAATTTAGATTTAAAATCAAGTAATAAACTAGCAAAAGTATGAAGGCATTTCAATTAGATCGACATGATGAACATTTAAGCGCTAAATTTTTAGATCACCTAGAAGAGAATAACATTCTTTATCGATATCACATGTTACATATGGTCCGGTCCTTGATGAATCAAATTAATATCCCCATTTATTTTGAGATAAACACTTTTTTATATAAACTTTACCTTGAATAGAGTTCCTATTAAGTCTATTTGATTAGAATCCATATGAGATTTGGAAAGAAAATAAAAGTGAATTTATCTTTCCTTAATTAATTTGGGGCTATAA
This sequence comes from Dovyalis caffra, assembly GCA_963924115.1. Classification (NCBI taxonomy): domain Eukaryota; kingdom Viridiplantae; phylum Streptophyta; class Magnoliopsida; order Malpighiales; family Salicaceae; genus Dovyalis; species Dovyalis caffra. Next base: position 14,628,721 of record CAWUPB010001108.1, read on the forward strand.
AATGCATCGCAAACGATTTGATGAAGAAAAGCTCGAGCCCAAATCAATGAAGTACAAATTTGTGAAGTATCTAAAAGGAAACAAATAGAAATCATCGTCTTACCACTAAAACAAAATGTTGTTCATGACTAGGCATGCTATATTCCTTGAGAAAGAATTTATTAATGTAAGAAATAGTGAGAGTAAACTAGAACTCAATGAGATTCAAGTAGACTCATAAATTAACACTCTATTGATGGAAGCCCAAGTATATAGGTTACAAAGTTTTATAACTATCCTACAAATGAATACATAAAAGTTCATAAGTCTAAAATTAGTTCATTTAAAAAAAAATATATAATCTTCTTGTCTTAACACATGGTGATATTTTTCTAAAAAAGAATGAAAAAACTAACGAGTTATGAAATAGTAATGTTAGACATTGACCCATAGAAAAGGCAAATAAAAAGGATGTGCGGATGATGGACCTCGATAGTTCTAAAGAACTTGCAAATAAGATTTTAAAAATGTAAAATTTCATTTAAGGACTTCAGCATGCCTTTAGGAATGAGAATCAATGTTTTAATGAAATAATCAAAGAGTTTGATAATTTTACAAAAACAAAGATAAAACTTATGTATGCAAAAGGTTATTTGGAGCTTACTAGTCATGGTTATTCTATATAAAAAATTAAATAAAGTACTTCTTAACTCTAATATTATTATGTTGCAATCTATAAAAGATTAGGTATTCAATAATTTCTCCATATATGAAATGAGGGGGCAACCTACATTCTAGGAGTCAAGATTTATGGAGATAGATCACTTAAAATGTGAGATAGATACATTGATATGATACTAAAAGGTTTAGTATGGAAGAATCAAAAAAATAATTTCTTCTATTGTCATATGGCTTGATGGCTAACTACAAAGGTTGCTAGCACTATTGATCCAATAGTATTGTATTATGATAACAACAGAGCTATAACACAAGCTAAGGAACTAAGGTCTCATCAATAGTCCAATCATGTACTACGACGCTACCATCCGATTAAAGAAATTCTTAGTCATTGCGATATAAAGATAGAAAAGCTCTACACCGATGAAAATATAGTAGACCCTTCGACTAAGTCTTTTTTTACGATTGAAACATGAGACCCTTACTCGATCATCGAGAATAAGGGACAAGACTAGCCGGCTTTATATAAGTGAGAGATTGTTAGTGTAGGTTCCTAAGATCTAACCTTGATTGGATGGTTTGAGTTATTATATCATTGCATTATTTATTTTATCAATAATAAAACAATTCTTTCTATTAATTCTTATTAGTTTATATTTATTCATTGAATAGAATTAGATATGAGACAAATATTAATGCACCTAAATGATATCATTAAATATTTCAAGTCATAGCATTATTAAGAATTGACATTGACTATATGCGTTAGGCTTATGAATGCTATCCTCATCCATAAGATAGTAGTAGAAGATCTCACACTTTTTGACATAGTGATGCCAAAGTAAGCACTTAGGTAATTTATGTTAGAAAACATATCACTAGACTTGACTCACCATTAGAACCCATTTAGTTTAGTCTATCGGAATCTCATATGAGATGGGTACAACATATCCTTGGACTTAAAGTCATCGTGGTTATCTCATTATAGGATTTACATACTTCAATACTCGTTTGGATGGACCTAGTAAAGGGTTGCATGTTAGCAATTCATTGGGAGCACTAAGAATCTAATGGAGGAAGGTGGATGACTAAGATATGATATATCATTCCTTGTATTCTAAAAAAGTTATCACATTGCACTTCGATGAATATCTCGCTAAGAAATCTATAGCCACGGTAGGAGTACACCAATAGTGCATAGTTAGTTAACTCTTAGAGCTAAGAAATTTAAGAATTGAATAAAACTTGTGTGATCATAATCAAACAAACTAATAACCAATTTCGAGATTACACTATGATAATTGAAAAAAGGACTGAATTGTACTCGTAACCATGCTCATGAAAGGTAATTGGAGATTCATTAATCCTCCTAGAGAATTGGGTAGTTATGATGCTTTATTAGAGGCCAATCTTGATTTACATATCAAGAGACAAAAGAGGTGTTTTTTATTCTTGATATATTGCCAAAATATTTAGAAGTTTATTTAATTCCACACATAAGTTTAAGCATTCACATAATAAAAGATAAGCAAACATGTTGGAAAAAGTTTTTAATTTTGAAAATTTTCGTTTTGAAAAAGATTTCTGAAAATGAAAATTTTCCAAAAATAAACGTTTTCTAAAATGAAAAGTTCCTATTTCAGTAATTAATTTCCTAAATTAGAAGTCAATTTCAAATTTGAAAGTGAATTACCTAAAAAGGTAATAAGTTTCCTAATTTAGGCTTAAGCATAATTTGATAAATTATTTTCAAATGTTGCCCCTACAAAAATATCTAACCTAATTTATTTGTATTGTAAAAATTAATTAGCTATTAATTGGGCTAATAGATTTAATTTAAAAGCCAAAAGATATTTTTATGGGAGGATAAACATAAGCCTTATTAGATAGGGGTGAATGTCTAAAAGGATAAGATGTAAATGCCTACATACATAATAACTCCTAATCCTTAGAGAATTTAAAAGCAACAACCAAAAGTATTTAAAGACTCATTACCACCACTTCCTTGTCCTTAGAGGACAAGGAAGACATTCCCCCATAAATATAAGGCGAGGTGCGACAAAAAGAGAATCAAGGTTAGGGTTACGTAACTTGTTAAAAATATAAGGAGAAAATATGTTTCTTCCTCCAACACACACCCACCTCTCCCCTCTCTGTTAGGGTTATCATAAAGTATCCCTAAGTAGATTTCTAAAGTAAAAACCACCGAACGAGTTAGAAAAGGTGGAGCCGACACTATACTAATTTTGAGTGCTTCTTTAGTTGGTGCTTGGACTACGTGGATTATCAATAAACACCAAACACTTGAAGGTTCCTTTTTTGTTAAAGTTAAAATCTGTGTTACAAAAGGTAATCCTTTATTTATGCTTTAATTCATGTATATATGATTAATTGATTCAACAACATGATTTTGGAAACTTTAGATAGAGGAAAATTTCGATTTTCTTTTGCACCTATATAGGATGCATGATCCTTCAATCTTCATCTTCCTTTTGATTGCTTTAATTCAAGATTTGATCTCTTAACCCTTCTCCTTCAATGTTATATGTCTTTGATTAATTATGTTTCATCATTGAGGATAATGTTTGATTTAAGTGTGAGGGTAGCATTTAGGTTTACTTTTTTGTTTTTATGTTTGTTTGTGTACTTTGTATGTTTGTTTTTAGGTTATTCCCTTATAAAAACTAAAAGAAGAGAAATGATGAATGTCATGGTTTGGTATGATGTTTTTCTTGATTGATGATTAATGATGAGTGTTAAAAGAATTTGATGAGATGATTGAAAATGTTTTTTATATTATTATCATAGAATGGCATGTATGCTAAAAAAATTTATCTGTCTTTGTGATTGAGAATGATTTAGGCGAGTAAAGCTGATTTCGTAAGTATCCTTTGAAACAAGACCTAAGCATGGTTTAAATAAATGGGATTTTGTAACTTTTATAAGAATCTAAAAGGCATTCCATTTGAAAAATTTAGCCTAATTGAGTAAAATTCTATTCTAATGATTTAAGTTGCTTAGTAAATACGAGTATTCATCATAAATATTTACTTTTATCTCAAATGGCAATTTGAATTATCAATACACAAAGTCGTATAAATTGATGACGTACTTGAGTAACTAGTTGCCTTCATTACAAATGTCAATAGTAATATAAAAACAGAAGTGATCACTTAGGGAAAAGTTATTAAAAGCTTAAAAAAAGGTTGGGATGCCAAAAGAAAAAAAGTTTAGATCAAAGCAAATCTTGATTTATTACTTTGCTTATAGTGGTGGAAAAAGGGGAGGAGGCAAAATTTGTGTCGTATACTTGAATTGTGATTGGTTATAAAAATGCATAATTAATTAAGAGGCATGCATAGATATCAAAATAACATTTTAAATGTGATTGATTTGATTGTTGGATTTTTAAAAATCTCAAAATAAACATCAATGTTTGAAGGATAATCATACTAGGTCGACATTCATTTGAACAATTTTATGAGTTCATCATCCGAAAACCCTCACGAGACATAACTCCTCCATTAGGAGTAAATTGGAGGTTTAAAGGCTTATTGCATTGGTAAATCCAATTGTGATCCCCATGAAAATGAGTTAGGTTTTGTTTTGTTTAGTTTGCTCAAGGACTAGCAAAGTTAAATATAGGGGTATTTGATAAGTGCATAATTTACATGATTTTTATGCTCGTTTACATTACAATTTCTAGTATTTGTTATGTTATATTTAATAAATTAAGATCAAGATAATGATTTTTTATTTTGTAGAAAAATGAAAAATTGAAGCAAAGAGACTTAAGCCAAACCAAAAAGAAGCAAAAGTCACCAAGGAACATTAGGAGTCACACGATCGTGTATATTACAAAAGGAAAAAGTTACAAGTTGAGTGAAACAAAGAAAGAAACCGTATGTTTGTCCAGCAATAAAGCCACATGGGTAGTTGCCTTTCATAAAACAAAAGCAACGAAAGCAACACGCTCGTGCATGTGGTAAGGCCAAAATACCTTTAAAGAAGAAACAAGCATCACATGAGTAGTAGACATTCATATAGAATCCTCTAAAGAAGAGACGAGACTCGTATGTGTCACAACAAGAAGAATAAAGCAACAAAAGCTCATAAGTGAAAAGAAGTGACACAAGATGAAGGAAAAATTCTACATAGATAGATGTTAAAGACATGAGATAGAGTGTAAAAGGCACACGACCATGTGCCTCTATCCAACAAATCGTTTAACACTAACTCGTTAAGGCTCTAAACTATGTGAAATAAAAGAACAAGTCATATGTCTTTACTAAGTAATTGGTGTGGCCATAGTGGACGGACATATGTGTTGTAATCCTTTTAGCTATAAATAGTGAGGTTAGGGTTTTATTTCAAGATTCCCACTTTTAGTAGCCGCCATAGATAGAAAATTCTCCATTGTAATTAGCCATGAGCCACTAAACACCTATCTTGATTAAAAGAAATTTGATGCTTGTTGGTAAAGTCATTATGAGATATTACCATGTTTTAATTCCAAACTATTCCTTTTTTAGTATTTTATGTTTTTCTGTATGATTTTGTTATGATTGTGTGATTACTTAATTAGAGTCCATGCTAGTTTCTTGATCATCAAAATCTATTGCTAGCTAAAAATTCAAGTCCGTGTAATTACTTATCTAAACTTGTATGAGGTAGTAACTAGCGGTTATGATTACAAATGCATTTTTGTTTAATCTCTTGGAAAACATAGACATAGATTACACCATTCTAGCATCTAGAAGGGTCATTTACCTTCATCCGTATTTTTCTACTTTAATACTATTATTGGATTAAATCTATCTAGCATCAAGTAGGTTGTTCAATAGCTAAGGAATTAATCAAGTGGTACCTATTTTGTTAAGTAATTAAAGGATTATGCATCCTATGGATGTGTAGAATAAAGCTAAAATTTTCCTCCATATAAAGGGCCCAAGATCATGTCATTGAATCAAGTTATCATGTATTCATTAATTAAAGTAATGAATAGAGAATTACCTCTTGTAGCACATATTTAGACCTTCGAAGAAAAGAGCCATCCAAGTGTCCGACCTCAATTGATAATCCATGCAGTCCAAGAACCCACAAAAGAAGCACTCAAAATTTATAGAGTGTTAGCTTCACCTTTTCCGACTTGTTTAGTATTTTCTATGAAAATCTAATCAAGATAATTTTATGCCAACCTAAAAAGAGAGAAAAAAAGTTGTGTGCTAGGGTTAAGGGAAAATTTTTTTCTTCTTTTTTTTTTTATTTTTGACCCATATGCCCTAATTTATTTATCTTGCTTGTTGCTATTTTCTCTCCTTTAATTCACTTATGTTTGCCACACCTCTCTCCTATATATAGAGGAGAGACTTCCTTGCCCTCTATGAACAAGGAGGGGCAACAATAAGGTTCATACTCATCTTCCCATCAAAATATTTTTTAGGCTTTTAATCAAACATATTTACCCAAAACCATTTTGGCCTAACTAAATAATTTAGACTATCCGAATAAATTAAGTTAGATAATTTTAGGTGGCCCATATTAGGAAACAATTCTCTAAATTATCCTTAAACCTAAATTTCGAAACTAAATTCCATCTTAGGTTTTTTACTTCCAAATTTGGAACTCACTTCCAAATTAGAAAATTAATTTTTAAAATAAAAAACTTTTCATTTTAGGAAACTTTTTTCAAAAATTGAAAACTTTCAAAATTGAAAACTTTTTTTGACATCTTTGTTTCTCTTTAATCATACTAATGCTTAAACTTATACATGTGACTCAATAGACTCTTAGATATGTTGGTAACATATTAAGAATAAAAGACACCTCTTTTATCTCTTGATACATAAGCCAAGATTTTCCTTTAAGAGGATGAATTAAAATTTTCGTAGCGTAGGTGCCCAAGATCCAACCATGTTTGGATCGGTTTGACTTATTATATTATTGCATCATTTATATTATTTACAATAAAAGATGTCTTTCTATTAATTCTTGTCATTTACATTTATTCATTGATTAGAATTAGATAGAAGTCTAAAGGATACGCATTTCCATTAGTGATTGATCAAAAGATGTGAGATAAATACTAATGCACATAAATGATAATGTTAAATGTCTAGAGTCGTAGCGTGGTCAAGAATGGACATTGGCTACATACGATTAGACTTATAAGTGTTATGCTCATGCTATATGATAGTAGTAGGAGATCTCATACTTATTGCCATGATGATGCCAAAGCAAGCTCTTAGGTGATTTATGTTAGAGAACATATCGCTAGACTTGACTCGCCATTAGAGCCTATTTGGTTGTCCATGGAAATTTCATACAAGATGAGTAAAACTGGTTTTTAGAGTTGAGTTCATCACAATTATCTCATTAGAAAATTTATGTACTATGACACTCATTTCGATAGACCTAGTAAAAGATTATACGTGGGTAATTCGTTAGCAATACTAGAAATCTAATGGAGGTGGCTAAATGAATAAGATAGGTTATGTCACTCCTTTTGCACTAAAGGAGTTATCATATTGCACTTTGATGAATGTCTATTAAAAACTTATATGGCCACAATATCGATACACCGAGTAGAGCATAATTGGTTTACTTTAACGACGAAGATGTTTGGAAATCAAAGAAACCTTGTCCGATCATAATCGAATAAGACTATTAACTAAGTTTGAGATCACATTGTAATAAGTTGACATTAGGACTAAAGTGTATGGTAACCATGCTTGTGAAAAGTAATTATGAATTAGTTAATCCCCATAGAGAATTACATAGTCATGATGCCTTGCTAGAGTTAATCTTGACCTATGTATCAAGAGATAAAATAAGAGTATTTTATTCTTGATACATTTTCAATATATCTAGGAGCCTATTAAGTCACATGCATAATTTTATGCATTCACATGAATAAAAAGAAGCCAAGTGTTGGAAAAAGTTTTCAATTATTAAATTTTCTTATTTTAGAAAAGGTTTTCAAAAATGGAAAACTTTCTAAAATGAAAGTTTCCTATTTTTGAAATCGGTTTCCTAATTTAGAAGTTAGTTTCAAATTTTGATATAAATAAACTAAAATAAAAATCAATTTCCTAATTTATATTTAAGGATGATTTGTTAAATTGCTTCCTAATATGGACCTTATAAAATTATCTAACTTAATTTATTTGGATAGTCCAAATTAATTAATTGAGCCAAAATAGTTTTGGGCCAATAGGTTTAACTAAAAGCTTAAAAAATATTTTTATGAGAGGGTAAATTTGAATCTTATCCGATAAAGATGAATGTTTTATAGATAATGATTAAAAGGCCACAAGTTAAATGAATCCTAATCTTTGGAGGATTAGGAAGGTCCGAGTAAGGACTAGTTACCACCCGCTTCCTCGTCCTTAGAGGATAAGAAAACTCTCTCCAAATAAATAGGAGGAGAGGTGCAGCTATAAGTAAGGGTTTTGAAGAAATGAAATTCGGTAAAAAGAAAACGTAAAGGTACATACACAGGCATGAATGAAAAATAAGAAAAAAATAGTTTTCTCCTCTCCCAAAAAAGAAAGTGCACCTACTCTCTCCTTCTATCTTTGGGTCGTTGGAAAATTACCCGGATTGGATTTCTATAGCAAACACTAAACAAGCTAGAAAAAAATGGAGCTAGTAGTTTACCGATTTCTAGTGCTTCTTTTGTGGGTGCTTGGACTGCATAGAGGCTTCTTTTATGAGTGCTTGGACTACATGGACTATTGATAGAGGTCGAACACTTGGACGGCTCCATTATGTAAGGGTTTAGATTTATGCTACAAGAGGTAATTCTATATTCATCACTTTAATTTATGAATACATGCTTAGTTGATTCAAGAACATCATAGGAAGCATAATCCTTCAATTGATATCGAGCTTATTTTGAATCTTTGTTTGTATATTATGTTAATTATGATTAACTATAAGAATTAGCTTTGCTTGATTACAAATCTTATATTTTTTTTGTATTTTATACGAATTTGTAACTAAAATTTAGGTTAAAAAAAATAGCGGTGGTGCACGAGGATGACATTGGATGTTACAACTAGTGTCCGTGAAAACCCTAGGTTGGTCACATGCTACATGTTTGATAGCCTCTAACTACACACGCACTCGGGCACATAGTAGGCCACGATAGTCATGTAGTGGATGCGGGATAGGTCGAGCCTAATGGCCAAGCGGTTGTACTCCCAAGCACAAGACAAGCCAAACCCCTACACAAAATGCACTAGCTAGGCATGTGCATGCTAGGACACAATCCAAGCATGCTACTTGCCATTGGTAGGGGCATATAAGGGCGCCAAGACGAGGGCTTAGGCATTTAAGCCTATAGGCCCTTGAGGCCAAAAAGTCCTATAAGCCCAAAGTGGGCCCAAGGCCGGAAAAGTTTTAAAATTGAAATTTAGAGAAATTTTGATAAATTTATGAAATGATCGAAACATAGATTTATAATTATGAATTGAATGAAATGTGTTTCATTAGTATTCCATGTATCAATGTGATTGAAACGTGGGTGAATGGTTTGGATAAGTCAACCTAGTTTATGATAATGAATGTTTGTAATTTTCTTTTTTTTATAAATAGAGCCCGCATGAAGGATTGTTCATCTTATGGAGGTACGGAATAAAAAAAAATTTCTTCTATCTAAAGGGCCCAAGATCATGCCGTTAAATCAACTAACCATATATTCATGAATTAAAAGCTGCATAGAGAAATACTGCTTGAAGCGTAGATCTAAATTCTTTAGTAGAGAAAGGAACCGTCCAAGCATCCGGCCTCTATTGCTTATCCATGCGGCCTAAGCAAGCACAAAGAAGCATTCAAATTTGATAGAGTGGTAGCTCGACCTTTTCTAATTTCTTTTGTGTTTTCTATAGAAATCTAATCTAGGTAATTTTTTGATAACCTAAAAGAAAGAGAGAGAAAATGTGGAAGCTAAGGTTAGAGAGGAAACAATTTTCTCCTAGATTTAATTTTAAACCATCCATCTCTTTAATTTTATCTCTTTGTCAAATTTTCACTTTCCTCTCAAAGCTTTACCTTTTTCCACACCTCTTCTCCGAGTTTATTGGGGGAGAGTTTTAAAGAGGGGGTAGCAACTAGTTTTTATTAGACTCTTGATTATTCCTTCCTAATCCTCTAAGGATTAGGAGTTATTTAACATGCGAGGCTTTAGATTTTTATCTATAAAACTTCATCCTTATCCAATAAGGTTCATGTTTATCCTGTCACCAAACTATCTTTAGGTTTTTCATTAAACTTATTAACCCAAAATCATTTTGGCCTAATTAATCAAATTGGACTATCCAAATAAATAAACTTAGATAATTTTAGCTTGGCCATATTAGGAAATAATTTCCTAAAATAACCTTTAATCTAAATTAGGAAACTATTTTCTATTTTAGGTTATTTACTTCCAAATTTGGAAACTAATTGATAAAATAGGAAACTGACACCTAAAATAGAAAACTTTCCATTATAAAAAAACTTTTCATTTTAGGAAATGTTAAATTTTAGGAACTTTTCATTTTGAAAACCCTTTTCAAAATAAATTATAAAATTAAAAACTTTTTTCAATATCTTTGCTTCTACTTAATCATCTAAATGCTTAAACTTATACTCGTGACTCAATAGGCTCCTAAATATATTGGTAATGTATCAAAAACAAAAGACACCTCTTTTGTATCTTGATACATAAGTCAAAATTAACCTCTATAAAGGCATCATGACTACCCAATTCTCTAGGATGATTAATTAAGCAATTTTTACCTTTCATGAGCATGGTTACCATACAATTCTGTCCTCATGTCAACTTATCACGGTGTGATCTTGAACTTGGTTACAAATTTTATTCGATTATGATCACATAAGTTTTCTTCGATTCCTAAATATCTTATCTCTCGAGTAAACCAATTATGCTCTATTGGTGCACTTTTGCTATGGTCGCCGATTTCTTAAGTAGACATTCATCGAAGTATAATATGATAACTCCTTTAGCATACATCGAATGACATGTCCTATCTTAGTCATCCACCTACCTCCTTTAGATTCCTAGTGTACCCAATGAGTCGCCTATGTGCATCCTTTTAGTAGGTCCATCGAAATGAGTGTCAAAGTGCATAAATCCTCTAATGAGATAGCCATGATGATTTCAAGTCAAAGGACTAGTTGTACCCATCTCGTATGAGATACCCATAGACTATACAAAATAGGTTCTCATGGTGAGTCAAGTCTAGTGATATATTCTCTAACATAAATCATGTAAGTGCTTTCTTTGGCATCATCATGACAATTAGTGTGAGATCTCTTACTACTATCTTATAGTGGGAGCATAGCTCTCATAAGTCTAACTCGTATATAGTCAATGTCTATTTTTGATAATACAATGACTTAAGGTATTTAATGATATCATTTATTTGCTTGAGTGGTTGTGTCACATCTTTCAATTAATCACTAATGTAAATGCGTATCACCTAGACTTCTATCTAATTCTATTCAATCAAGAAATATGAATTACAACAACTAATAGAAAGACTTCTTTTATTATAAATAATATAAGTAATGGAATAATACAATAACTCAAATGCAACCAAATATGGCTGGATCTTAAGCACCTACACTAACAATCTCCTACTTACACTAGTGTCAACTAACCATGTCTCTTATTGTCGACGATTGAGTAAGGGTCTCATGTTTTAGCTATGACAAAAGCTTAGTCAAGGGGTCAACTATGTTGTCATCGGTGTGAACCTTTTCTTTCCTTATGTCACATTGATTGATAATCCCTCGAATTAGATGGTAGTCATAATACATGCTTTGAACATTTATGGGACATTGGTTCTTTAGCTTACGCTATGGATCCTTTATTGTTGGCCATCAAGCTATATGACCTTGGAATAAATCTTTCTTTGATTCTTTCATATTAAACCTTTTAGTATCCTATCATTGTATCTCTATAGATCTACACTCTCGAGCTGTAGGTTACTCCCCCATATCATACTTGGAAAATTGCTTTTAGATATCTTTATCTTTAATAGTTTGCACGATAATATTATAGCCGAGGAGAGTTTGTTTTACTTTTTTTTTTTAATAACCTTGACTAGTGGGCTCCCACTAATCTCTTATATACATAGGTTTCATCTTCATTTTTGGTGAACAATTAAACTCTTTGATTGCTTCATTAAAACATCAACTCTAATTCCTAGTGGCATGCTCTAGTTTATAATTGGACCTCCGTATTTTACAAATCTTATTTTGACATTCTTAAGAACCATCGGGGTTTGTCATCTTCACATCCTTTTCGTTTGCCTTTTCTAGAAATCAATATCTAACATTATCATTTCATAAGTGTTAGCTTCATCATCCCTTTTAGGGCTCGGATCACCATGTGTTGAGATAAGAAGATCATATCCTTTTATCCTCTAACGAATTTCCTTTAAACTTATGAAGTTCTTATGTTTATGTTTGTGGGATAATTACAACACTTTGTAACCTTTCTACTTGGGGTTTCATTAGTAAAGTGTCAATTTATGAGTCTACTCAAATCTTATTAAATTTAAATCTCCTTTTACTATTTTTAGAAATATAAATTCCTTCCCAAGGAACATAGCATGCCTAGTTATAAATAACACTTTGTTCTAGTGGAAAGACAATGAAATCCTTTTTTTGCTTTGGGTATCTCACAAATTAGCACTTCTTTGATTTAGGCTTTAGTTCGTTTTTGTGAAACCATTTGACATATTTTATAGCCTCGAAACTTAATGAAAAAATAAATTTATTTTATATCCTTTTCATTTCTCATATGAGGTCTATTTAAGTAGATTTAATTAGAACCCTATTCACTCGTAAAGGTTATAGTAAGAAGTATTTATTCCTAAATAAAATGGGGATATTCATTCAACTAATCATAGACTAGATCATGTCTTACATATGACATAAATAGAAAATCTCATTTTCTTTTAGATCTAAAATCCTAGTGTTTAAGTATTCATTACCTCGATCGAATTGAAATACCTTAATACTTTTATTTGTTTGTCACATGACTTTTAAGTCTAAAATTTTGAACCTTTCAAATGCTTTAGACTTGTGTCTTATAACCAAAACATGTTCTACTATCATGAAAGGTTATGTGATAAGCATGTACTCCTTTACTTGGGTGAACATAGGCCTATATATATCCCTATGTGTAAGGCCTTATTAGTAGCTTTTTCTTCTTTTTCACTAAAAAGGTATTCATGTCTGTTTCCCAAGTAAATAAGACTCCTTAGAAATCATCAAGTGATTCTAGATATCTATTTACAAGTATATTGGATATGAGATTCCCATTTATATGGCTAACTTGACGATGCTACAAATTTATATTATTTAGATCTTTTGAGTATTTAAGTAGTTATGTTATATATATGGAAGTTATGTTCAAAACATATAATTATTATCAATATATTTTAGTAAAACTCATCTTTAAAATTAACCATTATTCTTAAAAATAAAATACTTGTTCAAAACAAGAAACAAAAATAATATTGTTAGTCTCTCGCTAATAATAATAATTGAGTCTTATTACATGCCTACTTGGTAGTTCTACCTTATAAATAATTATATCTAATGGTCTAACTCTTGATCCGTTGTAGTCATGTAGGTCATCTCCCTTGAAGCTATTTTTCTTCGTTTTCTAAGCTCTAGTTTAATTCAAAAATATGAGCACCACATCTAGTATCATATACTCATGAGAAATAGAAGGATTAGCTTTAATAAAATAAATACCCGAGGTGGTGGTAGAACTCTTCTTTTGCACCCCTTTTAGGTACTCCTTATAGTTATGCTTTCAATGCTCTTTCTCATTACAATGAAAGTAGACTACATCCTTTGGGCTATTCTAAGCCTCGAGTTTTTTCACTCCTCCGAGTTGGCATAGTTGAAAACTTCCTCTTCTTGAGCTTTTTCTTTCTCTTTACTCGCATCATTTCCTTTATTAACGAGAAGTATAGAACTCTTGTTCTTCTTTTTAGTTTTCGATTGAGCATCCCTTAGGATGGACTATAAATCTTTAAGTGTCTTTTCCATACAATCATGCTGAAGTTAATGATGAAATGTCCAAAGCTATTTAAGCTCGGCTAGTTTATTAATATAGCCGCTCATTTCGGTGACATGCTTTATCGAGGTTGGATCCCTCATCCATTATTTGTCTAAACATGTTTCTTTCTAACTCATCATGAGCATGCCTAGTATTCTCCTCAAACAAGCTTTTAAGCTTTACTACGATATTAATGGCTTGTGTCCCTTTATGTTGGTGCCTATACTCTAATGTCATAGCAACAAACATAATGCTCTAAGTAATGATTGTATCATCTTTATATTTAATCCAAGCTATATGAGATTCCACTTGATCTTAAGGAGGCTCGGCTACAAGTGCTTTCTTTATTGTATAAAGAATTTTCTCACTGCTGGAGGACTAACCTCAAATTCATTTTCTAGTCGAGGAAGTTTGTGCCATTGAAGGCATTCCTTTCATCAATGATAAATCTTATCTATGTGTTGCCGTAATACTTGTTCAATCTAATAGGATGGAAAAAATTTTTGGTTAATTAAATTGCATAAAATAAAAAAAAGCATAAAGAATCCCGAGCTTCTAACTTGCATTAACCATAAGTTATCTTAACAAGACATACATGAAGTATTAGGTAGGTAACTCCTTACAAATTAAATCAAATGTAATTCCTTATCTCATTAGTAAGATAAGCTGTTTCTCATGAGATCAATTTACGAATCTATGTTTCGATCATTTTATAAATTTATCTAAATTTAAATTTTAAAACTTTTTGAATCTTAGGACAACTTTAGGCCCATGGGCTTCGATGTCAAAGCCCTCGTCTTAGCACACTTATGTGCACCTACCCAAGCCTAATAGCATGGCCCGTGCCTCACTCATGCGCTTGGCACGCGGGTTTGCTCGTCGCGTGCACGGTGTGTAACTTCCTTGCCGATAAACTCGGCCTATCATGTGCCCATCTTGTGAGTAGCCCGGGGCTATCATGACCCCATCGTGCGACTAACCCAAGGTTTTTATAGGCTCGAGCGCCAATGTTCAACGTTGGCCTTGCATGCCCCCCATTGATTTTTAACCCAAATTTCAATTTTAAATCCATATAAAATAACAAAAATAGAAGATTTACAATAAGACATAGCTAATTCATGTAGTTAATCATAATTAAAATAACATACAATTAAAGATTCAATAGAGGCTTTGATATCGGTTGAAGGATCATGCATCCTATGGAGGTGTGAAATAAAACAAAAATTTTCTTCATCTAAAGGGCTCAAAATCATACTGTAGAATCAACCAACCATATATTCATGAATTAAAGTGATGAAAATAGAATTACCTCTTGTAGCGTAGATCTAAATTCCTTAGTAGAGAATAGAGTCATCCAAGCATCCAGCCTCTATTGATTATCCACGCAGATCCAAGGAACCACAAAGGAGCACTAAAAATTGGAAAAGGCTAGCTCCACCTTTTCGATTTGTTTAGTGTTTCTCATAAAAATCTAGTCTTACGAAATCCAAAAGAGATAGAGAAGAAAGGTGAGGTGCTAGGATTAGGAAGAAAATAATTTTCTCTTATTTTTTATATCAAGCTCGGTGTTTCCTTTAATTTTTTCTCTTTGCCCAATTTTCTCTTTCCACTCAAAACCTTACCTTTAGCCGTAACTCTCCTATTTATTAGGGGAGTTTCCTTGTCCTCTAAGGATAAGGCAAGGGGGTGTTAACTAGTCCTTATTCGACTCTTGGTTGTTACTTCCTAATTCTCTAAGGATTAAGAGTTATTTAACATGTGGGCTTTTGATCTTTATCCATAAAATATTCATCCTTATCCAATAAGGTTCATATTTATCCTTCTATCAAATTATCTTTCAAGCTTTCAACTAAACCTATCAGTTTAAAATTATTTTAGCCCAATTAATTAATTTAGATTATCCAAATAAGTAAACCTAGATAATTTTAGGGGGTTCACATTAGGAATCAATTTCTCAAAATACCCTTAAGCCTAAATTAGGAAACTAATTTCTATTTTTGGCTATTTACTTCTAAATTTAAAACTAATTCCAAACTACAAAACTAATTTCTAAAATAGAAACCTTTTTCATTTAAGGAAGCTTTTCATTTTCAAATACCCTTTCAAAGATAGGAAACATTCAAAATTGGAAACTTTGTTCAAGATCTTTGCTTTTTTTTAATCATATAAATGCTTAAACTTAAGCGTGTGACTCAATAGACTCCTAGATGTATTGGCAATGTATCAAGAACAAAAGACACCTCTTTTGTTACTTGACACATAAGTCAAGATAAGCCTCTAGCAAGGCATCATGACTACTCAATTCTCTCATGGATTAATTAATTCATTATTCCCTTTCATGAGTATCATTACCATATAATTCAATCATCATGTCAACTTATTATAGGATGATCTCAAACTTGGTTATAAGTTTTGTTTGATTTTGATCACACAAGTTTTTTTTTTTAATTCTCAAACATCTTAGCTCCTAGAGTAAACAAATTATCTCTATTGGTGTACTCCTACTATGGCAATAGATTTCCCGAGTAGACATTCATTAAAGTGCAATGTGATATCTCCTTTAGCATAGAAGGAATGACATATCCTATCTTAGTCATCCACTCGCCTCTATTTTATTCCTAGTGCACCCAATGAATCGCCTATGTGTAACCCTTTACTGGTTCCATCAAAATGGGTGTCAAAGTATATAAATCCTCTAATGAGATAACCATAATAACTTCAAGTCAAACAACAAGTTATACCCATCTCATGTGAGATACCTATAGACTAAACCAAATGGGTTCTCATGGCAAGTCAAGTCTAGTGATATGTCCTCTAACATAAATCACCTTGGTGCTTGCTTTGAAATCCTCATGCCAATAGGTGTGAGATCTCCTACTTCTATCATATAACATGAGCATAGAACTCACAAGTCTAACTATATAGAGTCAATGTCCATTCTTGACAATGCTATGACTTTAGATATTTGATGATATCATTTTTGTGCATTAATGTTTACCTCACATTTTTCAATCAATCACTAATGTAAATGCATATCATATGAACTTCTATCTAATTCTATTCAATCAATAAATTACAAAAATTAATAGAAGTACTTCTTTTGTTATAAATAATATAAGTAATGCAATAATACAATAATACAATAACTCAAACTCCTCCAAACATAGTTAGATCTATGGCATCTACATTAGCATTGGGTGTCTTACCTTCTCTATTACTCTATTGTATTTCTCTTCTCATTTTACTCCCCTTAAATGTAACTCAAGGTTACTTATTTAATTAAATATAAAAGTAGAAGATAGGAATTAGACTAGATGTAAGGAAAGGAAGTCAAGAAATGAAAAAAAATCTCAAAGAATTTATAACGAGTTTTTCACCTAGGTCCTCGACCCATCGGTCTCCTTATGGCTCGAGGGGGCTAGTATTAGATATCCATTGTCATTCATCGATCCTTGTATTATACATGAGATGTATGAATTTATATTATGCTATAATGTTAGTATGCATCTTAGGGCTAATAAGATTAATGACTAGTATGCATGCTAGGATGAGACCTACCAAATTAAAATCCTTCAAAATTAAATATTAAGTTAAATGCCTTTAAACATTACAATGAGGGAACTCTCTTTGTCATTGTATGCTTGTTGAGATAACTCAAGGTCACTTCTTTCTCGAGGGAAACAAATCATGGGACATGCGAGGTTCTCAAATGTTGGGACTAACTTAAAATGATTGTTTGGTTTGTTGAGATAGCTCAAGATCCAATAAACTTATACGCAAAGATTGGTATTCATATAAGATGTGATATGATAAGAAGTTGTCATGCCAATGAGATTAAAAATTCCATTGGATGCAATTGGTAAGGAGTTATCTACCTCACCCTTCAAGTATGATTTGTTGAGATAACTCAATGTTAATATATATTAGATGATAGGATCCTAACCCATTAAGGAACATAAATCAAAAAGTGTTCTCATATCTTATATATGAACGTTATAGAACTTGAAGAAAATAGTAGGAGTAAGCATAGATTTTACTTCTTCAATTTTATGCTTTGTTTTACATTAAGTAATCTAATTCACCAAATTGTATGCTTTTCTAAACTATTAGATTGTATAGTATGACTGGCAACACATTGATATGATCAATCATTGGTGGAAGTAATGCCTTCAATGGTATGAACTTCCTTGACTAAAAAAATGAATCCGAGGATAGTCCTCTAACATGAGAAAATTCCGTATCCAATAGTGAAACCACTCCTAGCCGAGCCTCCTCAAGATCAACCTAAAGCTATACAGCATGGATCAAATATAGAGATGATATAATCATTGTTCATAACATCACGCTTCCTGCTATGATGTTGGAGCATAAGTACTAACATAAAGGCACAAAGATCTTTGATATCATAGTAAAGCTTAAAAGCTTGTTTGAGGAGAATACTAGACATGAGCATTATGAAAGAGTGAGAAAGCTCTTTAGACTTAGAATGAATGAGGAATCTAACATCAAAAAGTAAGTCACTAAAATTATAAGCTATATCGATAGGTTACTCAAGCTTTATGTTAGAATGGATGCTAAATTATCCATTAACCTAGTATTACAATTGTTGCCAAATAGCTTTGGATAGTTCATCATGAACTTTAACATGATGATATGTAAAAGACTCTTAGAGAGTTATTTTTCATGCTTAAGGAAGCTCAACTCGAAATTACAAAAATAATAAAAGTTATGTACTTCATGTTAAGAAGGAAAAAGGCATGGTAAAGGGTAATAAATAACCCATGAAGAAGAACCTTTATACTGCACCTACCGAGGTGTAAAAAGACCGAGGCTTGAAATAGCCCAAAGAATATGGTCTACTTTCATTGCAACAAGAAAGAGCATTGGAAGCATAACTACAACGAGTACCTAAAAGAGGTGAAGAAGGAAATTTCTACAACCACCTCGGGTATTTATGTTATTAAAGCTTATTTTCTTATTTCAAAATTCCACCTCATAGGTATATGATACTATATGTGGTGCTCACATTTTTGAAATGTGCGGGAGCTTAAAAAAGGAAAGAATATAGCTTCAAGGAAGATGACCTACACAACAATCATGGATTAAGAGTTGGACCATTAATTATAGACATTTATGAGCTAGCACTACCATGTAGGCTACCATGCGAGTATATGCTAAGACTCTATTATTATTAATGTATTAGTAGAGACTAATAATGTTATTTCCATTTCTTATTATGAAAACGATGTTAATTTTAAGGATAATAGTTATTTTTAAAGATGAGTTTTTATGTATGGAAAATCTTGATAATAATTATATGTTTGGAACATAACTCTCATGTATATAACATAAATGCTAAATGACTCAAATAATCTAAACAACATACACTTATGACATTGTTAACTTAGCCATATAAAAAAGAATCTAGTATCCAACCTACATATAAATGGATATCTAGAATCATTTGATGATGTCTAAAGAATCTTATTCACTTGGCAAAGAGACATGAAGCCCCTTTTCATTGGAAAGGAAGAAAATGCTACTAGTTAGTTTGGCCTCACACATAAAGATGTATTTAGGCCTATGTTCACCCATGTAAGTGATATGAGTACTTTTAATGTGTCTTTAAGTGTATTTTTATGATAATAATTGTGCCTAGGAGTTACTTTTATGTTTTTAATTATCATTAGAATGTTTAATTTTAAGTTTTAAATGTTAAAAAAGTGGGTTGGGTCATTACTCTATTTTTATGGTAATTATTATAGGTTTAGAAAGTTTGGATCACAAAAAAGTCTGTACTAACCGCATAATGCATGACCATGCAACGTTGTGTGGTCGCAATAGAAGCAACTGGAGTTGATTCATGCATGAGCGTGCAACATTGCACGACCAAAACCGTGATAATATGGCAAGTCACTTAAGAGCCATCTTTTTGGTAAGCTGAACGAATATAAAAGAAAACCATAAGACAAAGAGAGGGAGACGGTTTTTGGAGAAAGAAAACAAGAAAAAAAAGAAGAAGAAAAAGAGCCCAAGAATCAAGGAAGAAGATTAGAAGAAGTTCTTAGCAACATTCAAGAGTTCTTTCTTTCATCATTTGTTCTTATTTTATGACTCTAAGTGTTTTTAATGTGTTATTGTCAATCATGATGATGGATTGCTAAATTTTCATTATGGATTAACTATTGCAACATTCTTTTGATGTTAATCTTTTGGGTTTAATTTTATCTTTGTGATGTTTATTGTTCGTCATGCTCTAATCGTAATTAATAAATTGAATTGGATGATTTGTGTTATGCTTCAATGAGAATTGTGGCATAATAGACTAGTAAACATCGAGTTAATTGATAATTAAGGAGAGATTGTGATTGTTGATTAATTACTTGAAGGATTGCTTAAAGAATTGATTGAAGTGATTTGGGTTTGGGGTTATTAGTTGAGAAACTATAATTTTGCTCATGCTTCTTCAAGTCAATAGTTTAGTTGTTGCTTGAGAGAGAATAACTAACACCATTGGATATCTAGAGCCTTAGTCATATTGAACCCATTAGAAAGACCGATAGGGGATGTGGATAGTGTTAATACCTAGCCTATTAAACCTTGATTAATTTTTTTAAGTTTCTAATAATTTCAATCCTTATTTCGTTATTGAATTCTTATTTAATTTATATATATCCTCTTTATCTTATTAGTCTTAAACAAATCAAAACTAAGTCAATTGGTGGATAAAACATAGTCCCCATGGGAACGATATCTTTTTATACTACTTGAGTGATTTGTGCCCTTGCGAAACCAATAAGTTTTTGGCATCGTTGCCGGGGACTATTATGTTTAACATTTGTGTTGATTTAGTTTGGCTTGATTTAAGAATTCAATTTTATTTTTGTTGTGATTAAATCTCTAGCTTCGACGTGATTTTAGGTGTATGCCAAAGAGGAGATCGAAAAGGTAACAATAACCACTAGTAGCATACATTTTGAAAATTACAAGACACGAGAGGGAACTTAGAAGAGAAATCCATCAAGAAAGAGACAAAGTGGCAAAGGAAGAAGGGAATCAAGTGGGCCAATAAAGAACTCTAATAGAGTATGTGAGACCGAGTTTCAACGTAAACCAACAAAGTATTACACACCCGTCGGTTAATGCCAATAATTTTGAGATAAAATCGACATTGCTCCAAATGCTTCAATCAGCTGTGCAATTCTATGGGTTGGCTAATGAAGACCCAAATGCTCACATCGCTAACTTTTTGGCGATTTATGACACATTCATATACAATGGTGTGTCCGACGATGCAATAAGGCTTCGCCTATTTCCTTTCACTCTAAAGGATCGAGCTAAGGCATGGATAAACTCATTGGCTCCAAGTTCTATCAACACATAGGATCAATTGACTCAAGCTTCCTAGCTATGTATTTCCCTTGTGCAAAAAACGACAAGGATTATCAAAGAGATTACCACTTTTCAATAAGTCGAAGGGGAGTCCTTATATAAAGCTTAAGAGTAATTTAAGGAGTTGTAATGGAGTTGTCCACCATAATTTTCCAAGGGAGTGATTGTTGCAAACATTCTATAATGGAGTCAATCCTACTACAAAAGGAACCATTAATGTGACGAGTAGTTGGTTCATTGATGAGAAAAACGAGTTGATGCCATATATGATCTTCTTGAGGAGATGTCAACTAATAATTCTTTTTGGGTAATGGAGAGGACTAGGACACCGATAAAAGAACAAAAGGGAGTTCTTTCCCTTGATCTAGTGACAACATTGCAAGTGGAAGTAGTTAAATTTTCAAAGCAAATAAATGACATGAGAGTGGGTTCTTCAAGTCAAGTGGCCGCCATTCAAAATCCATATAAGTTATGTGGTCAAGTTGGGCACCATGCTATAAATTGTTTCTTGGGAGGTGGAGTAAGTGAAGAGCAAGTTAATTTTGTTGGGGTTCAACAAGGAAGAGTGGGAAATAATCCCTACTATAATATATATAATCCAAGTTAGAAAAACCACCTGAATTTTTCTTCGTCCAACAATGCGAGAAACATGGTTAGACCCCAAATGCCATTCGAATTTCAATGAACTCCTTAACAAGATCAACTTTTCTCTATTAAGTCCAAGATGGATAAATTCATTGACACAATTAGGAGCAAGTTGACTAGTCAAGAGGAGGCTCAAAAGAGAATAGAGGCGAAGTTTGATCAAATTATTAAAAACCACTCTTCATATATTCACAACTTGGAGGTGCAAGTTGGGCAATTAGCCAATGCTTTGTTAACAAGGAATTTGGAAAATTTTCCAAGCAACACGAAATCTAATCCGAAGGAATAATCGAAACCAATCACTCATAGGAGTTCTTGTTAAAACAAAAACAGATCGCATCCTTTAGGTTATTCTAAGCCTTGGCCTTTTCCCTCCTCTAGTATGTACGAGTTGAAGACTTCTTCTTCTTTTTCTTGGGCTTTTTCTTGCTCTTTATCATGCCTTTTCCCTTACTAATAAGTAGAATAGAACTTTTATTCTTCTTATTAATTTCGAGCTAAGCTTTCCTAAGCATGGACAACAACTCTCTAAGAGTCTTTTACATGTGCATCATCTTAAAGTTCATTATAAACTCGTCCAAAGCTATTTGTCAACGATAGCAATACTAGGTCAATGGATAATTAAGCATCCATTCCAACTTCAAGCTTGACAAGTCTATCGACAGAGCCTATCATTTTAGTGATGTGGTTTTCAATGTTAGATTCCTTATCCATTCTAGCTCTAAAAAGCTTTCTCGCTATCTCATAATACTCGTGCCTAGTATTCTCCTCAAACAAGCTTTTAAGCTTTGCTATGATATCAATGGCTTACGTGTCTTTTTGTTGACACTTGTGTTCCAATGTTATAGTAACAACCATGATGCTCCGAGTAGTGATTGTATCATCTCTATGTTTGATCCATGTTGTATGAGCTTCGACTTGATCTTAAGAAAGCTTAGTTGGGAGAGGTTTCTCTATCATGTAAAGAATTGTTTCATGTTGGAGGACTATCCGTAGATTCATTTTTGAGTCGAGGAAGTTCATGCCACTAAAGGCATTACTTCCATCAATGATCGATCATATTGATGTGTTGTTAGTCATTTGTGCAATCCGATAGGATAGAAAAAAGTATAATTAGGTTAATTAAATTGCATAAAGTAAAAACAAAAGCATAAATTAAAGAAGTAAAATCTATGTTCGCTCTCATTATTGTCTTCAAGTTCTATAACCTTCAAATATAGGACTCGAAAAAACTTGTTGATTCATCTTCTTTAGTAGGTTAGGATCTCATCCTCTAACATGTATTAATCTTGAGTTATCTCAATAAGTCATACATGAAGGATTAGGTAGGTAACTCCTTAGCAATTGCATCTAATGCAATTCCTAATCTCATTGGCATGATAACTCTTTATCATATCACATCTTATATGAATACTAATCTTTACCTATAAGTTTATTGGGCCTTGAGTCATCTCAACAAACCCAACAACTCATTTTAAGTTAGACCTAATGTTTAAAGACATTACATGTCCCATGATTTATTTCCCTTAAGGAAGAAGTGACCTTCGGTTATCTCAACAAGCCAACAACGATCGAGAGAGTTCCCTCCTCATAATGTTAGAAGGCAATTAACTTGATATTTAATTTGAAGGATTTTAATTTGGTCGATCTCATCTTAGCATCCATACTAGTCAATAATCACATTAGTCCTAACATACATACTAACATTAATCACATAATATAAAATACGTACATCTCATGCATGGCACAAGGATCTATGAATGATAATAGATCTCTAATACTAGCCCTCTCGAGCTACAAAGAGACTAATGGATCAAATACCTTGGAGAAAACTTATTACAAATTTTTTGGGATTTTTCTTCACTTTTTAACTTCTTCTCCTTAAATCTATTCTAGTTCCTATATTTTACTTTAAATTTATTTTGATAAGAAACCTTGAGTTACATTTGAGGGGAGTAAGACGAGAAGAAAAATATAATAGAGTAATAGAGAAGACATCATACATAGGCTCTATGTATCCAAAAAATTACAAACATTCATTCCCATAAACTAGGTCGACTCATTCATATCATTCACCCATGCTCCAATCACATCAATACATGCATACTAATGAAATATATTTGATTCAAATCATAATTATAAATCTATATTTTGGTCATTTTATAAATTTATCAAAATTTCTCTAAATTTCAATTTTAAGACTTTAAGAGCCTTAGGCCCACTTTAGAGCCAAGGGCCCCATGGGCTTCGATGCCTAAGCCTTCAACTTGGCATGCTTGCACGTGGCTGGCCTCTCATTGGGTTTATGCTTGGCACATTCACATGCACTTGGCCTGCCCATGGCCAATGGCTTAACATGTGCGAGCACCTAGCTTATGGCTCGGAGCATGCGAGTGCCAAGCCCTATGGCCTCATATGTGCACTCGGTCTATAGCCTAGCAAACAAGAGCCTAGTCCTATGGTCTCGTGTGTAAACCTATCATGCCATAAGCTTTGGCCATGCATGTGGCCGGGGCATGCCTCAAGTCCTTTTAAACACATTGTGGCCTAGCCTTAGCCTTGGCGTGCATCTAGCACATGCCCGCCTTTATCACATGCCCAACATACGACAAGCCTACCTAGCAAGCTTGACTCAACACACTCTTTACACTTGACTGGCTTTGGTCAAAAGGCCTTGCATATACAAGGCACACCATGCCTATCGTTCGCCTAAAACATGATGCTTACCGGGGCTTTTAGCCTATTGTGTGCCTAGCATGCACTACTTGGCCGATGAGGCTCGGCTTGTTATGAGCCTAGTATTTGACTACTTAGGTATGCGACTACCTGCCCAACAAGCCTAGCCTTTTCGACACCTAGTGCATGACTAGCCCGGCCTATTGTCCACCTAGTACACGACCAACGAACCTTGAGCTCCAACGTCCAACATCCGCCTCATGCGCCCTAACTCAACTTAAACCCAAATTTTAGTTTTAAATATATTTAAAACATAAAAAAACATTAGATTTATAAATGATAGTAGCTAATTCATTTTGTTAATCATAATTAATAAAGCATACAATCAAAGATTTAATGGAGGCTCTAATACTAATTGAAGGATCATGCATCCTATGGAGGTGCTAAATAAAATAAAAATTTCCTCAATATAAAGGGCCCAAGATCATGCTAATGAGTCATCTAACCATATATTTATGAATTAAAGCTCTAAATAAAGAATTACCTTCTATAGCGTAGATTTAAACCTTAAAAAAAAAAAAAAAAAAGCCATCCAAGTTTTCAACCTCTATAAATTATCTATTCGAGTCCTAGCAACCACAAAAGAAGCACTCAAAATTGATAGAGTGCAAGCTCCATCTTTTTTACCTTGCTCGGTGTGTTTTCATAGAACCCAAATTAGGGAAACTTTTCGACAACCCAAAGAGAGAGAGAGAGAGAGAGGGAGATGGTGCATGCTAAGGTTATAGGAGAAAATAATTTTCTCCTTAATTTTAGCCCATGTTGTGTCCCCTAGCTCCTTTTTTTTCTTTATGCCATTTTCTCTCCCTTTTTCATTACCCTTTGTTTCACCTCTCTCTCACATATTTATAGAATAGGCTTCCTTGTCCTCTAAGGACAAAGAGGGGTAAAAACTAGTCCTAATTGAAGTCACGGTTGTTGCTTCCTAATGCTCCAAAGTTAATGTTTATCCTTATCCACTAAGGTTAATGTTTATCCTCCTCGCCAAAATATCTTTTAGGCTTTTAATTAAACCTATTAGCCTCAAACTATTTTTACCCAAATAATTAATTTGGACTATCCGAATAAATTAACTTAGGTAATTTTAAGGGGCCCACATTAGAAAAAAATTTCTTAAATTAACCTTAAACCTAAATTTGGAAACTTATTTCCATTTAGGTTATTTACTTCCAAATTTGGAACTAACTTCCAAATTAGCAAACTAATTTCTAAAATAAGAAACTTTCCATTTTAGGAAAGCTTTCTTGGAAACTTCCATTTTAACTTTTCATTTTCGAAAACCTTTTTTCAAAACAGGAATTTTTCAAAAATTTAAAGCTCTTTCCAACATCATTGCTTCTCGTTAATCATGTGAATGCTTTAACTTATACATGTGACTTTATAGGCTTCTAGATATGTTAGCAAATTATCAAGAATAAAAGATACTTTTTTATCTCTTGATGCATAAATCAAGATTGGCCTCCGGTAAGACATCATCACTACGTAATTCTCTAGAAGGATTAATTAATCCATAATTACCTTTCATGAGCATGGTTATCATACAATTCAATCCTCACATCAACTTATCATATTATGATCTCAAACTTATTTATTAGTTATTTTCGATCATGATCACACAAGTTTTCATCGATTTCTAAATGTCTTAGCTCTTAGAGTAAACCAACTATTCCCTATTGGTGTACTCGCTATCGTGGCCATAAACTTCTTGAGTAGACATTCATCGAAGTGCAATGTGATAATTTTTTAGCATATAAGGAATGACATATCCTATCTTATTCATCCACCTACTCGTATTAGATTCCTAGTACATCCAACAAATTTTCCATATGCAAAACTTTACTAAGTCCATCGAAATGAGTGTCAAAGTACATAAATCCTCCAATGAGATAACCATGATGACCTTAAGTCCGAAAACTAGTTGTACCCATCTTGTATGAGATTCTCATAGACTAAACCAAATGGGTTCTCATGACGAATCAAGTCCAAGTGATATGTTCTATAACATGAATCTCCTAAGTGTTTTCTTTCCATCATCATGCAAATAGGTGTGAGATCTCATACTGCTATCATATAGTATGAGCATAGTGCTCATGCATTTAATTGCATCTAGTCAATGTCCATTCTTAACAATCTATGACCTAAGACATTTAATGATATCATTTATGTGTATTAGTATTTTCCTCACATCTTTCAATCAATTACTAATAAAAATGCATATAATATGGATTTCTATCTAATTCTATACAATAAATAAATATAAGACATAAGAATTAATAGAAAAACTTTTTTATTATTAATAAAATAAATGATGCAATAATACAATAACTCAAACCGATCCAAACATGTTTGGATATTTGGCACCTACACTAATATTAGGAGTAACACATTCTTTTATGTTATGGTCTTCGGTAAGAAGATTAGGTATGAAATCTAAAATGTTAGATTTATGAAGTAATGTTACCATCCGAGAACATAATGGAGTTTAGGGAGTTATTGAGGGAGTGTGACCTTATGATTAAAGAGAAGTCAGTAAAAATGGACTTAATAGTGGTTAGTATTAGGGATTTTGATATAATACTAAGCATGAATTGTTTTTCAAAGTATGAATTAGAATTTACTATATAGTGAAGGTGGTAACATTCTAACCACCTAGCGAAGAGCTTTTAAGTTTAGGGTGAGTAAGAAGACGAGGTCAATACTAATGATGTTAGCTATAAAAGCTTGAAAGAAGGTAGGGAATGCATGCATAGGGTATCTAACTAATATATTAGATACAAGTAAAGAAATGAAGGAAAAACCGAAGGATATCGCGATAGTGAAGGAGTTTCTATGTGTATTTCTAAAAGGGATAAACGAGTCACCATTAATGAGGAAGATTGATTTTGAGATAGTGCTAAAGCTAAAAGCCACTCTAATTTCCCAAGGCTCTTTATAGGATGGCATTGATAGAATTAAAGAAGTTGAAGAAGTAGATACAAGAGTTACTAGATAAGGGATATATAAGGCTAAGTTGTTCACCATAGGGTGTATTGGTAGTATTTATGAAAAAGAAGGATGAGACAATGTGGTTGTGCATAAATTATTGAGGTTTGAATCGAGTACAAATTAAGAATAAATGCCCCCTCCCTCGCATTGTTGACTCGTTTGATCCGTTATAAAGGACATTGGTCTTTTCTAACATCAACTTACAATTAAGGCACCATCGGGTGAGAATTAAGGAAGGAGAAACAAAGAAAACTACTTTTCCAAAACGTTATGGTCACTATGAATTTCTAGTGATGCCTTTTAAACTAAAAAATGCTCATACAAGTTTTATGAACCTTAGGAATCAACTGTTTCATGAATAGCCGGACAAGTTTATCATTGTCTTCAATGATGAAATCATGTTCTACTTCAAGTTCAAGGAAGAACATATAGAACACTTGAGGATCACTTTGCAATTATTCAAGGAGCATTAGTTGTATGAAAATTTTAAGAAATATGTATTTTTGCTAGATTAAGTGCCCTTTTAGGTCCTATAGTGACAAAGGATGGGATAAGGATATATATAAATAAAATTATGGCGGTTCAAAATTAGAGATAACCTAGAAATCTATCAAAAGGTCAAAGCATTTTAGAAATGATTGGGTACTATCGGAGATTTATAGAGGCCTTTTTCGAAGTTTGCTTCTCCATTAATGAAGATAACTAAGAAAAGTGATAGATTTAAGTGGGAAGATGAATGTAAGGCAAGTTTATAAGAGCTAAAGAAGAGGTTGACTATATGATGGGTCTCTCAACAATTGAGGGAAAATTTATGGTGTACATGGATGCTTTTAAGATAGGATCGGAAGCAGCATAAATGCAAGTTCGAAAGTGCTAGTGTTGGTGCCTAAGATTCAACCATGTTTGGATGGAATTAAGTTAATAAATTATCTATTATTTATTTTAATAAAGAATTCGTTCTATTAATTCTTATATTTTTCATGTCGATAAATGTAGTAGAATTAGATAGAAGTCCTTATGATATGCATTTGCAATAATGATTGATCGAAAAATGTGAGATAAACACTAATGCATATAAATGATATCATCAAACGTCTCAAGTCATAGGATTGTCAAGAATAGATATTAAAAAAATATGGATAGACTTATGAGTGCTATGCTCATGCTATGTGATAGCAAGAAGAGATCTCACACCTATTGGCATGTTGATGCCAAAGCAAGCACTTAGGTAATTCGTGTTAAAGAACATTTCACTAGGCTTAACTTGCCATGAGAACCCACTTGGTTTCAATCTATGGCAATCTCATATGAGATGAGTACAAATGATCCTTAGACTTGAACTCATCATGGTTGTCTCATTGGAGGATTAATACACTTTGACATTCATTTTGATGGACCCATTAATAGGTTACATGAGGGTGATTCGTTGGGCGTACTAGGAATACAATGGAGGTAGAGGTATGACTAAGATAGGACATGTCATTTTTTGTATGCTAAAGGAGTTCTCACATTGCATTTCAATAAATGTTTGCTCAAAAAATCTATCGCCACAGTAAGAGTACACCAATAGAGCATAGTTGGTTTACTCTAAGAGCTCGAACCTTTGGGAATCGAAGAAAACTTGTGTAATCATAATCAAACAAGACTAATTACTAAGTTTGAGATCACACTCGTGATAAGTTCACATGAGGACTGAATTGTATGGTAACCATGCTCATGAAAAGTAATAATGGACTAACTAATCCTCCTAGAGAATTGGGTAGTCATGACTCCCGACGAGAGGCCAATCTTGATTTATGTATCAAGAGATAAAAGACGAGTTTTTTGTTCTTGATACATTGCCAACATATCTAGGATCATATTGAGTCACATGCATAAGTTTAAGTATTCACATTATAAATGAGAAGCAAAGATATTGAAAACCAAAGTTTCCAAGTATGAAAGTTCCTTAGCATGGACAATAACTCTTCAAGAGTCTTTTACATATGAATCATGTTGAAGTTCATGATTAACTTTCTAAAAGCTATCGAGCAAAAATTACAATACTAGGTCAATAGATAATTCAGCATCCATTCTAACTTCAAGTTTGACTAGTCGATCGATATAGCCTATCATTACGGTAACATGATTTTTGACATTGGATCCCTCATCCATTCTAGCCCTAAAAAGCTTCCTTGCTATCTCATAGTACTCATACCTAGTATTCTCCTCAAACAAGCTTTTGAGCTTTGTTATGATATCAAAACCTTATGAGCTTCGTGTTGGCACCTATGCTCCAATGTCGTAGTAGTGAGCATGATGTTTTGAGTAGTTATTACATCAACTCTATGTTTGATCCATGCTTTATGAGCTTTAGCTTGAACCGGAGGCTCATTTGGAAGAGCTTTCTCTATTGTATAGAGAATTTTCTCATATTAGAGGACTATCCTCAAATTCATTTTTCAATCATGGAAGTTTGTGCCATTAAAGGCATTACTTTTATCAATGATCAATTGTATCGATGTGTTGCTAGGCATATTATGCAATCCAACAGGATAGAAACACGTGTGGTTTGGTTAATTAAATTGCATAAAAATAAACAAAGTGTAAATTAAAAAAGTAAAATCTATGTTTGCTCTCACTATTTTCTTCAAGTTCTACAAGTTTCAATATAGTACTCAAGAAAACTTTTTGATTCATTTTCCTAGTGGGTTAGGATCCAATCTCTAACATGTATTAGCCTTCGATTATCTCAACAAGTCATACATGAAGGATTAGGTAGGTAACTCCTTACCAATTACATCTAATGTGATTCCTAATTCCATTAGTATGACAACTCGCTTCTCTTCATCACATCTTATGTGAATACCAATTCTTGCTTACAAGCTTATTGAACCTTGAGTTATCTCAATAAATCCAACAACTCATTTAAGTTAGACCCAATATTCGAGGACATCGCATGACCTATGATTTGTTTCCCACAAAGAAGAAATGACCTCGAGTTATCTCAACAAGCTAATAATGACCAAGAGAGTTCTCACCTCATAACATTGGAAAGCATTTAGCTTAATATTTTATTTAAATGATTTAATCTAGTTGGTCTCATCCTATTATGCATACTAAACAATAATCATATTACTCTTAATCATGCATACTAACACCGATCTCATAACATTCATACATCTTATGCATAACTCAAGGGTTATTGAATGGTAATGGATTTCTAATACTAGCCCCCTCAAGCAATAAGGAGACTAGTGGGTCGGTTCCTAGGTGAAAAATTATTACAATTCTTCATGAAAGTCTTCATTCCTTGGCTTCTTCTCCTTATATCTATTCTAATTCCTATCTTCTACTTTATATTTATTAGAAATAAGAAACCTCAAGTTACATTTAAAGGGAGTAAGATGAGAAGTGAAATACAATAGAATAATAGAGAAGGTAGGGCATGCGAGTCTTATTTATCCAAAAAAACTACAAGCATTCACTCATAAAACTAGGTCGACTCATCCATATTATTCACCCATGCTTCAATCACATTGATATAGGGCCTTCTAATGAAAAAATTTCACTCATCAAACAATCATAAATCTATAGTTTTTTTTTTCATTTCATAAATTTATCAAAAATTCTCAAAATTTTAATTTTTTAAAAACTTTTTGACCCTCGAGCCCACTTTGGGCCTATAGGCTTTTGGGTCTTAAGGTTTCATGTGCATGTAAGCATCTACCGGCAACCACCAGCCTAAAACAAAAGCGAGATGGCTAATGGCTTACTTGCG
This sequence comes from Dovyalis caffra, assembly GCA_963924115.1. Classification (NCBI taxonomy): domain Eukaryota; kingdom Viridiplantae; phylum Streptophyta; class Magnoliopsida; order Malpighiales; family Salicaceae; genus Dovyalis; species Dovyalis caffra. The sequence goes on from CAWUPB010001108.1 coordinate 14,659,983, forward strand.
TTGCCCGTATGCTAAGAAACCCACTACCGTGCACCTAGTATAAAAGCGCCGTGCACGCTCATATAGTGTAAGTTGCCCGGCCCGATGCCCAATGCCCGGTGCACTTGTGTAGTGCATGTTGCTTGGCTTACGTGCCTAGTGTGTGGCCGAGTAGGCTAGTAACCTACCTACTGCTCGCCTAACGTTGCTATTAGTAGGGCTACCACGCACGAAAATGTTGACATCCAACATCAACTTCAGTGCTCCTACCGATTTTGACCTAAAATTTTAGTTCCACATTTATGAAAAACACCAAAATCATAAGATTTATAATTAGGCATAGCTAATTCATGTAGTTAATTATAATTAATCAATCATACAATCAAAGATTTAATAAAGGCTCTCATACCAATTGAAGGAGGTGTAGAATAAAAAAACATTTTCCACCATCTAAGCCCCTAAGATTAAGCCATTGAATCTACTAACCATAGATATATGAACAATAAGCTATAAGTAAAGGATTACCCCTTGTAATGCTGATCCAAATCATTTTTCAAAAAGTCATCCAAGTGTCCAGCCTCTATTAATGATCCACGTTGTCAAAGTATCCACAAAGAAGCACAAAATCGATGGGGTGCTAGCTTCACCTTTTTTGATTTAGTATTTCTTCTAGAAATCAATCCTAGGTAATTTTGCAATAACCTTAAAGGATAAGAAAAGAGTATATCTTGCTATGGCTTTTGAAAAAAAACTATTTTCTTCTTATTTTTCTCTCTTAATCGTGTGCTTTATATAATTTTAGGATTGGCTAAAACTTTGTTCCTCTTTACTTTAGCTTGGCTGAATGTTGCTCTCTCAATTTTTCTTGGCCAAAATACTCTTTTAGGTCATTCGTCTCTCCATGTCGCACCTCTTCTCCTCTATATAGGGGGAGAGTTTCCTTGTCCTTCAAGGATAAGGAGAGGGTCGGCCATGAGTCCTTTTCGCATTCTAGGTTATTATTTCCTTATTCCTAAAAAATAAAGAGTTATTTTATATGTGGACTATTTAATTATTATCCTTAAACCATGCTACCTCATCCAATAAAGTTGATGTTTATCATTAAAACATTCAGCCTTATCTAATAAGGTTGATGTTTATCCTTCCATCAAAATATCTTAAGTCCTTTTTAATTAAACCTAATGGGCCAAAATAATTTTAGCCTAATTAATTTATTTGGATTATCCAAATAAATATTCTTAGATTATTTTTGTAGGGTCCACATTAGGAATCAATTTCTCAAGATACCCTTTAACCCAAATTGAAAAACTACTTTCCTCTTAGATTCTTTATTTCTAAATTTGAAACTAACGTCCAAATTAGGAAATCGATTTCTAAAATTGGAAACTTTCCATTTTAGGTAACTTTCTATAATTTGAAACGTTTTCTAATATCTTTGCTTCTCATTTATAATGTGAATACTTAAACTTATGCATGTGACTCAATAGGCTCCTAGATATATTGATGATATAGCACGAATAAAATACTCATCTTTTATCTATTGATACACAAATCAAGATTGAACTCTAGTAAGGCATCATGACTACCCAATTTTCTATGAGGATTAGTCTCACAACATGGTTATCATACAATACGAGTCCTCATGTCAACTTATTGTAGTGTATTCTCGAACTTGGTTATTAGTCTTTTTCAATTATGATCACACAATTTTTTTTCGATTCATAAATTTCTTAGCTTTTAGAGTAAACCAACTATGCTCTATTAGTTTACTACTACTATGGCCAAAGATTTCTTACACGGATATTTATCGAAGTGCAATGTGATAACTCCTTTAGTATATAAGGAATGACATGCCGTATCCTAGTCATACACCTATCTCCATTGGATTCCTAGTGCACCTAATGAATCACTCACATGTAACCCATTAATGGATTCATCAAAATTAGTGTCAAAGTGCATAAGTCTTCTAATAAGATAATCATGATGACTTCAAGTTTAAGGACCATTTATACCTATCTCATATGAGATTCCTATAGACTAAAACCAAATGGGTTCTCATGGCGAGTCAAGTCCAAGTAATATGTTCTCTAACATAAATCACCTAAATGCTTGCTATGGCATCACCATAACAATAGGTGTGAGATCTCCTACTCGCTATCATATAGCATGAATATAGCACTCATAAGTCTATCCGCATATTGTCAATCTCCACTCTTGACAATACTACGACTTGGGGCATTTAATGATATCATTTATATGCATTAGTGTTTGTCTCAAATGTTTTGATCAATCATTATTGTAAATGCATATTATAAGGACTTCTATCCGATTCTACTGAATTTATCAACATGTAAACATAAGAATTAATAGAATGACTTCTTTATTATTATTAAAATAAATAACGCAATAATATATTAACTAAGCCCATCCAAATATGGTTGGACCCTAGGCACCAACACTAACACATTGTATTTCTCTTCTCATCTTACTCCCCATGAATGTAACTCGAGTTTCTTCTTTTGAATAAATAAAAAAGTAAAACATATGAATTAGAATAGAAACAAGGAGAAGACACCAAGGAATGAATACATTCATAAAGAATTGGTAACAATTCATCACCTAGGAATTGACCCACTAGTCTCCTTGTAGCTCGAAAGGGGCTAGTACTAGAAATCTATTACCATTCACCGATCCTTGAGTCATGCATGAGATGTATAAATATGATGAGATCAATGTTAATATGCATGATTAGGAATAATGTGATTATTGTTTAGTATGCATGCTAGGATGAGACCAACCATATTGAATCCTTGAAATAAAAGTAAGTTAATTGCTTTCCAATGTTATGAGGTGGGAACTCTCTTGGTCGTTGTTGGATTATTGAGATAACTCAAGATTACTTATTCCTTAAGGGAAACAAATCATGGGTCATACGATGTCCTTGAATGTTAGTTTAACTTAAATGAGGTGTTGGGTTTGTTGAGATAACTCAAGATCCAATAAACTTATAAGCAAGGATTGGTATTCACATACGATGTGATAAACACAAGGAGTTGTCATACCAATGGAATTAGAAATTACATTAGATGTAATTGGTAAGAAGTTACCTACCTAATCCTTTACGTATGGCTTATTGAGATAACTCAAGGCTAATGCATGTTAGAGGATTGGATCCTAACCCGCTTGAAAAATGAATCAAAAAGTTTTCTCAAGTACTATATTGAAGGTTATAGAACTTGAAAAAAAAAGTAAGATCAAACATAGATTTTACTTCTTTAATTTATACTTTGTTTAGTTTTATGTAATTTAATTAACCAAACTATGTGTTTTTTTATCCCATCGGATTGCATAGTATGATCGACAACACATCGATACGATTGATCATTGATGGAAGTAATACCTTTAATGGTATAAACTTTCTCGACTAGGAAATGAATTTGAGAATATTTCTCCAACATGATAAAATTCTCTATACAATAGAAAAAGCTCTCCCAAATGAGCCTTCTCTAGTTCAAACTGAAGCTCATGAAGCAAGGATCAAACATAGAGATGATGCGATCACTACTTAGAGCATCATGCTTGCTACTATGACGTTAGATCATAGGTGCCAACATAGAAGCTCATAAGCTTTTGATATCATAACGAAGCTCAAATGCATATTTGAGGAGAATACTAGGCATGAGCACTATGAGATAGCAAGGAAGCTCTTTAGGGCCGGAATGGATGAGGGATCCCATGTCTAAAAGCATGTCACTCAAATGGTAGGCTACATCGATCGATTAGCCAAACTTAAAGTTAGAATGGATATTGAATTATCCATTGACCTAGTATTGCAATCGTTACCTAATAGCTTTGAATAGTTTATCATGAACTTTAACATGATGCACATGCAAAAGAATCTTGTAGAGTTATTGTCCATGTTAAGTAAAACTCAGCTCAAAATTAATAAGAAGAACGAAAGCTCGTACTTCTAGTTAATAATGGAAAAGGCATAGTAAAGGTTAAGAAAAAACCCAAAAAGAAGAAGAAGTCTTCAACTGGACCTACTAGAGGAGTGAAAAAGGTTAAGGCTCGGAGTAGCCCAAAAAATATAGTTTGCTTTCATTGCAACATGAAAGAGCATTGGAAGCGCAACTACAAGGACTACCTAAAAGGGGTGCAAAAGAAGAGTTTTACCACCACCATAAGTATTTATGTTATTAATGCTAATATTTTTATTTCTAAATTCCACCTCAAAGTATATGATACCAAATGTGGTGCTTACATTTTTGAAATGTACAAGAGCATAGAAAAAGAAGAAAGATAGTTTCAAGGGAGAATATCTACATAACAACAATGGATCAAAGAGTTGGACCATTAGATGTAGGTATTTATGAGCTAGCACTACCATGTTGAGATGTGCTACGACTCAATCATTATTATTTTAGTAAAGACTAAAGATCTTATTTTTATTTGTTGTTTTGAATAAGTATTTCATTTTTAAGAATAATAGTTATTTTTAAAGATGAATTTCTATTAAAATATTTTGATAATGATTATATGTTTTAAACATAACTCCTAAATATATAACATAAATACTAGAAGACTCAAATGATCTAAATAATCATTAATTAGTAAGAAAACAAACTTAGTCATATAAGCAAAAATCCCATATTCATCCTCTTTATACAAAAGGATATTTAGAATCATTTGATGATGTCTAAGGAATCTTGTTTACTTGACAAAAGGACATGTATCCCCTTTTACTTGAAAAGGAGAAAGAGTTACTAATCAATATAGTCCTTATGCATACAGATGTATATGGGCCAATGTTCACCCAAGGAAGAGGAGAAAATGCTTGTCACATAATCTTTAAAGATAGTGGATCATGTTTTGGTTATAAGACATAAGTCCAAAGCATTTAAAATGTTTAAAAGTTTAGGACTTGAAAATTCAAGTGACGAACTAGCAAGAGTAATAAACCATCTTGATTAGATCAAGGAAATAAATAATTGAATGTTAAAATTTTAGATCACTTAGGAGAGAATGAGATTCTCCATGGACATCACATGTTAGACATGATTAGTCCATAATGAGTCAAATTTATATCCCTAATTTTGAATAAATACTCCTTGCTACAGACCTTTAAAATGAATAGGTTCCATTTAGATCTATTACAAATAAGATATGAAAAAGGAAAGAAAATGAATTAATCTTTTCTTAAGATTTAAGGCTATAAAGTATATGTCAAAGGGTTTGATAAAGACAAAATGAAGCCTAAAATCAATAAAATCCTAGATTGTGAGATATCCTAAAGTAAGATTAGGATGTCATTATCTTATCATTAGAACAAAGTGTTGTTCCTTAATAAGCATACTATCTTCCTTGGGAAGGAATTTATGAATGCTAGAAATAGTAAAGGAGGAAATTTAAACTCAATAAGATTTGAGTAAACTCACAAATTGACACTTTAATAAAGGAATCTTAAAGTAGAATGATTACAAAGTGTTGTAACTCTCTCATAAATAAAAACATAGGAACTTTATAAGTTTAAAACAAATTCATCATAAGACAAAAGGATATGATCTTTTCATCTTGACACAATGATGTGAGCCACTAAAAGGGATGATGAAGCTAATACTTTTGAAATGCCAATGTTAGACATTGATTCCTATAAAAGGTAAAAGAAAAAGGATGTGTAGTTGACACACCCGGATGGTTCCGTGGAAGATGCAAATAAGATTTGCAAAATGCTAAAATCTATTAATAGACTTAAGCATACCTCTAGGAATATAAGTTGATATTTTATAAAATGATCAAAGAGTTTAGTTATTCATCAAAAACAAAGACAAACCTTATGTATATAAGAAGCTAGTGGGACCCTACTAAGTCATGGTTGTTTGATACAAAATTACACTTCTACTATAATATTATCATATTGCAAACAAAAGATTAAGGAATCTAGAAGAAATTTCCTAAGGGTGACATGTGAGAGAAACCTATAATCTAAGAGCATAAATTTATAGAGCTAGATCACTTGGAATGTGAGAAATCTCCTAAGGTAGTTACAATGACATGATACTAAAAGGTTTAGTATGGAAAAAGCAAAGAAATTTTTGTTCCAATGTCATATAGCTTAATGGCCAATAACAAAGGATCCATAGCACAAGCTAAGGAACTAAGGTCTCATCAATGGTCCAAGCAAGTACTATAATGCTATCACTTGATTATGAAGATAAAAGGTTCATGGTGCCATAATGATGGAAAAGGACAACACTACAATAACATAATCGACCCCAAACTAAGCTCGTATCATAGCTACGAGCATCTAACTCTCACTCGATCATTGAGATTAAGGGATATGCCCGGTTGGCTCTAGTGCAAGTGAGAGATTGTTAGTGTTAGTGCTCAAGATCCAACCACATTTGGATGTGCTCAAGTTAATATATTATTGCATCACTTATTTTAATAAAGAAGTGATTCTATTAATTCTTATGTTTCCATGTTGGTAAATTAAGTAGAATTAGATAGAAGTCCTTATGATATGCATTTACAATAGTGATTGATCGAAAGATATCGGATAAACACTAATGTATATAAATGATATCAATAAATGTCCCAAGTAATAGTATTATCAAGAATGGCATTGATAATATGTAGATAGACTTGTGTCTACTTTGCTCATGCTATATGATAGTAGTACGAGATCTTACACCTATTGACATAGTGATGCCAAAGCAAGCACTTAGGTGATTTATGTTAGATAACATATCACTGAACTTGACTTGCACGAGAACTCATTTGGTTTTAGTCTATAGGAATCTCATATGAGATAGGTAAAATAGCTCCTTAGACTTGAATTCATCACAATTGTCTCATTAGAAGACTTATGTCATTTGACACTCATTTCGTTGGACCCATTAATGGGTTGCATGTGAACGATTCATTGGGTGGACTAGGAATCCAATTGAGATAGATGTATGACTAAGTTTGGATATGTCATTCCTTTTATGCTAAAGGAGTCATCACATTGTACGTTGATAAATGTCTACTCGAGAAATCTATGGCCATAGTAAGAGTATAACAATAGAGTATAGTTGGTTTACTCTAAGAGCTAAGACATTTAGGAATCAAAGAAAACTTGTGTGATCATAATAGAACAAGACTTATAACCAACTACGAGATCACACTCGTAATAAATTGAAACGAGGACTAAATTGTATGGTAACCATACTCATGAAAGGTAACAATAGATTAACTAATCCTCCTAGAGAATTGAGCGATCATGATGCCTTGCTAGATGTCAATCTTGATTTACGTATCAAGAGATAAAAGAGGAGTCTTTTATTCTTGATACATTGCCAATATATCGAGGAGCCTATTGAGTCACACACTTAAGTTTAAGTATTCACATTATAAGTGAGAAGCAAAGATATTGGAAAAAAATTTCAATTATAGAAAGTTTCCTAAAATGAAAAGTTTCCTTAGTTATGGAAGTTTCCTAAAACAGAAAGTTTCCTATTTTAGAAATCGATTTCCTAATTTGGAAGTTAGTTTCAAATTTGAAAATAAAAAACCTAAAAGAAAAGGAGTTTCCTAATTTAGGTTAAAGGGTATTTTGAAAAATTACTTTCTTATGTCCACCCGTCAAAATAATCTTAGAATATTTATTTGGATGGTTCAAATAAATTAATTTGGCTAAAATAGTTTTGACCCATTAGCTTTAATTAAAAACACTTAAGATATTTTGGTGGGAGGATAAACGTCAACCTTATTGGATAATGAAATAAGGCTAAATGTTTTAAAGATAATAACCAAATAGTCCACATATAAATAGCTCTTCATCCTTTAAGGATAAGGAAGTAACAACCTAGAGTCCTAAAAAGACTTATGGCCACCCCTCTTCTTGTCCTTAGAGGATAATGAAACTCTCTCCCTATATATAAGGGGAGAGATGTGGCATGAAGAAGAAGAATGACCCAAAAATAGTACCAAAATTAAGAGATCCATATTTGGCCAAGCTAAAGAAAAGGGGAGAAAATTTTCGACCAGCCCTAAAATAATAGAGGGCACATGGCTAAGAGAGAAATATAAGGAGAAAATAGTATTCTCTTAAACCTTAGCAAGATATACTATTTCCTTCTCCTTTAAGGTTGTCGTAAACTTGCTCGGGATTGATTTCTAGAGGAAATACTAAATCGGAAAAGGTGGAGCTAGGGCCCCATTGATTTTAAGTGCTTTTTGTGGATACTCAAACTACATGGATCATCAATAGAGGTCGAAAACTTGCATGGCTTTAATGAAAAGGAATTAGGATCTGCGCTCCAAGGGGTATTCCTTTATTTATAGCTTTATATTCGGGTATGTATAGTTGGTAGATTCAATGACATGATATTGGGCCCTTAGATGGAGGAAAATTTTTTATTCCGTACCTCCATAGGATGTATGATCCTCCATCTATCGGCGAAGATGACTTTTAATATAACCCAGTATGCATAATTATTTATTAAAGTGATAATGAGGTTATATGGAATACCGGTATCTATAGTGTAACAAACCCCGACTTAGGATTTAAATAGGTTGAGAATAATATTGGTTATGTCTCACATTCCAAATGTAATGAATGCAAGACATCAAGCCATGTGTCCTTGTAATATCTAATTAAGTAATATCCGTTGCAAAAGCTCATTTAAATTGAAGATTTAGGTATAAAGATTTTTCCAAATAAATTCATTTAATTAAAATATTCATTATAACTTAAAATTTAATAACAATTCTTCTTTAATAAATTGTATGGATATACTTACCTAAAAATATACCGAAAAACTCATATATGTAAAATTCAATTTAAATACTTCAAATAACATTTTAGGTTTAAAAAACTAATTTTCCTCTTTAATATTCTAAAGCTAATTTTATAAAGTTTGGATACTTTAAATATTATGAATTAATCAATTAATTTAACAAACCAATTAAATAAAACTCTCATTATTTTTCCTAAAAATATGGGTTATTTGAAAATAATCCTTTTTCCCTATTTCATTAGCTACTAAATAAAATATATTCCATTTAATAATTAATCTTATTTTTAGATTGTCCCAATTTACTAGGAAACTCGTATAATTAAAAATTCAATGGATTGATTCAATTAAACCATTTTATTTAGCCGATTAGAAACTAAATAATGTATTAATCCTATTGGAGACTATTTAAAATTAAAAAATTACCAATTCAATTAATTGCTCCATTTAACACCCCATCCTAGAACCCGAATGGGCTGAAAGTATTACTGGCATTGACTTACATTCAAAATGAAATGAATGCAAGCCAACAAGCCTTTTTCCTCAACATTTCTAATTTTTTAGCAAATGCTAAGTTTTGATCATTCAAAAAAAAATTCACTTAAGAAACTTTGGTTCCAAATTTATTTAAAGTAGCTTACTAGCCTATTAAATGCATTTAATTATTAATCTTTTTAATCCATTTAATGCCTTAACCTTTGTAACCATTTCTACCTTACCATTTTAATTTCATACATTTTACCATTAAATCCTTAGTCGTTAAACCAAATATCCATTTAATTAATGCCTCTATTTAACCTCTAATTAATTATTTTTCTTGATCTATTAACTTATCTAGATCTATCCAATTAATTAAATAACCAAGTAATTATTCAAGTTACATAATCGGACATTGCTTAACATAAAAATTCCTTAACCATTTAAACATATTTTTCATTATTACAACCAAAAATTTGCTTAAACTAACATCCATTTACATTTCCAAAAAAAATATTTAAGCAAGGATAAGGTTTCCTCACTCATTTATACAATACTAAGCACATATCCTAGAAAGTCGATGAATCTTCTTGGTAATGATCCTTATTTATCTTTCTTCTCGCCTAAACCACAAGAAACTAGGTGAGTGTTGCTTAGTAAGTGTAATCCATGCAATACATGTAATGCAAATGATGCATTTTAAAATTATTTTTGAGCCTTTCAAAATTCATTTTCCTCCTCACCCGCACTCGGTCAATTGTGTACCTAATCGTCTCTTTTAAAATATGCAATTTATGAAAAATGATAAAAAAAAATTAAATACCTTCCCTTTTCCTCGTTATTTTCTTTCAAACATAATGATATAGATGGCATTCATCATCCTTCCATTTCAGAAAGAATCTTTTTTCTTTTCATCATGAAAGGTTGCTCACTCCTCTTGCATAATAATGTCATTTCTATTTCCTTTTCCTCTAAAATGTGTCTAGCCATTTCTTTTTTAAAACGTGCCCTTTTCCTTTTTCTTCTTTTCCTCAAAACCATGAAGCAAAATCCTTTTCATGGTCATGATATGAAAATGCATTTGAATGAAATGCATTCCTTTACCTTTCCTTTACCTTTTTGATGAGTGCATACTAAGCATGATTTTTATGCTCGAATACATTGAACATTCTAGTGTTTATTATATTATATTATGTTATTTAACAAAAAGATAATGATTTTGGATTTTGTAGGAAAAATGATGTATCGAAGCAAGAAAGCCCAAAACCAAAGCAAGGAAGAGAGAAATCACCAAAGAGGTTTAAAAGAGTCACATTGTTATATGACTTAAAGGAGGATACCATGAGGAATCTCAAGCATGGCAAGCCACATGGGTAGAACCATTTCCACATAGTTTGAAAAAGCATTCCATACAACTTTGTGGTTGATTAAACCCAACACACTCAAGGGAAGAAGAAGATCCACATGAGTAGTAAGCTCTTTACATGATTTGCAGTATAAAACCACATGCCCATGTGACTAAGGAAGAGGAGATTTACAGAGACAGAGGCTTGACTACATAGTTTACAAATAAATTCACACGGTCATGTGCAACCTAATTTCCAAGATTGCAAACTATATTCTAACCCCCGTGAAAATCCCTAACATAACTATACGTACTGAAATAATTATATCTACATCTATTGAGTCTAAATTGTGATTTATGTGTCCTATGCACATTTGGTGAGGTTAATATGCTTTGGGTTTAAGAGAGGATTTATGAAAAAAAAATTTAGGCATGCCAAAATTTTAATTCCCGAAAAAATATCACCCGGGATATCCATAATTATCTATTGGATGTGGGTGTAATTTATGAGACATCTTTCTTTTATATTTTGTGGTCTTACAGGATCTAATGTTTATGGAACTATTTATAGGAATAACCTTTAGGGTATTTAGCTAGTCATTATTTATTTTCCCATAACAAATATCTAAAAGACCATGCAAGTGAGAAAATCACCCAAACATGGTCCATGGGTCAAAATTTTGAGAACCAAATGACGTTAGGAAGTTGGTTAATTTAGTTACTTTTAGTTACCTTTTATTAGTTCCAAGGTGGATACATAATCTTCCACCATATTCCAATTTGTGCCACCTCACTATTTTTTGAAGTCAAACACGCCACTTGCCTCCACCTTGTCTCCATCATTTGAAATTTTCTACCATGAACTTTTAACACATGTCATATTCATTAATGACAGAAAAAGTGGTATAAAAGTGTAAGAAAGATATCAACTTTGCTATTTTTGTTGAGACAAAACTATAGCTACGAAACAAAAGGAAAGAAACGAACTTGAGAGGGGAGAGAGCCAAAAAAGAAAGGCAAAAGGAAAGAAGGAAGAAAAAGAAAAGGGAAAGTCTAGGTAATCTTTAGGAAAGCTAAAGAAATGTAAGTACGTTTATGTTAATTTATGTTATGCTCTAAATTTCTTATATATATGCTTAAATGAGGTGGTTGGTGAAGGCTTTCTATTATGTTGTTTATGTTGGTTTATGTTGATTATGTTTGTAATATGTGTTAGATGGCTTGATGTCCATTTTGTGAGGAACTTTATATTTGGTTTGTACATGTTGGTCATGGATGGTTGGTATGTTGATGTATCCATATGAGATCTATGTGTGATATATGTTTAAATGTGTGTGGATGGGTTTGTTTTCGATGGGTTTGGTTAGAACGAAATGGTCTTGGATCTCTTTAGGAAAGCATTCGGCACGGGTACCAAAATGGCTAAAGTTTGGATTTATTTTATGGACCTAAAGATCTAAACCTCTAAGGTAACCCACTTAAGTATAATTTAGTGAGTTAGGATGAAAAGAAATGACCTTGAAACAAAAGACAATCCTTTGCCCTTTTTGGACCCATTTGGCCTAAAATCCAAAAATTTAGGTTTTAAGTTCCACTCATCCACTTTGTGAATCAATGGTTCGAATGAACCTAAATAAGTATAAAATAAAGTGTAGAAAGGTTAGATTCTAAGAAAAACAAAAATTTTTATTTAGATTAGGAAACACTCGCCTAAACTCTACTTTTTATAAATTGAGTTCCAATCATTCAACTCCATAATAAATGGTCTAATGACACCGAAATAAGTATAAAATGAAGTGTGAGAAGGTATAATTGCAAGAAGAATCAAAATTAAGACCTAGATCTATTAGAAGTAAATTTTGACCATTAAGGCTCAATGTCAAGGTTAGGAGGGAAATCTCACTTCGAATGCGGTTCAACACATTCCTAGGACTCAAATATAGAAGCTGATTAACCCTAATAGGCGGGTCTTATATTCCATATGTGACCATGATGATTGCGATTGTTGTATGGAAATGAAGGGTTTGGTACCTATGATTTGGTGAAATGTGTTAAATGAATCATCACGTGCATCATATGCATTTGAGGGTGGTTTGACTTGAGAAAAACAATTGAGTCAAGAAACGATGAGGTTTGGTAACCAACTTAGTTTGGAAATATGATATGTTTGGTAACCTAATTGGATTAAATGGGTATTAGCAATAAAGCTATATACACGCTCTATTAATTGAATACACTTGTTAAGGGATGGATAATTTTGCTAATCATATGCTTTAATGAAGGATAATTATGTTGCTAGCAATAAGTAATTTGGTAATCATCGAGGAATGAGAATAGAGTAGATTTGCTAATACCTAGGGTATCCGAATTAAAATCAAAGGGGAAAGGCTAAGTGATAGGATTGCATTACATCTCACGTGCATCACCCTACTTGCCGAGCTTCGGCTCACTTTGTTATTGTTTCACGCCATGATAGGTAAAAGTGATAGTAGTGCTGATAAAGAAGCTATCGGTTCCTCTCGGAAAAGGGCTCATGTGTGACAAGAAAAATATAGGATAGATTTTTCCTTATACTTAAAGGATATGGTGTCTATTAAGGGGTGAACACACCATAAATACTTTGTGAACTCTTGTAATTATCTTCATTAATTTTATTGTAGGTACTTTATATTTCATATGCTATTATTTTTGGCTATGTAAAAATGGGAGTAAATTTGAGACTTAGTCTCTAACCGTAACGCACCTAGCCACGCCTTTTAGGTTATTGGTAAGGGAGTCTGGGGCGCTACATATATGATATCAAGTATCAAATCATGTAACTTTACACATCAAGCTATGTAACAATATTATACCGACACAAAAAGTGATGTAACGCTAGTTTTGGATGTAAGTAAAAATGTTAGGGTATTATTTATTCTCTCTCCAGCTAGCTTTTTGACGACCACCATTAATAGAATTCTCTCTTTGTACTATAATCAACTAAACTCCTTTTTTGGTGGAATCAAGTTGAAGCTTACGGTTAATCGCTATGAGATTACTATTTTTATTTCTAAACTTATCTCTATAGGTATTTTATGTTTTCCTACATGATTGATTCATAGTTGTATGATTAATTCAACTAAAGTGCATACTAGTTGTTTATTCATATTGCTTATTGCTAACTAAGTATTCAAGTTCATGTAATTGTTTGTCTAAACTTGCTCGTAATAGTAACTAGGAGTTGATGATTAGTAATGTTTTCATCCAATTCCTTAGCAAATATAGAACTAGGTTACATCTTCTCTAGCGCTTATGATATTGTCTTAGCTTTACCTATCTTTCTCATCTGAATATTATTATTGGGTTAAATCTATCTAAGGCTTAGTAGGTTGTTCAATAGCTAGAGAATTAATTAGGTATCGTATATGTAATTAAAAAACTAGGTAAGAAAAGATTGGAGACATACATATTGTTGTCTTACGGTGAATATTCATGTTAGGATGAGTTAACTCGCTTAATCAATGATCAATAACCAAATAAAAATTGAATACTTAAGTTCAATCAAGGCTACTCTTATACTTGTTATCTCTTGATACTTTATCTTACTTTCAAGCATCTCAAATACACAAACCCCCCTTTTACACATAAGAACACTCAAAGCAATTGATTGATTCTCTTTTCCTATGGGTTCGACTCTTACTTGCTCCGATTATATAACCATGATTAAAAGCTCGGTAAGGACACATATATAAATTACTAATTTGTTAGCGAGTGTGACATGCCATCAAATTTTGGTATCATTGCTAGGGACTCGCGATCGAAGTTTATTATTATAAGATATTATTGATTATTCTTGTATTTTGGTTATTATTGGTGTATGATCGAGTCTCCATCGAAAAAGTCTGCTTTTCAAACATGAACTAGAAAGAGAATTGAGCAAGTTAAGGAAGGAAGTAAGGTTCGCTTTGATTGGGAAGGTTGAATCCTCTAAAGAAGTAAGTTCATAAGGAATATGCACAGTGTCTTGAATTTTTATCATCGATCGATTTAGAAGGGGACGATACGGCTACAAGTAGGATAAACGGAACATTAAAAAACCCGGCTACTCCTAATCTCAATCTATGACCACTATGCATTAATTTTATGAGTCTAGAGGTGGCATTTAAGCTAAAATCAGGATTGATATATCTACTTTCGAAATTTTGAGGTCTAGGCGGAGAAGATCCCTATAAACATTTAAAAAAATTTCATATGGTCTCCTCAACTATAAGACCACAAGGAATATCGAAAGATAGGATTACGTTGAGAGCATTTCCTTTTTTGTTGGATGGGGATGATAAGGATTGGTTATATGATCTCCATGTAGGATCAATAGACTCATGGAACTCGGATGAAGCAAGCATTCCTAATGAAGTAATTTCCTACTTTAAAGACTCGTAAGCATCATATTCCCGCTTCAAAGACTACAAGCATCCAAAAGAAAATCTATGGGATTCAATAATTCACTAGAGAAACTCTTTATGAGTATTGGGAGTGGTTTAAAAAGTTATGTTCTAACTGTTTGCATCACCGGATTCTTAATTAACTATTTATAGTTTATTTTTATGAGGGGTTGATCCTAATGGAGAGGACTATGCTGACACTTTGATACCTAATATGGCTACCAACTCATAGCAATTTGTTGTAAGGATTAATCATGCATCGAAAAGAGTCAATGGGGTAAATATTTTGAGTTTGGAGCAACGGATATCTAATTTATCTTTCTTAGTGAGATAAATGGCAAATTGTAATCTATAAGTAGTTAAGGCTTATGAAATTTATTCTATTATTAAAAATAAAACGGATGCATGCTCGACCTTGCAAAATGGGAATAACAAACAGGTGCATGTAGTTAGAAGTTTTAGGGGTAGCCAACTAAGGTCGGATGACCCTTATTCAAATACATACAATCCGAGATAAAGAGATCAACCTAACTTAAGGTATAGGGAGAATAGGCAAGGTGGATAGAATTTTTATCGAGCAAAGGCAATAAAGTTATCCACCTAAGTCCTTCCAACAACAAACCTCACCACAAGTCGAAAACTTTCTAAAAGAAATGGTGAAGTCTCTTATGTTAAGCACTAAACAATTCCAATAAGAGACAAGATTGAGCATTCAAAACCTAGAGAATCAAATAAGTCGAGTTACCAACTATTGTGAGTCATTTATATGCTTAGGTTGGAGGGAAATTACCATCCTAATTATGATAAATCCCAAGAAATGACCTTGAGGAGTGGTGATCGGATAGAGCAACCAATCAAGAGGAAGTCTAAATCATTGGAAGAAGAAAAAGTAGGAATGAAGGAAGGGAAGAATAATGCAATCATTGCTTGGGCAACACCAAGCCCTAAGGTAATTCATGATCCCCCTACTCCATTTCTAACTAGTCATATGCCATTTCCTAGCAAGTTAGAAAAGCCTTAGAAAGAAGAATTGAAGAAGGAAAAAAAGAAGGAAATATTTTCGCTATTTAGCAAAATAGAGGTAAACATACCTCTATTAGAAACCATAAAGAATGTGCCTTAATATGCCAAGTTTTTGAAGGATTTGTGCATCAACGAAGGAAGGCTGAACATGATTGGAAAGGTAAGAATGGGAGAGAATGTTTTCATGGTTTTGCAATGAAAAATCCCTCCCAAATGCTCGGATCCAAGTATGTTCACTATACCATGTCAAATAGGGAGCAAGGAAATAGATAAGGCTATGTTAGATTTAGGCGCATCAATCAATATAATGCCATATTCCATAAACGCTGCACTAAATCTAAGGCCTTTGAAAAATGCAAACGTGATCATACAACTGGCCGATCGCAATAATGCTTACCTCGAAGAGATATTGGAATATGTTCTTATATAGGTGAACTAATTTATGTTCCTAGTAGATTTCTATGCCTTGAAGATGGGAGGCATGTAATAACGATACCCACTAAAAGTACAATTAAATAAAAAATTAGTATTAAACACATGTGCGAAATGTTTGGAAGATATAAAATAATCTTCACAAACTTAAAAGAATATCTAGAGCGAGTTAAAATAGTCTTTTGTGCCAAATGAATATTTTGTTGATTTTATGGCTTATGAATGGTAATTTTGACATGAAAAGATTATTTTGAACATGTTGTATGTACATGAAAAATATTTTATTTACTTAGAATATTTGTTAGAGGGGTGTTAAATTATTGTATGTGATTTTGTAAATTTTTCTATATGTTTTGAATTATTTATTTGAATTTTTATGTCTAGGAATAGTGTTTTAGAGGTAGAATAATTAAATTAGACACTTAAAAAAATGAGGAATTTTTTAAAAGGCATAGAAAAATCTTATAGCATATGTAAGAGTACCTAATAAATTTAAATTATTTTTTCAATGTATAGGGAATATTTCTTATAGGAAACAAGCATAATTTTCACACTAAATAGTTAATTTAGAGGCCTAAATGAGGGTAAAAAAATTATATAAATTATGATTAAATTCTTTTGATAAATGTTCAAAATTATTCTGGAGAGAAATTAAATTTTTGAAAAGTATAGAATAAAATTTTAGAATTAAAGGCCTAACTGCATAGACTTAAAAGTTTAAACTACTAAATTAAATTAGCAATGAACATAAGGGAAGGACCTAAAGTGATTAATTGAAAAAATAAAGGAGGATGAGATGAGTAATTAGAGAAACGATTATTAAAATGAGGGACTAAAATTAAGAAAAAAAAATTTACACTTCTCCACCCTCCCAACCAAACGTTTGTGGCATGATTATGGGTTAATTAATGAGATTTGACTTACTTAAAAAGTAAAGGTTGAAAGGGATGCAAAATGAAGGGTTAGGAATTAAAGAAAATTAAAGGTTAAAAACTTGTCCAATTAAAGGGCTAGGATTCAGAGTTAATTCAAGGGCCAAGATTACTCCAAAACATAGCAATTCAATGGTGGAGATGAGGTCAAAAGTTGACCAAAAATTTGCCTATAAATAGGGTTGCAAGAAATTAAAGAAAATAGAGAAAAAAATAGAAAAAACCAAAGGAAACTCTTGCAAAATTTCCTTAGGAAATTAAACCCAAAATCTACTAAAATCACTCCAAACACCTTAAATTAATTAATCAAGCAAGGAAATCAAGTTACGAGATCAAGAATCATCAAGGGAAAAATTGAAAGTTTAGGCCGAATTTGGTGGAAAGAAGAGGGAGGAAGAATTGCTCAATCTTTTCACTTTTTAAAGTTCAATTAGAGCTTTATTAGGTAAGTTAACTCCACCTACATCACAAGCATTGTTTAATTAATGTTAATTTGTGATTTATGTGCTTTAATTTGTGAATTTTAACGTCAATTTAAAAAATTAGGGTTGGGTTAGGGTTCTTGATGAAATAAATTTAGGAAAAATTAAATTAATCTTGTAATTCATGTAATTGATGTTGAATTATGTTAATTGAACATGAATTTGAGGTCCAAAACTAAAAAATTTCTTGGGACGTTTAAGGGGGACCATTACGCCAAAAATAGGAATTTAGGGCTTTTTGATCCTTACATGTAATTGATGTTTTAAAGCTTGATGATTATTCAATTAGGTATGAATTAGTGTTTGGAAACGAAAAACCTCATTTGAATTGAAGAAAAATCATGAATTTCTTAGGATTACATTAGATCAAAACTTGGATTTTTAGGGTTTTAGTTTCATCCATTTAATTTAGGATTTGTTAGTCAATTAGTAATTAAGTGAGTATAATTTAATGTGTATGAAGGAAAATTTTGAAGAAAATTAAAGAAAATTACTTAATTTAGCTTAGGCGTAATTTTGGCCCATTATGGCCTAATTCGAGTTTGGAGGTAAAATTGTACCATAAATGTTAATTAGATTGATACCTAATCATAATGAATGTTTAAATTACTTGGTGTTAAAATTTTGGAGGAAAATGAAAAGAAATTAATTAGGTTTTCATTAGGTTAAGTTTTGGCCTATATTGTGCAAATAAGGGTTTATTTCAAATGGTTTTCAACACTTAAATTAGGCAATTCAAGTTAAGAACTTTTTAGTTAGATGAATTAGAATGAAAAAATTCATAAAAATCTAAAGGTTAACTTATGTTAGTAAACTTGGAACTTAGGCCCAATAAGGCCCAAATTAAAACTAATGCATTTAAATTACCCAAACAATACCTAATTATATTGATTCAATGGATGTTCGAAATTGAAAGAAAATGGTTTGGTAATGTTAGAACATAATTCGACCTAATGTTAGAAATGTGGGACTTTGATTTATTCTGTATAACTTTGTGTACAATGGCATTTCGAATGATGTTCAATGTGTTTAAATTGTGAATACTGTATTTAGTGAAATGTGGATGATGGTGATGCTATGTTGTTTAACCGAGTATGTCAATATTAATAAGGAGTGGGATGCTTATTATGGTTTATGCAAGGTAATATCATTAATACCATTATGTTGTTGATTTTATACACCATCATGACATGATTGCATGATTATTTATGGCAAGCATCTCATGAGTCAATGCTAATTATGCATTACCAATAAAATGCTTTTGCATGCATAATTTCATGAAAAATATTTTAAAGTCATGAAAACGTATTTTTACATCATGATTTTCCAATAACAACTAGAAATATTTTAAAGAATATGGCTTTCATGACTTGAGGATTTTTATAAGGAAAGGGCTTTATGGGTTTTCCATATGATAATCGTAATGGTTCGGGGTTGCGCAAGTGCGGACATGAACTTTTTGAGACTCGATAGGGCGCATCCATAAACCGATCCGGTTCGTCATACCCATATTATGAAAACCCTAAAGTACTTAAATGGGACATGTCCGAAGGTAGAAAAGGATTTTTAAATTAACCATGAAATGTATTATGATACAAAAAAAAGATTTAATGTGCATATACCAGTTGTTTTTTACAAGCATATACGTGCACATACACGACATCCATAAGTTAACTTACGAGGCTATTGCTCACTTAGTTCCTTGTGATGTAGATAATTGAGGTACAATGGCTTATTTCTTGGTTGAGCTGATCTTCTATACCTTGGATGGGGTTTCGGCTTCCGGATGGATCGCAAGGCACGTTATTCTGTTTCTAGTATTAGCTATTGTTCCGTATGTGTTAGGATTAGTTGGTTTGTTTTATGCTATAGTGAAAGTAATGAATAAGCGAGATGGAGTAACTTTAAAGTAATGTAGCAAGTAAATAAACCAATTTTGTATTAGTTGGCATTAAATTGGTTTTTTATGTAAACGATAGATGTATGTAATCGCAGTACTAATAGTAAAATTATAGTGTACTAGTAGTAGTGTAGTTACTTTAAATTGTCCATCGCATGCTAATATCCTTAAGACATCTAAACAATATGATTAGATGTGCGCCAAATAAAATGGATGGTAAATAAGGAAAAGAATAAGTAATATAATAATGATAATAAATTAGAACTAGATAAATTTGTATAAAGTAATAAGGAAATAATTTAAGACAATCGATTGCCACGAAACCAATAATTGATATTCAAAGAATGCACATAAAATAATAAAATGTCAAAAATTTATAACGCCTTTTTAATTAAACTAAAGGACCTACCTTGCCAATATTAGATTTCTATGACCTAGATTAAATTTTAAACATTAAGTTTAAGTCACAATACCTTACAAGCTTCCATTCATTGCACTTACAATGTAAGTTAGCATCTAGAATGTAAGTTAGTTGCGAGTAACATTCTCAACCTTTTAGGTTCTAGGTTAGGGGTGTTATAGACATAGTACCAAAGCAAAGTTTATCGAATCACATCCAAGGTATATGAAAGGTAACCTCGGAAATCAATAAGTATGTTTGATGAATGATGGTTGTGATTGTTTAATATGCAGGTGATGAATGTGAATGATGTGATGTTATTGTAGAAAGTAAGGTTATAAGTTAATATGATATCAATGACTTAATGATTATTGTATATGTGCAAAATTAAAAGAGGAAAGATCATGTCATCGAAGTGGGTTAATAATAATAATAATAACACTAGCAATAACATGGGATCGAGCCGTATGTCGAGCGATTAAAAGGGTGAATTGATGGAGCTACTTAGGAGGTAGTAGGAGATGATGGAACCGCAATAAGAAAGGCATGAGGAATAGTTATAGTGAATACTAGAGATAACTCAATGTGGCCTAGTTGAGACACATCAACCACAAAGGATTGAAACAATATAGCAATTCCAAAGGTTCAACGTGAAGGAATTTAGGGGTGGTCCGACCTAATATTGCAAAAGAATGGATTGAATCCTTGGAAGTTATTTTTGAATACTTGGACATGTCCGACGCAGATCATGTACCATAGGCCACCTTTATGTTGGTCGTTGATAGATGTATTTGGTGGGAGATGGTGAAAAAATCAATCGATGAAGTGGGACTTACATGAAGCCAATTCAAAAACCCGTTTAATGAGAAATACCGCTCTAACACTATAAGATCCCATAAAATTCAAGAGTTTCCCTACCTTAGGCAAGGACATATGTTGGTCGCTAAGTATGTTCACAAATTTGAGCATGGTTGTCATTATCCCACTTGTATTTTCAAAAGTGAGGTGAGGAAGAAGGAACATTTTCTCTATGGTCTTAAGGCGTAAATAAGAAGCTTTGTTCAAATGTTCGCCGATACTTATAAGGACATGGTGAGAAAGGCACTCGAGTTGAAGTAGATCGAAGGAGAGTGCTCGTGTTCCACCATCAAGTATAAGGAAGGGAGGAGTTCCCCCAAATAGATTCAAAGGACAACCCAAGTAGGAAGAGGCCATTTAATTTGAATAAAAAAGGGATAATAAGAAAGGGAAGACACTTGTAAGGCCATAAAGAGTAGAGGAACATGGTAACTAGAGATGTCCGAAATGTGGATGCTCGCATACTAGTAATTGTTTGAAGGGCACGGATGTATGCTATGTTTTTTGAGAGGTAGCACATTTGGCTAATAACTATTTAAAGAAGAAGCCGACCAAAGGATGACATATTCTCGGATGCGTGTACACCCCGACACAAGATGAGGTAAATAAAGAAGATGCTAATGTTACATGCGATAATGTCTCGATCCCTACTTTTACTATATGTGCATTAATAGATTCGGGTGTACCATATTCTTCCATTGCATGCTCATTGTTAAGATGACTAGGCATTGCATCGAAACATTAGATGTGACATATAAGATGGCACTCTCATTAGGAGAGTCACTAGAATCCGATTATGTAACTAGGGAATGCGAGATAAAAATTGATGATTTTACTTTACATGTCGATCTCATAATCTTGAGTATTTGAGACTTCGATGTCATTCTCAACATAGACTTCCTATCTTAAAATAGTGCGTTAATTGATAATTTGGGTAAAAAGGTGATATTTCACCCGTTGGATGAGTAACCTATTGAGTTGCATGTGAGAAACCGATGAGACCCATAACCTTAATTTTAGCCATAATAGCCTAGAAGTTGATAAAAGGTGGATGTAAAGGTTACTTAGTGAATATAGCCGATACTAAAAAGGAGAAAATTCCAAAATCGAAGATATTGAGGTAGTTCAATAATTTTTGAACGTCTTTCCTAAAAATATGTTGGGGCTACCTCTAAAAGGGAAATCGATTTTGAAATCGAATTAGAATCGAGAGCAACACCAATAGCCAAGGACATGGTGAGAAAGACACTCGCAGTTGAAGTAGATCAAAAGGAGAGTGCTCGTATTCCAAAGCATAGAGTATAAGGAAAGGAGCAATTCCCCCAAACAGATTTGGAGGACAACCTAGTAGGAAGAGGTCTTTTAATCCGAATCAAGAAAGGGATAAGAAGAAAGGGAAGACACTTTTAAGGCCATAAAGAGTAAAGGAACGAGGTAAATAGAAATGCCTAAAATGTTTACGCTCGCTTAGTAGTGATCGTCTAATGGGCATAAGTGTATGTTATTTCTATCGAAGGTATGGCATCTTACTAATAACCGTCTAAAGAAGAAACCGATCGAAGGATGTCATATTCCAAAATACATGTACACCCTAACGCGAGGAGGAGGTAAACAAAGAAGATGCTAATGTTATATGTGGTAATGTCTCGATCCTTAATTTTACTACATATACATTAATAGATTCGAGTGCCACATATTCGTTCATTGAATGCTCACTATTAAGACGACTAGGTATGGCACCAAAAACATTAGATGTGACATATGAGGTGGCACTCTCATTAAGAGAGTCACTAGAATAAAATACTATAATTAGGGAATGCAAGATGAAAATTAGAGATTTTACTTTATGTGTCGACCTCATAGTCTTCGGCATTCGAGACTTCGATGTCATTCTCAACATGGACTTCCTATTTAAAAGTAGGGCATTAATTGATTGTTTGGGTAAAAATGTGATATTTCACCCATTGAATGAGCAACCCGCTGAGTTGCATATGAGAAACCAAATGAGACCCATAACCTTAGTTTCAGCCATAAAAATTTAGAAGTTGATAAAAGGTAGATGTAAAGGTTACTTGGTGAATATGACTAATACTAAAAAGAAGGGAACTTCAAAATTAAAAGATATTGAGGTAGTTAGGAATTTTTGAATGTCTTTCCTAAAAATATGTCGTGGCTACCTCCTAAAAGGGAAATCGATTTTGAAATCGAATTAGAATTGGAAATAGCACCAATATCCAAAGACATGGTGGGAAAGGCACTCGAGTTTAAGTTGATCGAAGGAGAGTGCTCGTGTTCCACCATCAAGTATAAGGAAAGGAGGAGTTCCCCAAAAAAATTTGGAGGACAACCTACTAAGAAGAGGCCTTTTAATTTGAATTGAAAAAAGGATAATAAGAAAGGGAAGGCACTTGTAAGGCCATAAAGAGTAGAGGATCGAGGTTACTATAAATGCTCAAAATATGGATGCTCGTATACCGGTGATTGTCTAATGGGCATAAATGTATGCTATTTTTGTCTCAAGGTAAGGCATCTAGCTAACAAGCTGTCTAAAGAGGAAGCCGAACAAAGGACGACATATTCCCGGATGTGTGTACACCCTAATGCAAGAGGAGAAAAATAAAGAAGATGTTAATGTTATATGTGATAATGTCTCAATCCTTAATTTTACTACATATGCATTAATATATTTAGGTGCCATATATTCATTCATTGCATGCTCACTATTAAGACAACTAGGCATGGCACCAAAATATTAGATGTGACATGTGAAGTGGCACTCTCATTAGGACATTCACTAGAATCGATATCGTAATTAGGGAATGCAAGATAAAAATTGGAGATTTTACTTTACATGCCGACCTCATAGTCTTGAGTGTTTAAGACTTCGATGTCATTCTCAACATGGACTTCCTATCTAAACATAGAGCGTTAATTGATTGTTTGGGTAAAAAGGTGATATTTCACCCATTGCATGAGCAACCTGTTGAGTTGCATGTGAGAAACCGGATGAGACCCATAACCTTATTTTCAACCATAACGACCTAAAAGTTGATAAAAGGTGAATGTAAAGGTTACTTGGTGAATATGGTTGATACTAAAAAGGAGAGAAGTCCAAAATTAGAAGATATTGAGGTAGTTAGAAAATTTTTGAACATCTTTCCTAAAAATATGTTGAGGCTATCTCCAAAATGGGAAATCAATTTTGAATCAAATTAGAATCGAGAACGGCACCAATATCCAAGGATGTGCAGCATAGGTAATGGGGTGATAATTTTAGCTATGTGTCCAAAAGGCAAGGAGAGATACATGGGTAGTGGCAAAAAGACACAATTAAAAAAGAACAACACATGTTGGTGTGCCCGGAAAAAGGCTAGAAACCGAAACTAAAAGAACGATCACACGGGTAGAATGAGATACAAATAGTTTGTGTGTAATTCTACATGATCATGTAACATTAAAGAGAAAGAGGTACATAAGTAGAATGAGATACACATGGTTTGTGTGCCATTCTACATGGCCATGTGGCTTTGAAGCGAAAGAGGTACATGGGTAGAAGAAGAGGCACATAGTTTGTACACATATTTACACGATCGTATGTCACCTAACGGACCATAAGTCACACGGTTTGTGCCTCTAAAACTCTACCCCTATCTAAACCAAACCCTAAATCGTGTGACTTCATGTTCTTTAAAAAATTTCATTTGTGTCGCAAGCCATTCTACTCCATATTTTCTTCTCTTTCACTTTTAGACCTACAAACTCCTTACTCTTAACCTGACCCCAAACCACACTACCATAAGACCAACATCAAACACTCCCTCAAACACCCACCAAAGAACCCTTTTGCCACCACCAAACTAAAGAACCCTTTTCCACCAAAGCTTTGCCATAAACAAACATGTCTACCTTAAGAGAAAAAAAAAAAAGCAAGTGGTAGAACAACAAAGGAAGCGAGACTCGGTGAAAGGAATCGACCAAAAGGGAAGGTTACTCTTTTAGATCCTATCCAAGGATAGAGTGTGAGAATGAAGAATAAAAAGCACATAACAATGTGTTGAAAGAGAGGAAAGTAATCACAAATAGTTATATGGATGTGCAAGCCTTAGAAGGTATGGGTTTGTTGGGAGAGGTGAAGGAGATGTTGGAAATAATTGCTTGGGTAAAATTGTTAAAGATGGATGCTTCCTCTTTCAAAAAGCTAACATGGGAATGTTTTAGTCCATTTCAAGTGGAAAGAATGAGTGAGTATGATCAATCAACTCATGACTATTTGGTGTTTTGAATAGTAAATATTAAGCATTGCATAGAGGTTAACAAGGTGGTCGATTATTTCGGTTGGTCGCATAAGGGTGCAAAATCACCAACTATAGGTTTTGAGACACCCTTTTGGAGGGAAATTATAGGTTCACCACGGGAGGTTTACAATTCATCTCGATCAAAAGCATCTATAATCATAAATCTAACATATCAATATATACATCGATTGTTGGCATGGACATTATATGGATGAGAGCATTGCAATGGAATGGTCGAGCAAAACGGAATTGGTCATCCTATACTTCATCCATCAAAAGATAAAGGTAGATTTCACATACATTTTGGTGACTAATTCACAATGGTCAAAAAGTCGACCAATGAAAGAATAATTATGGATGGATTCATCACCTACATTACGGAGAGAACAAAGTTGTTTCAATGACACAACATAATCCTTATACAAGAAAAAAAAGGTTTGCTAAAGAAACTAAGGAAAATTGATTTGCTAAAGAAGAGAGGAGAAAAATATCAAATTCACTCAAACAAGAGACGAGAGAAAGGAAACCAAAGGTGATGACGATGGTGAAGGCAAAGAAGAGGCCTAACCTACGGTTGAAATAGGAGCCTCGAGTGGATATACAAAAAAAGTGGAAGAGTTAGCGTTGTAGTTGGATGATTTCCTAAAGAATGTATACAATCATTTCAACATGTTAAACGAACAGTGCAAACCATAAACAACAATGCCAACGAGTCATTTTGACCATTTGAGTGAGGGAATTCATATGATAAAAAACAATGTTGTAAATGGATTTCAAATGGCCAATGCCTAATTTAGCCATCTTTACACCATCTTCACGACGTAATTTCCACCACCACCACTAGCTCCACCATACTAAATAGACTATCTAGTTTTCTTTCTGATCCCTATCCTTACTTAAATTTTTTTTATTTATGCTACATTTATTTATGTACACATTAAGGTCAATGGCTCGTTCGAGTGTGGGGGTACATTTAGCATTTAGATTTATTTGGTTTTCATTTTGTTTTGTGTAATTTGGGGGTTTATTTTGCACCCCTATATATAAAAAAGAAAAGAAACAAATGTCATGTTTAGTATGATGTTCTTCTTGATTGATGAGTAATGATGAATTCAAGAAAATTTGATAAGATGAATGAAAATGTTTGGGATATTTTTGTTATAGAAGTGCATGCATGCTAAAGAGTTGTATGTGTCTTCAAGATGAAACATAATTTAGGAACTAAGACTAACTTCGAAAGAAAAGCAAACCTTTTGAAAACTAGACGTAAGCTCAATTTAAATAAATGAGATTTTTTAATTGTTATTTAAAACGAAGTATGAAAAGCATTCCCTTAGAAATTTGGCCTAAGTAATGAAAAATTATTCTACTCCAATGATTTGAGTTATGAGATTACTTGTTTAATTTCTAACTTACCTTTATTAGGTATTTTATGTTTTTCTACATGATTTGTTCATAGTTTTATGATTGATTCAATTAGAGTGGATGCTAGTTTTTTATTCATATTGCCTATTGCTAGCCAAGTATTCAAGTATGAATAATTGATTGTCTAAACTTGCCTATGGTAGTAACTAGGAGTTGATGATTAGTGATGTTTTCATTTAATTTCTTGGAAAACATAGACCTAAGTTACATCTTCTCTAGCGCTTAGGAAAGTGGCTTGGCTTCACCTATCTTTCTCATTTGAAGGTCGTTATTAGATTAAATCTATCTAGTACTTAGTAGGTTGTTCAATAGCTAGTGGAGTTAATTGGGTATCATATATGCAATTAACGACTACACAAGAAAAGATTGGAGTTAACATACATGTTGTTGTCTTATGGTGAATATTCATGTTAGGATGAGTTAACTTTTTAATCAATGATCGAGTGGCCAAATCAAAAGTGGATACCGAAGTTCAATCGAGGCTACTCATATACTATTATCTCTTAATACTTTATCTTACTTTTAAGCATCTCAAACACACGAAACGCCTTTTTATACACAAGAACACCCAAAGAAATTGATTGATTTTCTTTCCATGTGGATTCGACCCTAACTTGCCCTAATTACATAAACATGATTAAAAGCTCAGCAAGGACATATATAAATTACTAATTTATTGGCGATACGACACGCCATCACTTTTTCTTTATCAAGCATGTTACCATAGATACATGTAAACAACATTTCAAAATTAAACTAAGGCATGCAAATTCAACCTCTAAAGAACATGTAACATAAACAAGCAATCAATTACATGTCCTAAATTTACAAGGTAGACAAGAAAATAATGAATCATCCATAAACGTTTAACAATTCCTTAAGAACTCATTATGGTTGAATTATTCAAGCAATTCAACCAAATTATTTTCAATATATAATTAATTATTTTTCATGCCATTTCAAACTTCTAAACCTTAAGGACATTATCCAATTTCAAGTTAGCTTCTTTTTTTTTTTTTTCCTTTTTCCTTAACTTTAGGTCGAATATTGCCTAAAGGAAGATTAACTTCCATTTGTCCATTTTAACTTAAATTTTCATATCTATACCATTACTTAACCATTTAATCTTCATCTATACAATAATTAGATCAATCCAAACAATCAACCAAATTCTTTACTTTGGCCAAAATTACCCATCTAAATAGCCAAATCTAAATTTTCCAATCTACCACCATAAAACAAATCTAATTCATTCCATCAAGCACCTTGTATATATTAATCACCTAAACCAGGATTTTCCCTAAAAATTAGGGTTTGGACAAAAAACTTTTATGAACATACCACTATCAAAATTCCATTTAATCAAGCCAACCAAGCTCTAAACATATCAATTACAACACCGAAAACATAATTTCTTCATTAAATCCATCTAAATCGAACAATCACATAATAACTCCAACAATTAAACCATCAAACCATAATCAATAACACTTCAAACCATCATTAGATAAACATTAAACATAAGTTCATTATGGCGTAGTGAGGATTACACCTACCTTACTTGAAGTTTGATCAATCCTCCTCCTTTTTCTCCTTAGATTTCTTCCTCCTCCATCCTCCTCTAAATTTCAAACTCAAAGTGACTTTTTCCCTCCTTCTTTTCTTGATCTTCTAAACGGATTCTAGGATAGTTTTAGGGTGTTTTAAGGATGTCCATGATGGATTGGAGTGCTGGTTTGGTAGTTTTCCACTTGGTCTTGCTTAATCTCTCTTTGGTGTAACCTTGAACATCTAAAGTTTATAACCTCTTTTCTATCTTCTTCTTCCATATTTACGAGTCAAGGTTTTTCCTTAATATTAAGCTAAGAGTATCATGCTTGGTTTGATATTAAAGCATGGCAATTAATGACTTCTCTAAAGTTTTCTTCTTCCTTCTCTTTTCTTCTTTTTTTCCTTGACTTTTCTTTAGATATTTTTCTTTTCTTTCTTCATCCTTATACCGACCTAAACTAGCCCAGTTTTCTCTCCATGTTTTCAGATTAGTCTTATGGTAATTAGTCTCTCAAACTCAATTAATTAGTCCCATAAAACACTAGCACTTTAGACTATAGTCCCTAAACTTTTAATTCTTACAACCTACCCCTCCAATTTTGGCCCATAACTTCATAATTTTCCTCAATCTATCCCATTTTCTTATCCTTTTCCAAGACCAATTAAAGTCTCAAATGTTGCTTAATCATTTCAATCAAGTACTCAAACATTTAATTATTTCAATTACATCCCTATATTTTGCAATTACATCCTCGAGGCCAAAACATAACCATATCAATTACTAATACCAAACTATGATTCACCATTTATTCATTTGGTAGTCCTTCCTTTATAATCATACTTGTATCTAATTCATCCTTAATACAAGTATAAACTTCCATTTCTTATTTTATTTAAATATCCCTTTATTATTTAAGCAAAATATCCTTACAACTTATGTACATTTAAGGAGGATTTTGAGTTAGGGATATTACATCCTCCCCTCCTGCCAAAAATTCCATCCTCGAAATTTCCATCATGATCACTAATATTATTTTAAGTATCATGAATGGTTTTTAATAATCGATCATCAAACTTAATGGTTCTAAACCTCTATTCTTGAATCCTCTAATTTTTATTCATCTTATAGTGTAAATACCTCTTCCCTATTCTCCTCACAAGAATGTTTACTAAATCATTCTTTTTTCAATCCTTTCCTTAAACTTAACAACATCCTTTTCCATACCTTCCTTCTACCATATAAGACCTTTTATGCTTTGCAAAGAGTATGCATATTAGATCTTTTTTTTTTTTACAATCATTTCCTTTTCTTAACATGAATTCCTTTCTTTAAACAAGAATTACTTTCCTTAAACATAATTCATCCTTGTTTCGTTACATAATGGCAACTATGCAAACTTTGTAAATAGTATCCTCTAGATCATCTTCTTAGCACTCATGCCAATCATTTGCATATCAAGTACTTTATACATTTTCTTCATCATTTAGATTTACTATATCATATCTTACTACTAACTAAGTAGTTTTGTCAATTATTTTTCTCGATCCATAGCATTCCTACATAAACCTATATCGCTATTGTTGTTAGCGTTCCTTTTCGATGGCATTTTGTTCTATCAACATATTTAATCAACTATCTTGTTATTCTCCCCTCCTTTAAATACTTCTAAATAGTTTAGCCATAATCTTATTTACAATCAAATATTAACATTTAAATTACATTTACACATTATCAATCATACATTACATACAAACACACATTTACCGAGCAACACTTACCTTTCTATCCTTACTTGTGGTTGAGGCTCGACATATGTGCTTAATCGATCATCCTAACTTAAACCACTAGGGTCAAACTTACTCCGATATCATTCTATAATATGCCCATCCTATGACCTAAATTAGTCAAGAGTATTAATGGTGTTGACTTACATTTGAAGCACATTGAATGCTAGCTAACAAGCCTCTTTCTTTAACATTTCTACATTTCTAGAAAATGGTGAGTTTTTATCATTCAAAACATCTTTCGATTTATGGAATTTTGGTTCCAAACTTATTTAAATTATCCTACTAGCCTATTAAATGCATTTAATTAGTAATCTTTTAATTCCATTAAATGCCTTAACTTTTGTAACTATTTTTACCTTACCATTTTAATTCCACACTATTTATAATTAAATCCTTAGTTACTAAACCAAATATCCATTTAATTAATGCATCTATTTAACCTCCAATTAATTCTTTTCCTTAGTCTATTAACTCATCTAGACCAATCCTTCTAGAACAATTTGATTAATTAAATAACCAAGTAATTATTCAAGTTACCTAATTGAATATTGCTTAATATAAAAATTCCTTTAACTATCCAAACATATTTTTCACTATTACAACCTAAAATTTTATTAAGCTAACATCCATACATGTCTAAACATTGTGTTAAGAAAGGTCAAGGTTTCCTCACTCATTTATACAATACTAAGCACACATCATGGCCGGTTGATGCACCTTCTTGGCAACGGTCCTTATTTATCTTTATTTTCATCTACACCACAAGAAACTACGTGAGTGTTACTCATTAATTGTAATCCATACAATGCATGTAATGCACGTGATCCATTTTAAAATCATTTTTTTGCCTTTTGAACTTCATTTTCCTCACTAGGCGCACCCTCGCCAATTCCGTATATAATCGACCTTTTTTTAAAATATGCAATTTGTGAAAAATCATAAAAATCACTAGACATGTTCCCTTTTCTTCATTCTTTCCCTTCATAAAGAATAATATAAATTGCATTCCACATGCTTCCCTTTTGAAAAGAATCCTTTTTCTTTTCATCACGAGAGGTTGCTCAATCCTCATGAATAATAATGTCATTTCCCTTTCCTTTTCCTCTTAAAGGTTTCTAGCCATTTCCTTTTAAAAACATGTCCTTTTCCTTTTTACTTTTCCTAAAAACCATGAAGTAAAATCCTTTTCATGGTCATGATATGCAAATGCATTTGAATGAAATTCATTCCTTTGCCTCTTCCTCAATCAAGAATGCTTAACATATTAAAGTACATGTAAACAATATTTCAAACATAACATGTATTAATTAAACTAAGGCATGCACATCCAACATTCGAAGAACATACAACATAAACAAGCAATCAATTACATGTTCTAAATTAACAAGGTAGAAATGAAAATAATGAATCATCCATAAACATTCCTTAAGGACTCAATATCGATGAGTTATTCAAGCAATTCAACCAAATTATTTTTAACATATCATTTATTATTTTTTCTTACCATTTTAACCTTCAAAACCTTAAGGACATCATGCAATTTCAAGTCACCTTTTTTTCTCTTTTTCCTTCACTTTAGGCCGAATGTTCCCTAATGGAAGATTAACTTCCATTTGTCCATTTTAACTTAAATTTTCATATCTATACCATCATTTAAACATTTAATCCTCATATATATGACAATTAAATCAATCCAAACAATAAACCAATTTCTATAGTTTGGCCGAAATTACCCATTTAAATAGTGAAATCTGAATTTTTCAATCTAACACCACAAAACACACCTAATTCATTCTATCAAACATCTTGTATACATTAATCACCCAAACCATCATCCAATTTCAATTTTTTAATTATTCCAATTACACCTCGTATTTTGCAATTACGTTCCTAGGCCAAAACATAACCATATTAATTACTAGTATTAATCTCTAATTCACCCTTTATGCATTCCATAATCCTTCCATTATAGTTATACTTGTATCTAATTTATCCTTAATACAAGTATACACTTTCATTTCTTACTTTATTTAAATATCTCTTTATTATTTAATCAAAACATCCCTATAACTTATTTACATTTAAGGAGGATTTTAGGTTGGGATATTACATTCCATATCAATTAAATTAAATTTTTCCAAATACATTAAATTCAATTGTTTCCTACCAATTAAATCTGATTATGTCATGCCAATTACATTAAATTATAGCCTTAAGTGAATTAGACCATTTAACCTTTTAATTATTAAGTGATAATTAAATCCAATTTAATTATTTATTTATTTCATTTGTTAACCTAAGTGAATTTATTATGCCAATCACTAATTTGATGCAAAAGCTGAATTTACTATGACTAACCACACACACATATTTATTTATTTATTTATTTAGAGTTATCTTAAGAATATTATTAGTTTACAAACCATAAGTACTAATCCTAGTATACATACTAAGGTCCAAAAACATAAGATAAAGGAACAATTAAAGTTCTCTAACTCACACCTATATTGTAAGTACACTCGATGGTAAGTCAACTCTTGTTCGGCAACGACCCTTAACTTGAAGCATTAACTTGAAGCATACCATCATTTAGTAGTTTTCTTAGCTACACCACAAGAAGAAAAAAGGTGAGCTATGCTCGATAAGTATTGTCCATGCATGTAATGCACGTGATGCAACTAAAAATCATTTTTGTGCCTTTTGAAATTTATTTTTCTCTTCAAACACACCCTTCCAATTGTGTATATAATCGATCCTCTTTTCAAACATGCAATTGAAGGTGGGGAAGCACTAAGTATCTTGTCTTTTTCTTTTTTTTTCCTTTTCCTCTCCTTTTCCTTTTTCTTTTCCTTGCAAAAGGGCCATCATTTATCTTGTAATCCTTTTGAAGATGCCTAGCCATTTCCTTTAAAAACATGCCATTTCATTTTTCCTCACCTTGGAAAATCATGAACAAAATCCTTTTCACGATTATGGTATGAAAATGCATTCAAATAAAATGCATAACCTCAATCTTTTTCACAAACATATATGCGTTAATAAACATATATACATGTAGCCATAATCTTTTAAACATAAACATGTACTCATTAATTGTCTCATTAGACGAGTTATGTACTTTGACACTCATTTTGATGGACCCATTAAAGGGTTGCACATGGGCGATTCGTTGGTCGCGCTAGGAATCTAATGGAGGTAGGTGTAAGACTATGATAGAACATGTCATTCCTTGTATGCTAAAGGAGTTATCACATTGCACTTTGATAAATATCTACTCGAGAAATCTCGTGGCTATATTAGGAGTACACCACTAGAGCATAGTTGGTTTACTCTAAGAGTCGAGACATATGAGAATCGAAGAAAAATTATGTAATCATAATCGAATAAGACTTATAACCAAGTTTGAGATCACACATCGATAAGTTAACATAAGGACTGAATTGTATGGTAACCATACTCGTGAAAGGTAATAATGGATTAATTAATCCTCTTAGAGAATTGGGTAATCATGATGTCTTGCTAAAGGGCAATCTTGATTTATGTATTAAGGGATAAAAGAGGAGTCATTTGTTCTTGATACATTGCCAACATATCTAGGAACCTATTGAGTCACATGCATAAGTTTAAGTATTCACATGATGAATGGGAAGCAAAGATATTGAAAAGGTTTTCAATTTTGAAAGCTTCTTGTTTTGAAAAGGGTTTCCAAAATGGAAAGTTTTCTTAATTAAGAAGTTTCCTATTTTAGAAATCATTTTTCATATTCGGAAGTTAGTTCTAAATTTGGACATAAATAACCTAAAATGGAAATGCCTTTTCTAATTTATGTTAAAGGGTATTTTAAAAAATTATTTCCTAACGTGCATCCGACTAAAATGATCTAAGATTATTTGTTTGGATAGTCCAAATAAATTAATTGGGCCAAAATCATTAGGTTTAACTAAAAGCCTTAAGATATTTTGGTGGGAGGATAAACATCAACTTTGTTGGATAAGGATGAATGTTTTAAAGAAAAAGATTAAAAGTTCACATGTAAAATAACTCTTAATCCTTTGAGGATACGAAAGCAACGAGTGTAGAGTCCTTAAAGGACTTATTGTCACCCCTCTCCTTATCCTTGGAGGACAAGAAAACTCTCCTGCAAATATATGTGAGAGAGAGAGATACGGCAACATAAGAAAAAAATAGGAAGGAGAGGAAATTCGCCCAAAATTAAAAAGGCCATTAGGGCACACGGCAAATACCAAAGATAAAAAGAGAAAATAATTTTCTCCTAAAAATCCTAGCACGCCACACTCTCACTCTTCTTAAGGTTATCACAAAATTGCCCAAATAGATTTTTATAGGAAACACTAAACAAATTAAAAATATGGAGGTAGCACCCTATCAATTTCGAGTGCTTCTTTATGAGTACTTGGACTACGTAGATCATCAATAGAGACCGAGACACTTGGATGGCTTTTCTACTAAAAGATTTTAGATCCGTGTTACAAGAGGTAATTCTTTATTCATTGCTTTTAAATTCATGCATATATGGTCGGTAGATTCAACGGCTTGATCTTGGGCCCTTAGATAGAGAAAAAATTTTATTTATTCCGCACTTCTATAGAATGCATGATCCTTTAACTAATTCCACCTAACCAAAATTATGTATTAGCCGAATTATGTAAGTCAAGTAACCAAGATTATTTATTCGATTTAACACATAATATCACATCTAATCTACCATTTAAACATATAATTTGCATAATTACATAAATCAAGCCAAT
The DNA here is from genome assembly GCA_963924115.1 of Dovyalis caffra. Lineage (NCBI taxonomy): Eukaryota > Viridiplantae > Streptophyta > Magnoliopsida > Malpighiales > Salicaceae > Dovyalis > Dovyalis caffra. The sequence continues at coordinate 14,694,840 of CAWUPB010001108.1, forward strand.
TGACCCTAATTAATTTGTTATGGTTGAAGCACTTCAACGATCAAAACAAGTATAAATTTTCAATTAAACTCATTTAATCATGTTGAATCATCCTTAGAAACATTAGACTAACACAATTATACAAAACTAAGAATTTCTCCTAGAATCATGCCTTGGTCGAATTGTCTAAAGCCCAAAACCCTCATCATCCATGTTTCAATTAAACCTTAATTAAACATCTAACATGTCAATTCATCAATTAACAAACAAGATCACAACATTAATTCATCATAATCAATTAAATCCAACTTAACCTAACAATTAAACAATAAATTTATAACTTCTAAAACTTCAAAAATCATTCATCTAACATTGAAAACAACAACTTCTTATGGTGTCGTTGGGACTACACTTATCATGATTGATGCTAGATTAATTTCTACCTTAGAAGCTTAAAAACTCCTCCATTTCTTCCTCAAAAGTTTTGGCCAAGATCCCACTTTTTCCTTCTTCTTTATTTGGTTTCCCTAGGTGTTTTGAGATTGATTTTGAGATGTGTTTAATCGAAATTTAGTGTTTTTGCGTGGTTGTTTATCTTTATTCTCCTTGAATTTGGCTTGATTTTAAGTTGTTCTATTTGTTCTTCATTTCATCATCACCCGTCTCCTTCCTCCTTTGGCCGAATAAATGGAATGAAAATTCCTTAGGATTTTGCCAAGCAAGAGGACACTTGGTTTAATCCTTTGATTTCCTTCCTATGGTAAAATATATAGAATATTCATCATCTTTCTTTCTTGATTTTTCCTTAGATTTTTCTCTCCTCATTTTTCTTCATATAGCCGAATTAATTAGTTTCTCTTAATCCATTTTCTTTTCTCCTTTTTCGTATGAAAATCATCTACTCTACTTGAATTATTTAGTCCCTCAAATTTTAAAAATTTTACATTTTGATAACTAAACTTTATTAATTAATCCAATTAGGTCCTTGCATTTTAGTCCTTGAATTTTTATTTTTTTCACAATTAGGCCCTCAATATAGACTTTCCTAGATTTCATAGTGGCACTAAAAATTTTTAATTATTTTAATCAATTACCTAAATTTTTAATTTATTTCAAACACACACCTTTAAATAAATATTCACACATATATTAAATTATTCAAACGTAGATAATTATTTAAGGAGATTTTAGGTCAAGGGTATTACATATTATATCTAATAGGGATCCAAGATTCACATCGAACTTTTTAAAGAGATCGTATGATGTAATGGATACCGAGCTAAGTTATAATACTACTTTCCACCTCGGAGTGATGGGCATTCAAAAAGAGTTATGTAGGTATTAAAGGATATGTTGAGGGCTTATATACTTGAATGGTTGGGTAGATAAAAAAAATATTTTTTCCATTGGTGGGATTTTTCCGTAATAATAGTTACCAAATGAGTAATTGGAAGCCTCCTTATGAGGCACTCGTTTGAGATGAGGTGTAGATTGAAATGATGAGGGTGAGAGGAAGATAAGATTAAGAATCAAATTAGCTTAGAGTACACAAAAGAGTTATGTTGATCGGATAAGGAAGGATTTAAAGTCCGAGGTTGGTGACAATGTATACCAAGGAAAGGTGTAATAAGGTTCGAGAAGAAAGAGAAGCGAGTCTAGGTACATCGGGCCTTATGAGATTCTTGACGAGTGGGTGTTCAAGCATACGGATTGGCTCTCCCTCCATCTATCTCAAGAGATCATAACGTCTTTCTTGTATTGATGCTAAAGAAGTATGTGAATGAACCAAATCACATATTGATAGCAAAATCGATGGAGTTAACTTCATATTTGACCTATGAAGAAAGGCTAGTTGAAATTTTAGATCGAGAAACTAAGAAACTAAGGAACAAAGAGATTATCTTAGTCAATGTGTTGTGGAGAAATTATAATGTCACGGAAGCTACATAGGAAAGAGAAAAAGAGATGAGGACTAAGTATCCGAGACTTTTTGGTGAGTAAATTTCGAGGACAAAATTTTATATGGAGGGGAGGATTGTAACACCCAAAATTTTCTTCTTCATATTAAGCAAGGGAATGTTTTATGTGTGTGTGTGTGTACGTGCGCTAATTTCATTCTTCTTTTGTGCATGTGATTGATATATTTTTTTTAAATTTTTATATTATGTGAGGTGTTTTACATTAAATATGTTTGAAGATTTAGAAAAAAAATAAGGTAATTACGAGTTAGTTAAGCTTGATTAATTTTATTAAGTCGGTTAAATCATAGTAATTGAAAATGTGAGTTTAAAATAGAAGTGTAGAAGTGAATTTTAAGCATTTTTCAACTCATCACAATGACTTTCTTTGCTTGATTGTGTTATTATGTGTGAATATGATTATGTGTTTAAATATAGTGTCTTTTCATGTGTATTTGCATCAAGAGCATTGATTTACATATTTTATAAAATACATTAAAATCATGTTATACATGAAAGGCAAAGGGTTTTGATTTTAAAACAAAATTTATTGATAAAAGTACAAGATATTAATAGGAGAACTGGTAATGGTCCGACTAATATCATATGGTTTTGATAAAAGGGTATTGATAAGAGAATTGATGATGGCTCTACTAATACCATATGGTTTTATAAAGAATGTTAATAAGGAAATCGATAATGGCCCTACTAATACGATGGTTTTGACAAAGGGTATTAGTAGTAAAATCAATAATGGTCTTACTAATATCATATGGTTTTTATGAAAGGTATTAGTAGGAAAATCAATAATGACCCTACTAATACCATATGGTTTTATAAAAAAAAGTTAGTGGGAGAATCGGTAATGGCCTTACCAACACCACACAATTTATGACATAGTTTGGTGAAAGCATTGTTTTACTTGCCATTGAGGAAAATAAATTTACAAGCACCATGAAAGTTCACAAAATGTCATGTATAATCATGCTTTTGGCATTAGCTCTCATTTATGTCTTGTGATTTAGGTACCGATGCAAATATTGAGGTTATTGATGCTGCTTACGGTAACAAATGACTCGATGTGCTTGCCTTAAGTGTCCTTAAAGAAACGAAGAATGAATTATGTTTAATTGAATGAATATAAGTTTATGTATGAATGCTTTTATGAATATTAATTGTAAGAATGTTAAATTTTCAAATGTTGAAAATTTATTTTTTATGACTTGAGTATGGAAAATAAGTTAAAGTTATTTATGAATATTGAACGATAATGGTATTTTTAGAATTTAATGACAAAGCTGTGGTAATAGTGTTGAAATCGATTATGGATGAAATTTTTTATGAAATATTTCCTCTATGTTAATGAGATGATCATGTGATCATATTATTAATGATAGATTTTAGTTGATATATATGTTTAATGATGAATAAGATTTTATTAGAAACATGATTTTTAAAAAAAAAAAACTCACACCCAAGACTCCTTGCGGATCTAGTCTACTAGGATTTGAACCCATGACCTCTTATTACAAGAGACCACTACCACTGGACTACAAGTTCTTTTGTTTAGAAATAGGATTTAAGAATAATCAAATGATACAGATTTTATTAATGATCTATCCCACAGTGACCCTTCAAATAAGGCGTCTTGCGCGTTACACAAAGTGGTTGTGCAACTAGCCATTCCATTTCCCAATTTCTAGCACTTGTGTTGAGCCTTACATCGTCCGAATGGAATCTTTGTCGTTTGTGTTCGGAGAAATGGGGAGAAAAAGGAACAAGCACATGCAACATGCTACATTGTCTAATACATTTTGATAAAGAAAATTCTATTGCTTCTATTGAACGCTAAATCAGTGAAATTATTCATTTTAGATCAATCGTCTTTCAAAAGGAACGTACAATCGTATGATAATTGCACTCTATGTACATGAATTTTTAATACTTTTTCAGTCGAACACATAATTTTTTTTTTTTAATTCATCAATTTTTTTACAATAACCAACCAAATATTTTTCTACCTGACTTCTACCACTTACCCTATTATCTAATAAAATGCTCGTCCCTAGACTACTAAATTGTAAGTATTTACTATACCTAAAAAAGTAGAAAACAGCAAAATAATTTAAAAAGAGAAGTTGTCTTTAGCAATGAAAAAACAAAATCATTATTTAATATTATAGAACAAATGACACATCATCACATAATACAATAATTAATAAAAGTTGGACACAACAATTTTGACAACAAATACAGAACAGAGAATTTAATGTACACCGAGAGGACTTTTTTATCCTTGTCTTGACTCGCATGCCAAAGTTTACAATTCACTGATTTGGAGTAGGGATTGGCACCTACTTCCTTTATTGACTAATGAAATTCGTTCATTCATCAAAAAGGAAAAAGTCTAGTTACTTTGCAGGCCAGTCACGGAGGAAGATGAAAGTCTCCCAACTCTATAAGCAAGTGTTTTAAATCTTTGTTTAATTTGACACCAATCATGACAGCACAAACGCCATGAAAACTGCTAAAATTGAGAAGTTTGAGAATACAGACAGGTGGGGAAACTCTTTACATCATGCGAGCTTAGTATTACAAATAAGGATATGCAAAAATTATCATCCTGGGAAAGAAGAATGTTAAGACTAATATGCTGAAAAACAATTACTAGGATCCCGCCTTGCCCATGCTTCAAGCTCCATTTTGGAATCTTACTTCATATTCGCAGGTTGGCTGCACACAAGTATAAATTCTTTTAAGAAAATGGAGAACCAATAAGGGCATGAGGACAAAAATGAAAAGACAACACACTGAAGCTCCGAAGGGTTTCCTACTCTGAAGAAGTGAACTTCCTCATGAGTTAAAAAGAGTATCAGTTAAGCATTTCACTCTTCTTCCAAGTAGAAGAAGAAAAACATACTGCTGCAAACCAAAAATTATAGGGGCAAGAGGACAAAAATGAAAAGCCAACACAGTTGCTTTGATTGCTCTGTAATTTCTCTCATCACAGCCCACAATGACGTTATTCCTGAGGAAAGAAAACCACTTCACACTCAGAAGAAAAGGAACTTCCTTAAAACTTAATGGAACAGTTTAGAATTCCATTTTTCTTTCATTGTTCCCTGTAAAGCAACCTTGGGCATGCTCAGCAAATCTGCTCTTGGTATGGAAATGTGTAAGCCAAGGTCAACAACAAGTTGAAAATAAAATTTGAGCAGCCATGTTGAAAAGACTTCTTAGTCAGTCCAAAAGTTGAACCTTACAGAATCTGCAGATAAAATCTCTCTACCAGTACAAGCTAGAACTGGGACAACAGAAGTTCTACTCAAAATAGGTTTTTCAACACTCCCCACCCTGCGCTGTTGTCCTAATGAATATGGTGTATTTTCGAAATTTTTAACTTTGATTTAACGATCACTAGAACACAGATGATCAGGAAAATTGTGCAAAGTTGAAAATTGTTACCATGAAAACTGCTAAAATTGACCTTCGTGCAAACCATCTCATATGCATTGCACGCTGAGCTCTTGCTGCTGCTTCCATGCTGTCGAACCGTAGATACACACAACCAGCACTATTCCTACAGGGAAAAAACTGTTTAGAGGAAATGTACTGCTATCTTAACTCAAACCAGCACCCCTGTAGTCACAAGCCTAAAACTTTTAGCATTGCACCAAGCCATGGCTGTTACAAGTGGCATCAGCTTTTGAAATGGCAAATACAAGTATAAATGTACATAAGGATATTGCAGACCAACCGTGCAATAAAAGGGTTAATAAATCAGGTACATGTGGACAGCACAATTGGTCAGATCATTGTTCATTAAACTCACTCGGTGTGACTTTGAATAAGCATTACACTCTACTTGTAGTGCACTGCGATTAGATGAGAGAGGAAGGAAGAGAGAGAGAGAGAGACGAAGTATGTACAATATCTCAACTACAGTTCCATGTCACCCAAAGTTTGACAGGAAGCTGAGAGTGATCCGGAGTAAGACGATAATCATTCAACGATTATATTAGCAGCCTAATATAGGCACCAAAACCCTAAAACAAAGTAGAAATAGAACATGGTTCTAAACAATGGAACTCCTAATTGACTCTAGTCTGCTAGATGTCATAGTAACCTAAAATGAAAGGAGTATTTATGAATAAGAAAAAAAAGCAATAAAATAAAATATCTAATTTTCCTAAAACAGATGTTGAAAATCTTCCATTCATTCTCCATCAGAGAACAAAGAAAAAAAGATATAGATAAGTGCAAAGAGCTATTTACTTACTTGTCGACACAAATATGTTCCACTCGACCGTACTTTGAACATTCTTCTTCTACATCCTCTTTAATATCCAAATCAAAATCTGGTTCTGTCTGCATCATTTTTATGACAATCAATACTTCTGCTCAATGGATAACTGAAAAAAAAAAATAACAGAAAAAAACAAACCTCAGTTGCTGGATCAAACATATTCTTTAACAATAAACACTCGCTGGGCTGCCCAATACCATAGGTGGGATAGGGTAAGGCTGGTGCTGAAACTGCAGCTGCTCCAATAGCAGTCTGCCCATTTATAGGCAAGCTAATGGCTTGTTGATTTGGAGCCGATCCATTTAGCAAAGGTACTCCAAGAGAGCCTGCAATACTGGAAACAGGACTAGATTTAAGGTTATGGAATTGATATTTAAATTAGAAAAAAAAAAAAAAAGGGAAGATGAACAAACCCTGTGGCAATACCAGTGCGATCCAGCTTCTGCATAAGCAATGCTCTTGATTGAGCATTCAAGGCCTGAATGGGGAAGTGAATTTATTACATCAGATGGATTTTTGAGAAACTAAAAGTGCAAGAAAAAAATATGTACAACTATCGACTCCTGCCGAAGCAAGTTAGTCCTCGTACCCTCAAACAATAATATCAAGAACTTTGACCTCAGCAAAACAATAAATAAATCATCAAACTTTGTTGCTGGAGAAATCAAATTTCCAGCATGCAATATTTTCAAATTGGCAGCTGCATATTCATTAACCTTGGTGTCTTAAAATCATAGTAGAAACTAGAGTCTCTAGTTACTGTTATGTGTTCTCGTTCTGTCAATTCAGAAGTTATTAACTTTTCTACACAGTTCATTTGACAGTCTTGAATGGGAGAAAAATAGTAAATAAAAGCAGAAACTCAGATTACAAATTATCTCAAATCCTTGTGCATATAATGAGACTGCTAGCATGATGTAAATCATACTCTCATCTGCATTCACAATTGCAGTGTCGAAGGTTGTCAGCCTGTTGCCAGTGTTACATAACAATCATGGCCACAGGGGACATGGATTTTTAACCAATATCTAGCAAGTCCCTCTGATCTGCAAATTTTAAAAAATTTCACCCTCAAGTAACAAAACTTACACTTTGAAGTTTAAAATCAATGGACATCATTGTGTTCAAGAAAAATCCATACCTAATTACATGTTCAAATTTTTGCATGACCCCTGGCCAATAAATGCATTGATGACAAGGACTCAAGATAATCTAACATTCATGCGAAAATATTAGCAGCAAAGTTACCAATAAGTTAATTCCATTAAAAAAAGAGAACATGTAGATCCGTGAAAACCTATCAATCCCAGATTCCATAGTTGTGAAATATAATATAAATACATATAGTAAAAGATTACAATAATGGTGATCATTAGGAAGATCAAGATAAAAAAGGAAAACAATTAAATTCTTTTAGATTTTTTTTATTGCAAGGGTCAACCCAATGAGCATCACATTCATTAAGTAGCAGTAACAAACATTAAGATGTGAACTGTTAACCTCAATGTTTACAAGATAACAGGATTGTAAAACAGTAAGGTAAGTTTAACAGTCTGTCTCAACATCCACCAGTCATAACAGATACCAAATCTGAGTCATCTCAATGATAGTACATAACTAACTGTACAGAAATACAACTGCTGTTTCCCATATATTGTACACATCTTCAGTAACTGGGAAAAAAAAAACACACGGATAGAAAAAGCCACATCTCCTCAGTTCAACAAAAAAAGTTTTAGATTAATCACCTTCCTAATTGTATCATGTTGTTCCAGCTCTAGACATAACAGCGAAGAGTATCACAAGAGAAAAATAGTCGATTACTTCTTAACAATAATGCTCAGGAACAAAAGCCAATTAACAAAGAGCAACCAGCCATGATTTAAAACATTAAAAACCTATATAAAGTTTCCACAAGTCCATTAGTAAAACAAACAGCACATCAGGTCTTTTGCCCTTTTGCCTATTCCCTTCTTTCACAGAACCTTATTTCTCCTACTCCCCCCCCCCCCCCACCACTTCTTTTCTTTTAATTCCTTGTAGAAAATTATTCTTGACAACGTAATTTTACTCTATAATTTTCATATGCATATTTTTTTGTAAATTGTTTGATTTATAAGATTCTTTTGAACTCAAAAAAATTAATGTACATTGTTATTCTTGACAACTTTATAGTGGATTATGAAAACTAAAAATCAAGCCAAAGGCTCTGCCACTGATCATGCAAGTTCACTCATACAATAATCAGCAACATTTAACTCACCAATCCACCCCCATCATCATCATCGAAGTCCGCAGATTTTGCTCCACTGTCCTGCTGTCCACCATGTTCTGTAACAGATGATACCTGTATGTACACAAACAATTCATCACAGACCCTCCCTCAAGGAATAAAAATAGCATTGTCAATTGTCATTTACAGTTAAAGCAGTGCAGACAAATAGTTAAATGACAACAATGTGCACTGTTGTATATGCAACATATGAACAGCCACCTGGTCTGAGCTACAAAAGCTTACACATACCTTAATGGTTCGACCTGCAATCTCCAATTTTCCATTCAAAGCACTTTGTGCAGCCTTTGCATTGTCAAGTTGAGTAAACTGTAGAAGAGTGAATGAATTAATAAATCAACAAATGCGGATGATTAAACAGTACAAAATATCTTGCAATCAACAAGAAGTTATCACCGACTTGAACAAATCCGAAACCTTTGCATTGTCCTGTCTCAAGATCAAGAGGCAGTTGTACAAGCTCCACAGTCCCAAACGGTTCGAAAAGCTGAGCAGTACACAGAAGAAATATAAGACACTATGTTCAGTAACTGGATCAAAGATGTGAAAGAAACATTATGAAGGTTTTAGTAATTGGAAGTACAAGTGAAGGAAACTAGCTCGTCTAAAAATTACAAAAATAAAAAATCCTATCTGTTTCCACGAACCTTATGAGGCATAATACGAAACATGTATGCTTCAAAAAAATAAAAACCATAAAAGCTAAGGGTGTCATTGATTGTTGATTTGACATCAAGGACCAATAACAAGTAACACTTCCTTCAGCAGCATCAAATATTAAGGCAAAAATATCCTTCAAATTAATTTTCCCTTAAATTGTCTAGGTTGGAATGGTGATTTTTCTGATTTATTGGCATAGACGCCTCTGTACATAATACTTCTGTTATTTGCAGCTTATCCTCGTTAAGAAATAAAAATGACTATTGTCTGCCTTAATGAATGATAAACCAAATAATGAACTCTCAAATCCTGTTACCTGTCTAAGCTGCATTTCTGTCATGTTAAAATGCAAATTCCCAACATATAGTTTTCTGTCAACTGATCCAAATGGTCCAGCAACACCAACTGTGCTCCCACCAGAAGCACTAGACTGGACAAGATTCTTTTCAGCCTCAGAAGGCTTAACCATTACAAGTTGTCCAAAAAGTAGTTGACCTGAAAGAGCTATTGCAATCGGCACAGACATTGCATCATAGAATTCAACGTACCTGCAGTTATGCCAGTGCAGCAAATTAACTAGTTGGAACATAAGAGACAGAAGCAGAAATCAAATTTACGAAGCTTATAGCAAAGAGATGAGGCAAACAAAAACTGTGCAAGAAAAAAAAACTGTGCACAGAGAGATCAAGCTGAATCTGATGTTCTATGTAAGAATATGTTAGCTCATCAGAATAAGCTTAGGAAACCAGAACAAATTTTACATATCAGAAGGATCAAGGAGAGAGGAAATAACTTAGAACCCCAAAAAAAAAAAAAAAAAAAAAAAAAGGTTAGCTGCAGTCCCTACTTAGATGTGTGTTTGTGTAGGAAATCCCTGAATTCACAAACAAAGAGCCTTACTCAATGCTTAAACTAATTTATGATTTAATACATAAACAAATTAGATGGTTTTAAAAAACCAAGTTTCCTTTTTAGCCTTAGTTCTCAAGAAAAATGGCTGCCAAAACCAAACAATCTTGATGAAAGGATCAACATTAAGCCAGAATGGGAACACCAATACCGAACTCCAGGACTAATTATCCATGCCTCAGAATCAGCTCTCTTTACTTAGAAAATACTCAGCAGAAGAAAATGGAAAAGTAAAACAAAATTAGGTTTATGTCATCTACCTTGAGTGTGCTGCATGAATTGATTAAACATGAGTGCAAGGTATTCCCATCATCCCTCATCATTATCGCATTGCTAGTGCATTTAAGAATACAGTTAAACTTGATTCTTGAAATCAATATGCTAACAGTTACTTTAGAAGAATACATGTGCACAAGTATATTGTTTAAACATAAAGCCACATACCCAACTCCTTTTGACCGCCTTGAATTTCTGTCCATTATCAGCCGAACATCCCTTACCTGAAAATCAAGGAAAACGAAATTCAAATCAAATTGTAAAATAAAGCGAATTTGCAGTGTGCAAAGAAATTTCAGAAATTTAAACTACATATCAAAAACAGGAGGCGTTCGCATTACAAGGATTAGTCTCATCCTGTACACTACTGTTTTATCCTACAAGGTAATATAGTCGTTGGGATTGGGCTTAATAGAGAAAGCATGGTAGCTAAGGAAAAAGGGGTATGATAACTGAGGAAGAAGTGTTGGAATGAAAGAGGAAGAAGTTGACAAGGAGTGCTGAATCCATTTGGAATTACGAATCACTTGCAGAAGACCTCAAGATGGCATCTAGAGCATCTTGTTTGAATTTCCAAAAATAGAATAGCATAAGGGGATGACACTGCTCCTTAATACCAAGTAAATCGCTCAATGCATGTGCATATTTTAACTCATCCCGCATATCTAAAATGAGGGCAAAAACCCTAAATTTATCCCTAGTTAATTATTGCCCCTGTGTTTTCAATTTGGTCAATCAACCTTTATGTTTTCTTAATTCACTCAACTACCCCTTGTGTTCTCTAAAGCTATTTCACTAACTTAATAATTGATTTCTATCAACTCTCAATGTTAACTTTGTATGCTAATTATGTAATCTTATTTATATTTTCATTTATGAGAATGACTATCTATATTTATGTAGGATTTATATCACTAAATAAAAGGTAAATAAGTCAATATATCCTTTTAATAGCTTGAGCCTCCAATCGGTCCCTACATTTCTAATTACATCTATTATGTTCTTGAATATTGTTTGTCTCCAATTTGTCCTTCCAGTCAATTTTCCGACCATAGATAAAGTTTTTTGACGAAAATGCTCTTGGTTGAAAAAAACATAAATAAAAATACTTAGGCTCCGTTTGTTTGGCTGAAAACAACTTCCAATAAGAAAAGCAATTCTGGAGAAGTTATTTTCCAGTAAATTGTTTTTCAAAAAAATATTTTCTGGTGTTTGAAAATTACATGAAAAAACTACTAAAAATATATATTCCAGCATTTGATACAAAAAACTGAAATACAAAAATAGGACTTGATTATTACATCAATGACTTTTGAGAGAACTTCAACAATACATATTCAGAATTTCACAAAATAAAATACATTTAGAAAAATTTAACAAATTTTTATAAAAACTAACTTTAAAATTTAAATTCAAAAAATAAAATATATATTTTTAATCATCAAACCAATTTATCAAAACTAATTTGGATAAAATCAAGTCAATATTCAAATTTAATAAAAAAAATTTCTAAGTAATCCTAGCACTCGTTATTTTGTTAAATCAATTAAGAATTCTTTTTAATAAAAAATTGAACTGATAATTTAATCTAAAAATAGTTTTACAAATTATTAGTTATCATTTATAGATAATTATTCATTTGATTTCAAAATATTAATGTTAGAATAATTTGTAACTAATTATTGACTACAATTACCACAAAATTTTACAAGCTGATTAAAATTAATCACAAATTATTGATTTAGTTACAAATAAATAGCTTTAGGAAAATAATGTATTTATTAATGAATTAATTAGTTTCAAAGTTTTCACAAATGATTGCAGTCTTATAATAATCATTTCGAATAGTTTAAGTATAGTTTAGGCGAGTGTTTGAGATAATGATAAAAAAAATAAAGATAAACTATTGAAATATTTATTATAAAAATAATTTTAATATGTAAAAATGATTTTTAAAAATATTTAATGTATTTATAAATCGAAAAATCAAAAGTTAGTAGAAATTGAGAAAAAATTAATTAAACAATTAACAATAATTGATAAGAAATAATTAAAAATTAATTTGACATATTTTAAATAAAAAGAAGGCATAAAAAATTGTTAAAATATATTAAGAGAGAGGAAAGTAACGCAAAAGCGAGATAGCTCATGAGAGAGAAAAAACGTCTCTTTTTTTAACTTGAAAAACACTTTCCCAAATATAATCTATCATTTTCCGTTGACTAGAAATGATTTTCCATTCACTTTCTTATTAAACGCGAAACAAATATCAAAAAATGAGAAAAACAAGTTCCTAGAACTTATTTTCCCCCAAACAAACGCAACCTTAAAATCACAAGAGTTGCATGTTCTATTTTTGAAGTCTTTAAATTTTTTTTTTTTTTTTTTTTGGCATTTTAGTTGGCATGACATTTAGGTCAAAAAAATTGCCCATGGTTAGAAAAATTATTCGAAATGACAAATTGAAGACTTAAACATCATTCAAAGACATAATATATGCAATTATATACACAAGAATAGAGTGAAGACATAGTCTATTATATAAGAACACATAGAGCTATTTATCCCTAAATAAATTATCTTCGAAGATATATTAAAATTGATTTTTAATAAAAACCATTTTTCTTTTTCTGATTTTTTATTAAAACTTCCATGATTCAACCATTTTTCTTTTTTACCAGTTTAGCTTAGTTTTGTTTCAAAATTGATTTTTGCCAACTTTATTAGAAAGATTGAATCATTCTCTAAGAACTTCAAGGAAGTCGCCTTTTTTTTATTATTTTAAGTGTATTTAACGTTTAACATGTATATTTGACGTAGGAAAAAAAAAAAAAAAGGGCAAAGGAGAGCTTAAGTTAGCTAACACATCTAAAGGTTGGCTGTTGGGCAACCAAATAAGAGAACAAACCTCTTATAAAATTATGAAAACATCAAACGTAGATATTATTATAGCAATAGTACCCCTTAAATACTAGTTAAAACCCTAGATCTTTGTAGGAAAAGCATTCCTAGTCTTAGGCCACCAGTGAAACTACTTAGCCTACAATGAAGACTCTCCAACCCCTTTTCTTTCTTCACTTTAGGTGTATAACAATTCTAGATATTAACTTAAGTTCCTCCATGTTAAATTTCACATAAGAAACACATCAATTGGCAACTTATTTCACTTTCATTGACTTCTATAGTAATGAATAACAAACCTCAAAGTTGCTTCATCAACATGTGCTGTATCCATATAATCCTTGAACAAATATACCTTTCTGATAATAGCCTAAATAAACAATTTTCTTTTACCGAGCAACTTCCATGTTCTCTTTGCACTCAACCTTTAGCTTGTCAAAGACAAGACTATTGATGACATCATCACTATCAATGTTGTTACTTTAAGTACTGTACTTAGCATCATAAATTGAAGGAGAATCCCAATCCACATCTATCTCATCATAGAATGGTGAAGAAATCTTATCTGTAACTTTTTGCTCAACAAATAGTGCTTACTGCTCCTCAAATCTCTTTCTCCAGTGAAGTGCAGTGTTTTTTCCCTCTTCCAATCCACCTCACAATGTGGTTTATGCCTGCAGCATCATGAAAAGAGTCTTGATCCTTATGACTACCTTCCAACCAATATGTCTAAAGGGTTGTGGTCACCTTCCAAAGTCTCTTTTAGAGACTCCACTCTAATTTCAAGCAGAGTTAATACCTCTTGCTTGACTTGGTTTAGTATCCTTCGCAACCCAAAACATCTCTTGGTATGGATTGAACCTAGGAACTCTCGCTCACATGCCTACCATCACCAAAATCAGGATCAATTTTGGGTTCTGATACCAGCTGAAGTATGAACAAAAGGCAATAGATAGCTACAGGTGGTTAAAACAGCCAATGGTTGGTTGTTTAGGCTGAACTGCCAGAAAATAGAAGAAACCTCTCATTAAATTATCAAAAGTTATATATTATTACTGTAGTAGCAGATTTTAAAAACTAGTTAAAACCCTAGATCCTTGTAGGAAAGGATTCCTAGTCTTAGTCCACAAGCAAAACTACTTAGCCTATAAAGGAAATTCTTTAAAAAGGCATCCTAATCACATGACCTTAGATTAATATCATAAATATTCTAAGAAAGCTCCTGCATCAATAAGTCACTCCTAGCATGATCTATCCATTCTTAATATATTTTCTAATTTCTATGGTGATATAGAACCTACAAGAACATAAAATGTCATCTCATGAATGAAAAGTCTTTAATAATATCACATCCGCATTCATAGTTAAAACCAATACTTCAAGGAAGTTAGCCATAATTGGACAAGTTTAAAAAAGAGTTAATTGAAAAATTCGAAATGAATAATTGACACAAACACAAAGGTAAATTCAGAGGTTTTGCCCCAAAATGAGACGCAAGAAAGTCATTATATTACTTGTAACAGAGGCAGAACAAAACAAAGGCATTTCAATAACATATAGTCATATTCTTCTCAGCAGTTTCTCAAAAAACAAGCATACATACAGGAAGGGGAAAAAAAGGTTCACAACAAAACTTGGAAAGACCACAACCCAGTTAGATACAAAGTTTATAAAATCCAAAAATATACAACACTTCTTGCGTAATACATGTAAAAAAAAAAAAAAAATGCCACTAACCTTCCCTGCTTTCGAGAAGAATTCATACACATCTCTCTCCGTCGCCTTCAAAGGCATCTATCATAAAAAAATCCATAGCAATACAGCAACATCAATGTGAGAAAACAATGGAACCACAAAATATCTATGATTCCATGACTGATAATTATTTAAAAATGGAAAAAACAGCAGTACAAATCATCTACCTGGTAAGCAAAAACAGTTCTTTGGTCCCTTTCTGGGTCAACTTCAGGCTCCACCACTTCTTTCTTTTCTATAAATCTCCTGCCACCAAAAAACTTTCAAAGTTTCAATTTTTTATTAAAAAAATGAAAATTCACGAGATTAATCAGAAGGCATAGACATTCTTATCACTGAAAATAACAGTATTATGGTGTCGGAAAAATTTACACATCTAGCCAACTGCATGCTAGTTTCCATGGAGAGCTAGCAATAATAACACACCACCATGTCAGCCTTTTTGCCATATTATTTCTAACAAGGATAGTTAATTGTATATCAACTTTCTTTCAAGTCAGCAAATTATACATCTTACTCTCTTTTAAGGTTCACAATACATATTTAGATAATCACAACAATATCATTCAACACATAGCAACAACCAATCTCAATAATAAAGGCAGCGTGCAAAATCAAACAAAACTCAGCTCTTATTTCATTTGATAAAATGTTTCAAGTTCAATTGACACCCCTTTCACATGGAATGCAATTGAGGAAGAAAAGAAATCTCACGAAAATAAAAGAAATCTCATGAAAATACTTTAAGAAACAGCCTCAAGAAAGTATCCGGCCTACAATAACATCAATTAAAAATCCACCTAGTTAGAAAGTATTTGCTTCACCCATTAAACTTCAAAATTCAGTTCCTAAAGGACAATAACAATAATATACGCTATGAATAAATGGAGGTTTTAGCGGGGATTATGCTTAAATCCACATATATAATGAGTTGACTTCGCCATAAAAAAACAATGATTACAAATAACAGCATTGAATTACATGTTTTAGGACTACAAAAGAAAAGAAAAGGAAAGGAATCATCACCTGCTTTCTCTTGTATCAATCTCTCTCTCTCTTTCCCTCTCGCGAGAATCGCTTTCATACCTCCTCGACCTACTCCTGCTTCGCTCTCTCCTGTCCCTCACCTCCTCTCTCTCCATCTCCCTCTCTCTCCTTTCCCTCCTCTCTCTATCTTTCTCTTTCTCTCTCCTCTCTCTCTCCTTCTCTTTCTCCCTCCGACTACTCTCTCTGTCTCTATCCTTCTCTCTACTACTTCTATCTCTATCTGAATCTCGGTGTTTCCGGTGGCGATCGCGACCGTTCTCGTCCTCAGCTTTCGATTTCTTTACCTTTCTGTCCTCATCGTTGTCGATATCTTCATCATCGACCTCTCGCTTCCTGTAACTTCTCTCGATTCCATCTCTCTTTTTGCTGTTGTTCTTCTTCCTCGAATCCTCCCGATCTTCCGCTTCCTCTACGGTCTTCTCCAGATACTCGATCTCGTCGAATTCCATTGATTGGCTTTGCTGTTAGGGTTTTGTCGAAGAGACAATGAAGGCTTTTGCTTTCGCGGGGTCAAATTGGCTTAAACCATATATCTCGATAATAAAAATAAATATTAAAATATTATCAAGATATGGTCGTCGAAGCCAATTTGACCCCCAGCGAAAGCAAAAGCCCTCACTGTTTCTTCCATAATGTATATATATATATATATATTCATCCTTTAGTTTCTAAAAATGAATTAATTAATTCTTTTTATTTGAAAATTTAATTATTTAATTTTTATATTTTTAAATTTATTTATAAATTAATCATTTCTTCCTTTTTGGTTTTTTACAACTTTTTTTATTATTTACTTTAGAAATAAAAAATGTATAAATATAAAAAAATTAATAAAAAAAGATAACAATTTATAAAATAAAATCATATTAAATTAAACATAGTCAAATTGATTAAAGAATTAAATAATTAGCTTTAAAAAAATTAATTTATTTACTTTAAAACAACAAAAAAAAATGATAATTTACTCCTTGATTAATGATAAAGCAGGACTTGACTGTTATTTTTCTAAAGTTTTAGGTTTTACATTGAAATTACTATTAGTTTAGTTAACGGATTCTTAAAATAAATTATATTTAAGTCTCTTTTTTAACATAATAATCAGTCGGTTTTTTTTATTCCAAGAATTATATACTTCATCTCTACACGAACATTAGGCAGCCTTTAGGGGTGAGTAAGCAATCCGTTCTAAATCCACATATTAAAATTAATAAATACTTATAAAAAAAAAAACTTAGTGGTGTTTTATTGTTTCTGTAAAGAGTGCGTAAAAAATCAACATTGCTTTAAGGAGAGGAACATCTTTTTAGCCCATTTTGGACAAAACAATTTGTTTTGATAAATGATTTTTTGTTATAACCTTATCCATTCATTCATGGATGATCCTAAGATCCAATAGTGTTTCAACTAGTTAGTTGCCCGTGTTACGCAGCGACGGGTTGAACGGAACAAAATTGTTTCAAAATTGTATAATTTTTTCATTAAATTTTTTATCTAATTAATTTTTTTTATGTTTTTCATAAATTTTCTACCTAAGAAAATATAATTTATTCTTCTTGATGCATTGATTTTTACATAAAAATATATGATAATTTCAATTGGAATATGAATCAAGAATAAAAAAATTACTTTAAAAATATATTTTTCATAAAAATATATTCAAAAAATAAAGTTACAATTAACATATAAATTTTTTTAAAAATTAATTAATAAAAAAATTTATAATTATTTAGTGTCGATGAGAAGATTATTTTTTAAAAGTATATATATATATACAACACACACACACACAAAATAATCTATAATGTTATCATTAAAAAAACTATATTTGAATCATTTGTTGGATCCTTTAAAAAATTATTTTAATTCTTTTATTTCAAATGAGCTTGTTCCGTAATGTTAAAAAAAATATTCATAACGAATAATTAGAGTTATGTGTGAAAATATATAATTAATTTTTAATAAAATCAATTATTCAATAATTTTTTATACAATTTAACCATATCTAGTAGATTGAGATAAATTATCTTAAATATATTTTTAACCTTATATATATATATATATCGTTTAAAAATTTTAAGAATTTATGATGTATATTACATCAAATTATTTTTTAGAAAAGAAAAAAAACCTGTTTTTAAATTTTATTCTAAAATTCAAATTTAGAGAAAAATTAATCATATTTGTTAGTAAATTTTATATAAAAAATAGTAATTGGATGAAAAATTTTATGAAATAAAAAAAAATTGGAAAAAGAAGATGATTACTACCGACGATTGTGGTGATGGTGTCTTCTTTGTTCAATTTTAGCTCGCGGTGGATATCTATCTATGAGTTGTTGATGCTATAGAGTACCTTTGACTGACATTGCCAGCAAATAAATTCAGCAAGTTCCTTTGCTTTTAAGTGCAAATGTCTTCTTAAATTTCAGTATCCTAAATCTGAGTTCTTACGTTTCACGATAGGATCAGTTTCCCCAATTCTTTTATTTAATGAAACTTTTAGGATTCAATAATCGCATTGAATGTCATTTATAAATGTGGAAGATGAATTTATTGCCTTGACTTTCTTTGGAAATGTGCTATTGGAGCAACAAGCTCAACTATATTGGGTAGCAAATGCAAAAGATAATATGACTTCCCTCTCTCCCTCCCTCATCTACGTTAGCGACCTAGAGAGCTTACCTCCAGTATAATGTAGTTTTTATATTACAAACCCAAAAGTTAAAATGAAAGAATGACCAGCTCTTTTGCTTTCTATTATGAAGAACTCAAGGCTTTTGACTTTAGTGTTCGGTGCTGCAAAATTGATGGAACCTCACCACTGGCAACTTTGGCATTCTAATTGGCACCAAAGTTAGCATCTAAACAACCACTACCACATCTAAGCTACTTTAAAAAACAAACAAATGATTGCAAAGTAAATTCTTAAAAACAATAACAATGTGCAACTCACCTACAAGCCTTTCTAAAGCCAAGAATAATTGCTCTGGGTCTTTCAGGCTATCAACATCCAAAGTTGGTTCCATATTCACAGTTAAGTGCAATGACTTGAAGAAACTATTTATTGTGAAAGCATGCAACTTATAGTGAAAGTTTCACACTTTGATTCATTGTTAAGCACAACATCAATCCTATTAATCCTTGCAACAAAAAGAGTGCAGATCTCATTGTCCAAATCAAAATCAACCACATTCAAACCCTATAAAAATTTACCTATCTGTTTAATAAAAGAAAGAAGCAATCGGCATATAACAGTAAAAAATGAAGTCCACTTTAGGATAATTGAACAAATAAGAGAAGAACATAATCATCGTAAATCATTGCTGAGGGATTGATTGTATAAATGATTACTACAATCAATCTATAAACAGGCTTCTTCAGCCACCATTGGAAGAACAAGCTTCTGCTTAAAAGATGAATTTGCTTCTTTTCACCAGGATTCAACCTATTTATGAACAATCTTACTAACCAAATAAACATGCATCATCCCGAATTTAAAATGATACCCAGATATTATGCAATCAACATCAGTAGATGTAAATTAAAATATTTCTTTCTTTTTTATGAGATGCAATGTATTCCAATTCTAGTACATTAGTTGGTATGCACAACCTAACCACACTGTAGAATAGAACAATAACCAGAACCATTTACCAGGTGCATGATCACATAAATCCAGTGTAAATATATCCATTGAAGTAATAAAGGCTACCGATAAATCATATACTGATGCATGTTTCAATGAACTCCTTTTGTTCTTTTATTAACCAAAACATTAAAAAGGGAGAGGGGATACCCCTAAATTTTATCCTTTTTTCCCAAAAAATCAGGTAAAACAAAACCAAGAAAAAGGAAATCAAACATCTCGCTGCTTGCTGCCACCCCCACGTCGTCCGTCTCAACCGAGCACGCTGCCCCCCTAATCGTCCTCCCTAACAAACCTAGCCAAGCCAACACCCCCTCTTAGTGTCCTTTCTGACAAACCCAGTAGCCACCAAACCCAACTGAACCTAGCCACGTCGTCCCTTACCTCCACAGACCCTTTAGCTGCCCCCATCGCCATCCTCTTCACAAACCCAACTGAGTGCGCTGCCTCCCTCGCCTTCTTCTCTCACAAACATAGCCGAGTCAACACCCCTCCACCGCCTTCTCTCATGAATCTAGTAGCCACCAAACCCATCTGAACTCATCCACGCCATCCCTTTCATTCACAGACCCATCGGTCGCCCCCTTCGCCTTCTTCTCTTAGAAACCAAGCAAAGCCAACACCCTCTCACACTCCTCTCTCACAAACCCAGCCGAGCCAATACCCACCCTCGCCTTCTTCTCTCACGAACCCAGCAGCCACCAAACCCATCTGAACCAGCGACATCATCCCTTATACAAAAAAATCTTCCATCACTTTTTCAATATGATAATAGAGATAAAAAAAAATTCAGAGAAACAGAAGCCACGGAGAATTGAAAACAAAATCATGTAGAAATCTATGAATTTTTTTAAAGAAATGCAAAACTAACCCGACATTTTCTGATCTTTCTTCAATTATGGGAGAGAGAGAGAGGGGGTGCTGAAGAAAGAGGATGTATGGGAAGAAATGATGATGGAGTTAGGAAATTACAAAAAATAGTGTGGAAATGCAAAGATAACAAAAAGAAAGGGGAGGGCAAAAACGTAATGACAGGGTCATCTAGTGGCATAGAAAGTAAATAATAGATCAATATAAGGGCGTAAAAAAAGGGCTTATGAGGACCAAAAATCGAAAGGAAGAAAATCAAAGGACCAATGACGGTATTTACAGGGACAAAAACTACATGCGTGCGAAATATTTAAATCCCTTCCAAAACAGAAATTGAACACCTAAAGGCCAAGAGTGTGACAGCAAAAAAGAACAAGAAGATCGAACGGTGCAAAGACAAATAATGGATCAGCACAGTGCGATTGAGTGTTGATCCACAGTGCGACTGAGTGAGGGTAAACAGCTTCACCCCCACGTCTTTTAGAGTGTTTTGTAATGTTCATTGGAATATCACGCTTTAAACCACCTTTGTTTTAAAGAAAACGAGATCTTCTTAGCATGTTGGGTCAACATGACATCATCTTGAGAAAAAAAAATATATAGTGTTTTGTTATAATTTCAACTATCAATAGGTGACCTTAAGATCTAGCCGTTCATCAACTCTTTATGGTGGAAACAACGTTGTTTAGCCCAAAAGAAAGGTAAGTGATTTTTTCTAATCTTATTCATCTGTGAATAGCTCTAAGATCATGGCCATCCATTAACTTGTTTTTAGTCAAAACGACATCGTTTTAATAAAAAAAAAATTAAGAGATTTTTTATTGAGTAAATTATACATTAACCCCTCTAGCTTTTAAAAAAATGATTTAAATAATTCCTTTAACATCAATAATTAATTAAATAGTCTCTATATTTTTCAATTTATAACTCAATCTTTTTCTTTCATTTCTATTTATATATTTATTTATTTTACAAATATAAAAACGAGAAAGTAAGTAAAAGATATGAAAATATTGATGAGGAAAAAAGATACTTTTTAAAACAAAACAATATTATATTTATCATAGTCAATACAAGTCAACGACCAATTGATTAGTTTTTCGAACAAGAAAAACTATTTAATTTGTTTTGAAAAACTAATATGACCGATTTATAATTTACTCGGTAAAAGAGTAAAACTAAAGGAGCTAATTTACAATTTAATTTTTTTTTATTTCATCAAAAGATAAAAACTATTAAAGAAGGCAAATTCTTAGATTTTGCATTCTATTTCAAATATCATGTATCGAAAAAACCAATGGACTTATGCTTTCAAAGTAAGTTTAACACCTAAAGTTGAATAATTTGAAAGTTCATCTTCTCCTAATAATCAATCCATTTTTTATGCTACAAGAATAGCATCCAAAGTTTCAATCACATCTACCATATTAGCCCTAAGTTTGGAACTTGCAAATCACCATCATCTCATATGAACTCATTATTCTTCTACTGTACTCATTAAAAATCTACGAGTTGACTCTAAGGTCTTTCTCCATAATGACACAAAACTTAAATAAAGCAAGAATAATCCAACACATAATTATTCTATAATTGCTAAAATTTACTAACCTAAAATAAACAAACAACACAAATTCGAGTTAAACTAATAAGAAAAGACCTAATTGTGTAGATGTCTAAACCTATTAGGGTTTACCTTTGCTAATTGTAATAGTAACGTAAAACTCTACTACAACTCCAATAGAGTAAAGAGACATATGCAAACCATAATGATACGGATACATTACCTTGAAAATTAAGCGTGGTTGAATAAGTTACCATGAAAATCAAGGATATAGAACATGCCCCTAATTAAAAGCACAAGGATTATGCAAATTTGAGAGAAAATCTCACACAATGTTTATTTCAAAATTCAACAAAAGACCTCTATTCATATTACATAAGGACATTTAAATATTCATGCACCTAGGGCACAAAGTGACAACATCAATTTCTTAAGAACTAGGAGACAAATTTGGCCCCTCTTGTCCATATTAGATAAGTATATAATCAACTCTATTTCAATTTAAATGTGAACTCCCAATTAAATATGGATCTTTAATAGTTATAAACTCCTAAACAAATATAGATCCATAATAAATAAAGATTCCACATCCCTTACTCAACCTAAATCATATTCGGCCACACTAAAATAAAAACACTCATCTAGATTAGACAAGGACTAATTATTTAGCCCAAATTTAAGATACAAAATAAATCCAAATAATTAAATCATCTTTAAATAATTTGGATATAAATAAAACTAAACCCAAAGTATAAAATATAAATAACTAAGGTTGAATATTTTGACCTATAATGATTTGAATGTCTCGGTATGAAGGAACATCTAAGCTCTCGGGTATCTTCAAGTCTAATTTTAAGGATCATGCATCCTATGAAGATGCGGAATAAATAAAAAAATTTCTCCATCTAAAGGCCTAAGATCAAGCCGTTGAATCTACTAACCATACATGCATGAATTTAAAGCGAGGATCAAGGATTGCCTCTTGTAGCATAAATCTAAATTTCTTTTCGGAAAAGCCATCTAAGTGTCCAACCTTTATTAATGAACCACACATTTCAAGTATCCACAAAGAAGCACTCAAAATCAATAAGGTGCCGACTCAACCTTTTCCGATTTAATATTTTCTATAGAAATCAATCCTAGATAACTTTTGCGACAACCTTAAAAGATAAGGAAAGAGTTTAGCTTGCTAGGGTTTTAGAGAAAACTATTTTCTTCAATTTTTCTTCACGTTGTCGTGTGCCCTAGTTTGTTTTTTTTTTTTAGGGTTAGTTGGATTTTTCTCTCTCTTCTTTCTTATGCCATATCTCTCATCTTATTTATAGAAGGAGAGTTTTCTTATCCTCTAGGGATAAGAAGAGGGGCGACAAATAAGTCCTAATTGGACTTATGGTTGTTGCTTTCATATCCTTCAATGATGATGAGTTATTTTGCATGTGGACTTTTGATCATTATCTTTAAAACATTCAATCTTATCCAATACGATTGATGTTTATCCGATCCACCAAAATATCTTGAGGCTTTTAATTAAACATTAATGGGCCAAAACTATTTAGCCTAATTAATTTATTTGAACTATCCAAATAAATAATCTTAGATTATTTTATGTGGGTCCATATTAGGAAATAATTTTTCAAAATATCATTTAACTTAAATTAGGAAACACCTTTCTTTTTAGATTCTTTATTTCCAAATTTGAAACTAACTTCCAAATTAGGATACTAATTTCTAAAATAAAAAACTTTCATACTTGGAAAATTTTTTCAATATCTTTACTTCTCATTTATAATATGAATACTTAAACTTATGTGTATAACTCAATAAGCTCCTAGCTATATTGGCAATGTATCAAGAACAAAAGACTTCTCTTTTATCTCTTAATACATAAATCAAGATTGACCTTTAGTAAGGCATCATGACTACTCAATGCTCTAGGAGGATTAGTTAATCCATTATTACCTTTTACGAGCATGGTTATCATACAATTCAGTCCTCATATCAACTTATCATAGTGTAATCTCGAACTTCGTTGTAAGTCATGTTTGATTATGATCACATAAGCTTTCTTCAATTTCCAAATGTCTTAGTTCTTAGAGTAAACCAACTATGCTTTATTTGTGTACTCCAACTATGATCATAGATTTCTTAAGTAGATATTTATCAAAGTGTAATGTGATAACTCCTTTAGCTTGCAAAGAATGACATATCCTATCTTAGTCATACGCCTACCTCTATTAGATTCCTAGTGCGCCCAATGAGTCGTCCAAGTGCAACCCTTTAATGGGTCAATCGAAACGAGTGTCAAAATGCATAAGTCCCGTAATAAGATAACCATGATGGATTCAAGTCTAAGGATCATTTGTATTCATCTCGTATGGGATTCCCATAGACTAAAACCAAATGGGTTTTCATGTCGAGTCATGTCTAGTGATATGTTCTCTAATAAGAATCACCTAAATGCTTGTTTTGGCATCACCATGCCAATAGGTGTGAGATCTCCTACTGCTATTATATAGCATGACCATAGCTCTCACAAATCTATCCGCATATAGTCAATGTCCATTCTTGACAATGCTATGACTTGAGATGTTTAATGATACCATTTATGTGTATTAGTGTTTGTCTCATATCTTTTTATCAATTACTATTGCAAATGCATATCATAAGAACTTCTATCTAATTCTACCGAATTTACAAACATAAAACATAAGAATTAATAAAATGACTTCTTTATTATTATTAAAATAAATAATGCAATTATACATTAACTCAAGCCCATCCAAACATGGTTGGATTTTAGGCATCTAAACTAACAATCTCTCACTTGAACTAGAGCCAACTAGTCACGTCCTTTAATCTTGACAATTGAGTAAGGGTCTCATGTTTTAACTATGACAAAGACTTAGTCAAAGGGTCCGTTATGTTATCATCAATGTAGACATTTTCTATCATTATGTTGACACAACCGATAATCTCTCTAATCATATGGTAGCGTCATAATTCATGTTTAGACCTTTGATGAGACCTTGGTTCCTTGGCTTATGATATAGCTTCGTTGTTGTCACTATACAATACTATTGGGTCAACAATGCTAGGAACCTTTTATAGTCTAGACAGAAATTTATGAATTCAAATAGCCTCTTTAGTTGTTTCTGCGGTTGCAATATATTTAGCCTTGATTGTTGAGTTGACCATTATTTCTTACTTGGAGCTTTTTCAACTAACAACCCTACCATTCAACTGAAAAATGAATCCCGATTGTGATTTAAAGTCATTATGGTCGGATTGAAAACTAGCATCTGTGAACCCTTTCATGACTAGTTCATCTCCTTCATAAACTAGGAAGGTATTCTTAGTTCTTCGTAAGTACTTTAGAATGCTCTTCATAATAATCCAATGTTTTTTACCCAAATCACCTTAATATCTTCTATATATACTTAAAACATATGAGACATTCAACCGCATAAATAATATGACATATATGATAGATCCTATGGCCGACGCGTAGGGAATAAGACTCATCCTTTCCTTTTCGTTTTGTGTGTTGGGACACTTAGGCTTGGAAAGTTTTATACCATGGGACATTAGAATAATTCCTCTCTTGGATTCTTCCATACTAAAGCTCTTTAGTATTTTATCAATGTATGTGCTTTGGGAGAGACCTAACATTTTTTATGATGTATTTCTATAGATCTTGATTCCTAGAATGTATGCTACCTCTCCCATATCATTCATGAAGAAATTCCTAGATAGCTAATCTTTTACAGATTATAACATGGTGCTATTGTTGTCAATAAGTAGAATATCATCTACATATCATATAACAAACACAATTGAGCTCCCACTAACCTTCTTGTATACATAAGGTTTGTCTTCGTTTTATGAAAAATCAAACTTTTTGATAATTTCATTAAAGCGTTGATTCCAACTCCTAGATGCTTGCTTGAAGTCAATAAATGGACCTTCGTAATTTATAAATCTTATTTGTATGTTCTTTAGTGATAAAACTATCAAGTTATGTCATGTACACATTCTCATTTAATTTTTCAATAAGAAAAGTAGTTTTGACATCCATCTATCATATCTTATAATCATGATATACAATAATTGTAAGCATAATTTGAATGGATTTAACCATTATAACTATTGAGAAAGTTTCATCATAATCAACACCTTACTTTTGATGATATCTTTTAGCCACCCATCCGGCTTTATATGTATGTATATTTCTATCAATGTCGGTCTTTCTTTTGAAGACCCACTTACACCCAATAGGGTTAACACCTTCGGAGGGATCAACCAAAGTCCATACTTGGTTATGTGTACATGGATTCCATTTTCGATTTCATGACCTCATGCCATTTTTCGAGTCAATGTCTAACATTTTTTTTCATAGGTATTAGGTTCGTCATCTCGTATGATAGATATATCTCCATGTGTTGAGACTAAAAGGTAATATCTTTTGACTTTTGATGAATTCTCTTAGACATATGAAGTTCTTATGTATTAGTTTGTGGGAAAGTTACAACGTTTTGTAACTTTTCTACTTGGGGTTCTTGTAATGAAGTGTTAATTTGCGAGTCTTCTTGAATCTCATCAAGTTCAACTTTCCTTCCACTAGTCCTAACATCTATTAATTCCTTCTCAAGGAATAGTGTGTGCCTAACAACGAACACTTTTTGTTCTTGTAGTTGGTAAAAGTAATATCCATTTGTTTCTTTTGAATATCCCACGAATTTACACTTTATTGATTTAGGCTCAAGCTTGTCCGTAATCCTCGGTACCCACTAAAATATGAATGTAATAAAATTTTAATATTAAAATCGTGTGAAAAAACAATGCATATTTTTTAGAATGAGAAATAATTACTAGAAACTTAAAAGAATATTTAGAAGGGTTAAAATAGTTTTCCATGCTTAAAGAATATTTTAGTGATTTTGTGGTACATGAATAGTAGTTATTGCATGAGAAAATTAATTAAAGCATGTTGATTGTGTATGAAAAATATTTTGTTTGTTTAAAATAAATTTTAGAAGAGTGTTAGATTATTTTATATGATTTTATGAATTTTTTTACATTGGGTGAATATTTCATTGAATTTTCTAAGTGTAGGAATAGTGTTTTTAGAGATAAAGAATTAAATAAGGTGACTTAGAAGTATGAGGAATTTTTTTTTAAGGACATAGGAAAATCCTACGAAATGTGTAGGAATACTTAATAAATTTAGATTAATTTTATTAGGTGCAAGGAATATTTTCTATACGAAATAGTCTAATTTTCACACTAAATAATTCATTTAGAGGCCTATATGAGGTCCAAAAATTATGAAAATTTAGATTGAATCTGTAACTCTAGTGAACTTGCTTAACGTAGCTATACGTACAAAAATAATTTTATCTACATCTACTAAGTCGTAATTATGATTTTTGTGTTATATTTGTGTTTGATGAGTTTAAGATGCTTGGGTTTAAAAAAAAAAATTAATTTTGGCATACTGAAGTTTAATACCCGAGCCCAAATATCTTTTGAAATATCCATGATTATGTGAGCATAAAATATGTGTCATTTCTTTTATATTTATGGTGTGAAAATATTTAAGATTTATGAAATTGTTCATAGGGATACTTTCTTTGGAATTTAATTAACCATTATTTATTTTTTCATAATGTATATTTAAAATGACCATGCAAGTGAAAAATATGTCTCACTTAAGAGTCATGGTCGAATTTTATGAACCAAAGAAGGTTAGGAAGTTGATTAGTTTAATTACCTTTTAGTTTCTCTCTTTAGTTAGTGATTTGATATAAAATCTTCCACCATATTTCCATTGTACTTTCTTACTTAATTTTGAAAGGTTAAACACTCCAACTTGCCTCTCTTTTTGTCTCCATCAATTGACCTCTCTTAGCATAAAAATTGAAGATTTGGCATATTAAACATAAAAGAAATAAAAAGGAAAAGTATAGTATCAAAATTGAAT
Organism: Dovyalis caffra; assembly: GCA_963924115.1. Classification (NCBI taxonomy): domain Eukaryota; kingdom Viridiplantae; phylum Streptophyta; class Magnoliopsida; order Malpighiales; family Salicaceae; genus Dovyalis; species Dovyalis caffra. The sequence goes on from CAWUPB010001108.1 coordinate 14,722,980, forward strand.
GAAAAGATGAAACCTTGCCATTCTTTTTAGCTAAAAATTCGTGCCCTTCAAAAGAGGAGAGAAAAACATGATTTTGAGGGAAAGAAAGGAGAAAAAGAAAAGGAAGAAAGAAAGGAGAAAAGGAAAGGAAAGAAAGGAAGGAGAAAGAGAAGAAAAAGGCTAAGAAATCTTAACCAAACACACATCATTGTAAGTAGGTTTCTTTTGGTTTCATTTTAGCTTAATTTATGCCTTAAGTTTTCTTTTTTATGTTTGATTTATGGGTTTTTATTTTAAGCCATGTAATATGTGGTTATGGTAGTTTGTGTTGATGTTAAAAATTTGATGTTTAGTGATGGATTTATGATGTTTTGATGATAATGGATTTACTTTGAATGTTGGATGTGTATTTCATGATAAGCTTTAGGCTAAAACGTGTAAGTATACCATGTATATGTATGATGATGGATAGTTATACATGTGTGATGGGTTGGTTTGCTGATAACTATATGTGATGAGAATTGTGTTTTAAAAATTTTAAAAGAGAACTTTTGGGGGTGGTAAATTTCAAACTTTGCGTGATTTATTTATGGATTTTAGAGTGATATTTGGGTAAAACTCAAAGAATAAAAGTTGTTCTTCTATGTTTCTACTAGCTCTCTCTAAACGTTCATGATTTTTATATCTATATGTAAAGAGTTATAGCCAATTTGGTACAGATCATTTGGATGGACAACATGCTGAAAATTTTTAGTTCGAACTTTGTGTGATTTATTTAGGGATCTTAGAATGATTTACGGGTAAAACGCAAAGGATAAAAGTTTTTCCTCTATGTTTCTACTATCTTTTTGTAAACTTTTGTGATTTTTAGATCATATATAAAGAGTTATGACCGATTTGGTATAGAGAAAAATTTTGAGTTTAGGGAGAGGGAATTTCGAAATTTAATGGGAAGAAATGAGTTTACGTACTTAAACTTGATTAGTTAAGGTGTTTAGATAGTTTAAGTATTTCGTTGACACCTAAGCCACCCTAATATAGCCATATGGGTTTGAAAGATATGTATGATTGTGCTTAGATTTAAAATAAAGTAGACTTAGAATAAAACACATGGACTTGGTCTAAAACAAAGTGGGCTTGGACTAAAATAAAAAGGGGCTTGGATTACAATCAATGGACTTGAATTAGAATAAAAATGGGCATAGATTTAAAATAAAATGGACTTGGAATAAAACACATAGACTTGGTTTAAAACAAAATGGGCTTGGACTAAAATAAAAAAGGGTTTGGATTACAATCAATGGACTTGAGTTAGAATAAAAATGGACTTAGATTTAAAATAAAGTAACTTGGAATAAAACACATGGACTTGGTCTAAAACAAAGTGGGCTTGGATAAAATAAAAAGGGGTTTGGATTACAATCAATGGACTTGAGTTAGAATAAAAATGGGCTTGGATTAAAATAAAATAAAATTGGATTAAAACAAATGGACTTGGGCTTGGATTAAAATAAATGGGCTTGGACTAAAACAAAATGAGTTTGGATGAAAATAAATGGACTTGGATATCCTAAGAACACTTAGTGGACCTTGGTACTAAAATGATCAAGTTGGATCATACCATGAAAATATTGATGAAAACCCAATTGTGGATTGAATTTCTTAAATGGTATGGACATAAATAGTTTGGTGCCTATGAGATATGGAATATAATTCATGATACATGAAATAGATTAACCCTATTAGACGGGTCTTGAATTTCTTGTGTGAACTCAATGGTATGAAATCGATGAGTTTAGTACCCATGACTTGGTGGAATGTGGTTCACAATACATCACGTGCATCATATGCATATAAGAATGGATTAAATTAAGAAAAACCATTGAGTAGACTTGCTAATACCCGGGGTACACGGAATTAAAATTTGATGAGTCAAGGTGGGGAAGTTTAAAAATCATTGTATATCATGTGCATCACCCTACTTACCGAGCTTCAGCTCACTCTATCTTTATTTCATGCCATGACATGTAAAGGCGATAATAATGCTAAAAACAAAGCTACTCGGTTCCTCTAAGAAAAAGGCTCATGTGTGACATGATAATTATAAGATCTACCTTTGCTTGTAAATTAAATTTTTTAATTTTTGTAATGATATTTAATACATTGTGTATGTGTTTGGGATTAAATTTGAGACTTCGGTCTCTAAACTTTGGTACACCCGAGTCATGCCTTTTAGGAAATCGACGAGGAGTCGGGGGCACCACGGAGGTGGTATCGCAGTTTTGGTTTAGTTATTTGAGTAGAAACTTAAGCGTCACATGAGCTCGATGACCGGTGCGTTACTCAATAAGTAAATTTAACTTCTTGGTTTTCAATGAATGTGAGTGTTTATTGTATGATTTATATTATATGCCCCCTACTTAGACATATGGTTAATAAGAAATATTTATATTGTAGATGCTAATTAATTATCGTTTTTCCGAGCATTCCTAGGACTCATCGATAGCCGATCGCTTCTTCGCCTATTAGGCTGAGCTAAATAACCTCACCATGGCCCCGGACCGGGATCCGGTGGCCCGTGTGCTACGAGTCCATGACTTGATTCGGTGAATAGTGTTCGCCGATGCTTCATGTGATTTATACAATAACACTAGGTCTCCGATTTTGACCTTGTATTGAACTCTACGACCATGAAACCAATAGTTACTAGATATTATAAGGAAGAGCACAATAGAGAGATATTCTTATCGTAATGTAATACTCACTTTCCTACCAATACGGAGTTAGGCGAACCTTTATGAGGTTAATGTATAACTAGGGACTACCCTTGCATTTGGCTCGTGAGATCGCACGAGCCACGTCGGTTGATGCTATGGACTGGTAGAGAGTCGAGGCCTCTTTTCCACATCTTGCTCGCTTTATTGATTGGTAATTAAACGAAGTAGATGTGTGTCTAGAAAATGTATCATATGACTTAGTAGCTTATACACCTTTTGAGATTCTTGTGCCTCTTTTAATGTAACTAGACATGCCCGTTTTGGAACTAGTGATGCCTTTTGGCATGTAATCTCTTAGAACGTAACCGTGTATGTCCTCGTGATTGTTTGACATGTATGTCATGAATTAGTATCAATATATTTTCTTGGCTATCTTCTATTGTGTGACGTATGGTGTTAAGAATTGTGATATTAAACTAACTCGAATGCAATGTGACATGTACAAAGTCATGCAAATCGAGATAAAATCCCGCACGAGTAGGAGGTGAAGGGACCTTCGGTATGAACAATGAGAATATGTAAGACACGTTGAATTGTTTGATAGATGTAATGCAACAACATCAACAAGTTATGCAAGAACAATAACAAGTCCACGTAGAGCAAATGAGATAACTCATAGCTATGCATCAACCGCCTCCTCATCATAGAAATGACGTGGTAGAGATATTTTGAAAGATGAATCCCTAAGAGTTTACTAGGGGTGTCAACCCAATAATAGCGAGAGGAATGGATTAAGTCGGCTGGAAGTGATCTTTGAGTACACTGCAATTCATCGATAATGAGTGAGTATCATGCGCTATCTTTGTGCTAACTAAAGATGCCTACACTTGGTGGAAAAGCGTACGAATAATGATAAACGTGCCTCATTTGACTTGGGAAGGATTTAAAGAAGTCTTTTATAATAAATACTTTACGGCGGACGTAAGAGCTAAAAAAATCTAAGAATTCCTATAGCTGAAGTAGGATGGTATAACCGTGAGCGAGTATGTATAGAGGTTTGAACAAGGGTGTCAATTTGTCCCTTTTATAGCGAGGGATGAGAACCCGAAGAAGAATTGATTTCTAGGAGGGTTAAACACAAGGGTTCGGAGCATGGTACGAATGTCGGCCGTCTAGACCTTTCCGGAGATGGTAGACAAGGCCATGTTGGCGGACGAAGATCGGAGAGAGATAAAAAGGAGATACAACGAAGAGGGGAGCATTTAAATCCAAAGCCTCTTCATCCGGACTAGTGAGAAGGGGTCCACTTAAGAGGATTACTAGAAGTACGGCCCAAGCAATACAAAAATAGTCAAACCAAAACCATGTACATCAAGGCCACTATCGGATAATCAATCGGGACGGATGACGAGTACTCCACCTCGATGCAATAAGTATGGAAGGTTTCATACTAGAGAGTACCGACCGGATATAAGGACGTACTATATCCGTCATAGGCCGGGACACGTATCATGCAAGCGCCCCCGAGTGCGAAACGAGGACCCAAAAGTGCTAGCTCGGGTGTATACGATGATGCAAGAGGAGGTCGATCGGAGGTATGTGGTAGTGATTTGTGGTAATGTCTCACTCCTTAGCTTGGTTACTTATGTTTTGATTGATTCTAGTGCTACTCATTCATTTATGTAAAAAACATTAGTAAAAAGCCTAGGTGTCAAACCCGAGACATTAGGCTGTAGGGTATCTTATAAATGTCCTTTTCGGAGAACTTATGGAGTCAACGAGTATAGTGAAGGAGTGTCCGAGTACATATTCGGGATAGGAGCCTAGAGGCCAATTTGATAGTGTTAGACCTCTAAAATTTCGATTTGATATTAGAAATGGATTGGCTAACGAGGCATGGTGCCACGATAGATCGTTGAGGTAAACGAATAACTTTTGACTTACCCGAAAATCAGCAATTAGAGTTTAAAGCTGATTCAAAGTTTCGAGACATACCGACCATCCGGACTTTAAAGGCTCGAAAGATGCTAGGAAAAGGTCATGTCGGGATACTTAACGTATGTGATAGATCGCCAAGTTGAGCAAAAATCAAAATCGAAGAGATCGAAGTAATGCGAGAATTTTTAAATGTATTTCTCGAAAAGTTGACAAAGATGCCACCGAGAGAGAGATAGAATTTGAGATCGACCTAGAGCCGAGCGCGACCCCAATTTCGAAGACTCCTTATCGAATGGCTTCGACCGAGTTGAAAGAGTTGAAGAGATAGTTACGGGACATACTTGGATAAGGGATTTATATGTCCTAGTTCCTCACCTTAGGGAGCTCCGGTATTATTAGTGAAGAAAAAAGAGAGGAGTTTGGAGATTGTGTATCGACTATCGAGAGTTGAACCGGATGACGATAAAAAACAAGTATCAGTTACCCCAAATAGATGATTTGTTCGATCGGTTACAAGGCATAATTATGTTCTCTAAAATCGATTTGTAGTCGGGGTATCACCAACTAAGAGTAAGGTTGGAAGATGTAAGGAAGACAACATTTAGAACACAATATGACCATTATGAGTTTCTAGTAATGCCATTCGGATTGACTAAAGCTTTAGCTACTTTTATGGACTCGATGAATTGGGTCTTTAGGGAGTTTTTGGATCAATTTATCATCGTGTTTATTGATAACATCCTAGTTTATTCTAAGAGTGAAAAAGAGCATAAGAGGCATTTATGAGCTACTTTGCAAACATTTACGGAAGCGACGAGTCGTACGTAAAATTTTCAAAGTGTGAGTTTTAGTTAGAACAAGTAGCATTTCTAGGCTACGTGGTGATGAAGGAAGGTATAGTCGTGGACCCAAAGAAGATAGATGTGATTCAAAGCTGGCCTACTCGAAAAATGTGTCGAAGGTGCAAAGTGTCTTAGGCACGGCCGGCTACTATCGATGATTTGTTGAAGACTTCACTAAAATAGCAAGGCCTTTGACTAACTTGATGAAGAAGAACGTTAAGTTTCAATGGACGGATGCTTATGAGAAGAGCTTTTAAGAGTTAAAATGAAGGTTAGTCACGACCCCGATCTCGACCATTTCGTCCGAAGATGGGAACTTTATAGTATATAACGATGCTTTCAAAAATGGGCTAGGAGCGAGTGTTAATGCAAAACGAAAGGGTGGTGGCCTATGCTTCACGATAATTGAAAGAATACGAGCGGAATTTTCCAACATATGATGCGGAGTTAGCACCAATTGTCTTTGTCTTGAAGATTTAACAACATTATTTATATAGAGTCAAATGTGACATATATACGGACCATAAGAGTTTACGATACATCTTCACGCGAAGGAGCTAAATATGAGGCAAAGAAGATGGTTTGAGTTGGTGAAAGACTATGATTGCATCATCAACTACCATCGTATCATCAACTACCATCCAGGAAAAGACAATGTCGTTATTGATGCTTTGAGTAGAAAATCTATAGTAATGATACATGCAATTCGGTTACCACTTGTGAGAGAATTACGAAGCTAGAATTAGAGATCATCCATACGGGCTACGGGAGCATTATGTCGGCCTTGTTAGTCCAGTCGACCTACAAGAAAGAATTTAAGCCGAGCAAAAAATAGACGAAGGATGGAAGGAATGGAAGAAATTATAGAGGTTAGGAAGGAGTCGATTTTATGATAGATGGTAAGAGAGTGGTTAAGTTCAAAGAAAGATTGTGTGTTCCTATGATAACGGATTTGAAAAATGACATATTGAGAGAGACACACGTATCCCCGTACTCGATACATCCGGGAAGCACTAAAATGTATCGAGATTTAAGAAAGAGTTATTGGTGGTCGGGAATGAAGAAAGACGTGGTGAGCTATGTGATGAGGTGTCGGACTTGTCAATAAGTGAAGGCGGAACATTAACGACTTGCGAAATGTTACAACCACTGGCCATTCCGGAATGGAAATGAGAGCACATCACTATGGACTTTGTTATGGGATTTCCAAGGTCGAAAAAGGGGTTAGATGCCATTTGGGTGATCGTGGATAAGCTAACCAAATCAACACACTTCCTTCCAGTGAGGATGACTTATAGCTTGAGCTAGTACGTTCAATTATATCTTGATGAAATCATGAGACTACATGGGGTTCTAGTCTCGATCATGTCGGATCGAGATCCTATGTTCATTGCAACATTCTGGAAGAGTTTGCATAAGGCCATAGGAACAAAGCTAAACTTTAGCACAACTTACCATCTGCAAACTAACGAACAATCGAAGCTGGTCATTCGGATACTCAAAGATATACTATGAGCATGCATTCTCGATTGGTTCGGAAAATGGGAGAAGTACGTACGCCTTGCGGGGTTTGCCTATAATAATAGCTATCAAGCGTCCATTGGGATAGCTCCTTATGAGGCTTTGTATGGACGACAATGTAGATCCCTAATACACTAGGATGAAGTCGGGGAGAGAAAGCTATTGGGCCTAAAATTGATGCAACAAAAGACTAAGGTGGTGGCTAAGATTCACCAACGGATGAAGACTCGCTCAAAGTCGACAAAAAAGCTATACCGATAAAAGAAAAAGAGATCTAGAGTTTGTAGTGGGTGATTATGTCTTCTTAAGGGTTTCTTCGATGAAGGGCATACTGCGATTTGGGATGAAAGGAAAATTGAGTCCCTGCTATATTGGATCATTTGGTATACTTGATCGCATAGGCGATAAGACATACCGCATGTTGCTACTCGTCAACCTTATCGGGAGTACATGATGTCTTTTATGTATCCATGTTAAGAAAATGTATCGGAGAGCCTAGTCGGGTTTTAAAACGAGTGCCACCGAACTTGACCCCGAACATAACATACGAGGAAAGACCAATCTAGATTCTCGACCAACGACTTAAACACCTAAGGAATAAAGACATTGCAATAGTTAAAGTTTTATGGGAGAATCATGACCTCGAAGAAATGACCTTGGAACTAGAAGAGGAAATGAAAAAGAAATACCCGAGCTATTTGTATAAACCTATTTCGAGGATGAAATTTTTTTTAAGGAGGGGAGAAATATAACTCTCTTGAACTTGCTTAACGTAGCTATGCATACAAAAATAATTTTATCTATATCTACTAAGTTGCAATTATGATTTTTGTGTCATGTTTGTGTTTGGTGAGTTTAAGATGCTTGGGTTTAAAAAAATTTAATTTTGGCTTACCGAAGTTTAATTCTCGAGCCCAAATCTCTCTTGAAATATCCATGATTATGTGAGCATAAATTATGTGTCATTTCTTTTATATTTTTGGTGTGAAAATATTTAAGGTTTATGGAATTGTTCATATGGATACTTTCTTTGGAATTTAATTAACCATTATTTATTTTTTCATAATGTATATTTAAAATGACCATGTAAGTGAAAAATATATCCCACTTAAGAGTCATGGTCGAATTTTATGAACCAAATAAGGTTAGGAAGTTGGTTAGTTTAATTACCTTTTAGTTTCTCTCTTTAGTTAGTGATTTGACATAAAATCTTCCACCATATTTCCATTGTACTTTCTTACTTAATTTTGGAAAGTTAAACATTCCAACTTGCCTCTCTTTTTGTCTCCATCAATTGACCTCTCTTACCATAAAAATTGGACACTTGGCATATTAAACATAAAAGAAATAAAAAGGAAAAATATAGTATCAAAACTGGATGAAAAGATGAAACTTGCCATTCTTTTTAGCCAAAAGTTCATGCCTTTCAAAAAGAGTAGAGAAAAACGTGAGTTTGAGGGAAAGAAAGAAGAAAAAGAAAGGGAAGAAAGGGAAGAAAGAAAGGAGAAAAGGAAGGGAAAGAAAGGAAGGAGAAAAGGGAAGAAAAAGGCTAAGAAATCTTAACCAAACATACATCATTATAAGTAGGTTTCTTTTGGTTTCATTTTAGTTTTATTTATGCCTTAAGTTCTCTTTTTCATTTTTGATTTATGGGTTTTTGTTTTAAGCCATGTAATATGTGGTTATGGTAGTTTGTGTTGATGTTAAAATTTTGATATTTAGTGATGGATTTATGATGTTTTGATGATGATGGATTTACTTTGAATGTTAGATGTGTATTTCGTGATAAACTTTAGGCTAGAATGTGTAAGTATACTATGTGCTATGTATGATGATGGATATTTATACATGTGTGATGGGTTGGTTTGTTGATAACTATATGTGATGAGAAATGTGTTTTGAAAATTTTAAAAGAGAATTTTGGGGATGGAAAATTTTGAACATTGTGTGATTTATTTAGGGATCTTAGAGTGATTTTTGGGTAAAACGCAAAATATAAAAGTTTTTCTTCTATGTGTCTACTAGCTCTATCTAAAATTTCATTATTTTTAGATCTATATATAAAGTGTTATGGCTGATTTGGTACGGATCATTGGATGTACAACATGCTATAAATATTTAGTTTCGAACTTTGTGTGATTTATTTAGGGATCTTAGATTGATTTACGGGTAAAACTTAATGGATAAAAGTTTTTCCTCTATGTGCCTACTATCTCTCTGTAATAGTTTGTGATTTTTAGATCTATATATAAAGACTTATGGCTGGTTTGGTACGAGAGAAAAATTTTGAGTTTAGGGAGAGGGAATTTCGAAATTTAATAGGAAGAAATGAGTTCGAGTACTTAAATTTGATTAGTTAAGGTGTTTAGATAGCCTAAGTATTTAGTTAGACACCTAAGCCATCCTAATATAACCATATAGGTTTGGAAGATATGTATGATTGGGCTTAGATTTAAAATAAAATGGACTTAGAATAAAACACATGGACTTGGTTTAAAACAAAGTGGGCTTAGACTAAAATAAAAAGGAGTTTGAATTACGATCAATGGACTTGAGTTAGAATAAAAATGGGCTTAGATTTAAAATAACGTGGACTTGGAATAAAACACATGGACTAGGTCTAAAACAAAATGGGCTTGGACTAAAATAAAAAAGGGGTTTGGATTACAATCAATGGACTTGAGTTAGAATAAAAATGGGCTTAGATTTAAAATAAAGTGAAATTGGAATAAAACACATAGACTTGGACTAAAATAAAAAGGGGTTTGGATTACAATCAATCGACTTGAGCTAGAATAAAAATGGGTCTGGATTAAAATAAAATGGAATTGGATTAAAACAAATAGACTTGGGTTTGGATTAAAACAAAATGAGTTTGGATGAAAATAAATGGACTTGGATATCCTAAGAACACTTAGTGGACCTTGGTACTAAAATGGTCAAGTTAGATCATACCATGAAAATATTGATGAAGACCCAAGTGTGAATTGAATTTTTAAAACGATATGGACATAAATAGTTTGGTGCCCATGAGATATGGAATGTGGTTCATGATACATGAAATGGATTAACCCTATTAGACGAGTCTTGAATTCCTTTTGTGAACTCAATGGTATGAAATCGATGGTTTAGTACCTATGACTTGGTGAAATGTGGTTCATGATACATCACGTGTATCGTATGCATATGTGATTGGATTAAATTGAAGAAAACCATTGAGTAAAAAATGATGAGGTTTGGTAACCGAATCGAATGGAAATTGGATAATTTGGTAACCTACTGGATAAAAGGGCCATTAGCGGTCCGGTTGTATGCGTACTCTAAGATGTGTGCATGCATTGTTAAACAATGGATTCCCGCTAACATTGGCTACAATGAGGGATAATTCCGTTGTAGCGAGAAGATAAGTCGTGGTTCACCCGGATTAAATATAGAGTAGACTTGCTAATACCCGTGGTACCCGAAAATAAAATTTGATAAGTCAAAGTGGGAGAAGTCAAAAAATCATTGCATATCACGTGCATCACCCTACTTGCCGAGCTTCGGCTCATACTATGTTTATTTCATGCCATGACGGATAAAGGTGATAATAATGTTGAAAACGAAGCTATTGGTTCCTCCCGGAAAAAAGGCTCATGTGTGACACGATAATTATAGGATCTACCTTTGCTTGTAAATTATATTTTATAATTTTTGTAATCATATTCGATACATTGTTTATGTGTATAGGATTAAATTTGAGACTTTAATCTCTAAACCGTGGTACACCCAATCACGTATTTTAGGAAATCGACAAGGGAGCTAGGGTGCCACGGAATCCTCTTAATAAATGTTTGAATTTATTATGGAAAGAAATTTAAATTTAAAAAGTATAAAATAAAATTTTAGAGTGAAGGGGCTAATTGCATAGAAATTGGGGACTAGATTGCATAAAATTTAAAGTTTGAACTTCTAAATTAAATTTGTTATAAATCTAAGGAGTTTAAAAGTTGTTAAAATGTCTTTTATGGAAGAGATTGAAGTGATCAATTGACAAATGCAAGGATTGGGAAAAGCGAGTAATTAAGGAAAACGATTAAGAAAATGAGGGACCAAAATTAAAGAATTTTTTTGGCATTTCTTCATGCTCTAGCCGAAATTTGGCTCCATAATTGAGCCACGATTAATGCACTTTGACTTAAATAAAAACGAAAGGTTGTTAAGCATGCAAGGTGGAGGGATTTGGTTTAAAGAAAAATTAAAGGCCTAAAATTTTCCAATTGGAGGGATAACCTTTAACCAAAAATTCAATGGCCAAGATCACTCCAAAACACCATAATTTTAATGGTTGAGATGGAGTCAAAAGTCTTTAAAAAAAATCCTATAAATAGGTAAGCGGGAAAATGACATAAAAATCATAAAAAAAAAACCTAAAGGAAACTCTTGAAAAATTTCCCTAGGAAAGACTCACCAAAACTTACCAAAATCACTCCTACACACCTTAAATCAACCTACTAAGTAAGGATATCAAGCTAAGAACTCAAGAAAAATTCAAAGGAGAAAAAGGGAGGTTAGGCCGAATTTTGAGGAACAAGAAGGAAGGAGAAATTTTCAAATTCTTCACCTTTTGAAGTTTAATTGGAGCATATTTAGGTAAGTTAATCTCACATACACTACAAGAATATTTAATTCAAGTCAATTTCATGTCTAATTACTTGAATTTGCCTTAATTTCTAAATTAGAGAAAAATTAAGGTTAGGGTTCTTGGTGACCCAAATTAGAAAAAATTATTTTGAACCCATAATTCATGTAATTAAGATGGAAACAAGTTAATTAGGCTTGAAAATTTTGGTGAAAACTCAAAAAATTCCCGAGGTTAATTCGGGGTAACCATTCGACCTAAACTAAAAAAATTTAAGATTGGAATTTCAAGCAATCCTATTCTGGTTTGGTGAGTCATATACACTTAAATAAGCATATTTTGATGAGTAGAAGTGAAAAATTAATCAAAAGTTGAAGAAAATGGGTTTTTGGGCTTGGGCCCAATTTTGGCCCATTAAGGCCCAATATGGGTTTGGGCAAGATTTCGGGTCTCAAATTTCAATTAAATTAATTCTTATAGTTTTTACATATCTAGGCTACTTAGTTTTAAAATGGTGGGACAAAATGAGGAGAAAATGTTAGGATTGTAAAGAGGTCAAGTTTAGGCCTAAATGAGAATTTTGAGCAATTAGGTTTAAACCAAGTTTTAAACCCGAAATTTGATTATTCGGACTCAAAACATAGAAAAAGGATGGTTTAGAATGAAAAAGGGCTCATAAAAATTTAAAGAAAAATTAGGTTAGGAAAAATTAGGCCTTAGGCCCATTAAGACCCAAACCAAAATTAAACCTCCTAAATCAATGAAATAATACGTAGTTAGATTGGAACATGAAATGATACTTAATTTGGTAGAGACCAAATATGGAAAGATAATTAAGAACCTAAGGAAAAGAATTTAGGAAAGTAAAGTGAAAGGTAAGTTTAATGAACAAATAAATGGAACAAAAATGTTTATCTTCCTTGATGTTATGGTTGTGTTATTTCAAATGTTATATGAATGCATTAGGTTATGAATAATGGTTATGCTTGAATCGATTGATGATGAGAATTGGGTTATGATGATTGATGATGAGAATTGGGTTATGATGATTGATGTGTCAATGATAGCGATGTTGGTTTACATTGGGTTAATGTTATCTATGTCTGTTATCGTTGTTCAATTTTATATCAATTCTTATGACTTGGTTACATAACCATTCAAAGTAAGCATTCATGAATTCATTCGAGCATGTCTGGTTCATTTCAATTGCATACGCATACTTAGCTTATGAATAATGTTTTAAGTCATGGAAATATATTTTATATCATGTTTATCCAATAGCAATCAGAATGATTTTAAAGGAAGAGATTTCCATGACTTTGAGGTTTTGAGAAAATGACTTCATAGGTTTTTCATACGAGTGATGGTAATGATTCGGTGGCCGAGCAAGTGTAGACGTGCACTTTTAGAGGCTCGGTAGGGCACGTCCGTAGACGGGTCCGGTTCGTCGAACATATAATATGAAAACCCTAAAGAACCTAAATGGGACATGTCCATAGATAGAAAAAGGATTTTCGGATTGTTTTATATTTTATGACATGAGGAAAAAGGAGATTTACTTTGCATAAAGTGGTGTTGCATACCTACATGTACATGAATATGAATATGTATTGCATGCATCCATTAAGTTACCGAGTTATCGCTCATCTAGTTTCTTGTGTGGTGTAGATAAGTAAACCACTATGGCCTACTTCTCCGGGAGTTGATCATCGAAGGAGGCACCCGATGTGTGTATCTTGGATAGGGATTTGATTTTCGGATAGACCCACTCCATGTTATGTTTAATTATATTACGAGTTATAGTTCTATATGTACTTGATGTAGCTCACCAATCCTATACAATAGTAAAGGCTATGAAACAATAAGCGATATGACTTGATAATGGTGCGAAAGCAAATAAACCAATTTTATAGTAATTGACATAAAATTAGTTTTTTTTACGTAAATAGCCGAGGTGTGTAATCGAGCTAGTAATAACAAAATGATACGAGTAGTAATTTTTGCATAATTATTATAAACTAGTAGTAATGAATAATTTAGTAAGTGAATTACGAGTAATGACTACCTAAAGGTGAATGAATAAAGGTAAGCCATTTAAGGAAACTCAAAAAAAATTTATAGCGACTTTTTAATAAAGAAATAGGACCCAAGCGTTATTATTAGATGCCCACCGCGTAAACCTCTTTAAATAAGTTATGATAAGATCATATTGCCTTATTAACCTACATTCATTGCACTTCAAATGTGGTTAATGATGGTAATATTCTCAGCCCATGAGGTCCTAGGATGGGTGTGGTGCCCCCAGCTCTCTTGCCAATTACCTAAAAGGCGTGATCGGGTGCATCACGGTTTAGAGACCGAAGTCTCAAAATTTAATCCCATACAAATATACAAGGTACTAAATATCATTACAAAAGTTACAAAATATAATTTACAATCACAAGTCAATCCTATAAAATGTCATGTCACACATAAGCCTTTTTCCGGGAGGGACCAAGCAACTTCATTTTTAGCATTATTATTGCCTTTATCCGTCATGGCATGAAATAAATATAGAGTGAGCCGAAGCTCGGTAAGTAGGGTGATGCACATGATATATAATGATTTTCTAACTTCCCCACCTTGACTCATCAAAATTTAATTTCGGATACCTTGGGTATTAGCAAGTCTACTCTATTTTTAATCCGGGTGATCCACGAGATGACCTTCTGCTACAATAAAATTATCCCTTGTTGTAGCCACTCGTTAGTGAGAATCCATCATTTAACGGTGCGAGGCACACGACTTAGATTGCAAACAAAGCTAAATCGCTAATATCCCTTTTTATCCAAGTAGGTTACCAAACCTAACCCAATTTCATCCGATTCGATTACCAAACCTCATCGCTTTTGACTCAATGGTTTTTCTCAATTTAATCCATTCTCATATGCATATGATGCATGTGATATGTCATGAATCATATTCCACCAAGTCATGGGTACTAAACTTATCGATTCCATACCACCGAGTTCACACAAGGAATTCAAAACCCATCTAATAGGGTTAATCCATTTCACGTATCATGAACCACATTCCATATTAGTACAAAGAAACTGTTTTGGAACTCAATTTCTAAAAGTCGAGTTTAAACCGAGTGTCTCCTAATAAAATACAAATTTTTATTTTTCTTAAGATCTAGCCTTTCTACATTTTATTTTATATCTACTTAAGTATATTTAAACCATTGATTCATAATTTGGGTGAATGGTATTCAAAACCCGAGTTATAGGGTTTTTTGGCCGAATGGTTCAAATAGGGGCAAAGGTTTATCTTTTGTTCTTAAGTCCTTTCTTTCCATCTTAATGTATTAAATTATACTTATGTGGATTACCTTGGAAGTCTAGATCTTTAGGTCAATAAATATAAATCCAACTTGATCATTTTAGTACCAAAGTCCACTAAGTGTTCTTAGGATATCCAAGTCTATTTATTTTCATTCAAACTCATTTTGCTTTAGTCCAAGCCCATTTATTTTAAGCTAAGCCCAAGTCCATTCATTGTAATTCGATTCCATTTTATTTTAATCCAAGCCCATTTCATTTTAACTCAAGTCTATTGATTGTAATCCAAACCCCATTTTTTTTAGTCCAAACCCAATTTGTTTTAGACCAAGTCCATGTGTTTTATTCTAAGTCCACTTTATTTTAAATCCAAGCCCATTTATACATATCTTTTAAACCCATATGGTTATATTAGGATGGTTTAGGTGTCTAACTAAATACTTAAGCTAACTAAACACCCAATCTAACCAAGTTTAAGTACCTAAACTCATTTATTTTTATTAAATTTCGAAAATCCCTCTTCCTAAACTCAAAAATTTCCAGCAGTGGTACATCCAAATGATCCGTACCAAATCTGCCATAACTCTTTATATATAAATCTAAAAATCACGCATTTTACAGAGAGATAGTAGACACATAGATGAACAACTTTTATTTTTTGAGTTTTACCCAAATATCACTATAAGATCCACAAATAAATCAAACAAAGTTCAAAATATTTTCACCACTAAAATTCAAAGAATTTTTTTTCTTTTAAAATTTTAAAACACCTTTCTCATCACATATAGTTATCACCAAATCAACCCATCACACATGTATAACCATCCATCATCATACATATACATGGCATACTTACACATTCTAACATAAAATTTACCATGAAATGCCCATCCAACATCCATAATAAATTCATCATAAAAACATCATAAATCCATCATCAAACATCAAATTTTTAACATCAACACAAACTACTATAACCACATGTTATATGGCTTTAACAAACTCATAAAATAAACATAAAAATTTAAATTTTTAAGGTATAAATAAAGCTAAATGAAACCTACTTACAATGGTGTGTGTTTGGTTAAGATTTCTTAGCTTTTTCTTCTCTTTCTCTTTCATTTCTTTCCTTTCTCTTTCTCCTTTCTTTCTTCCCTTTCTTTTTCTCCTTTCTTTCCCTCAAAATCACATTTTTCTCTCCTCTCTTTGAAGGGTATATTTTTGGCTAAAAAGAATGGCAAAGTTTCATCTTTTCATCCAATTTTGATACCACACTTTTTCTTTTTATTTATTTTATGTTTAATATGCCAAGTGTCGAAATTTTATGGTGAAAAGAAGTCAATTGATGGAGATAAAAGAGACGCAAGTTGAAGTATTTAACTTTGTAAAATTGAGTGAGAAAGTACAAATGGAAGTATGGTGGAAGATTTTATGTCACATCACTAACTAAAGAGAGAAAATAAAAGGTAACTAAACTAACCAACTTTCTTACCTTATTTAGTTCCTAAAATTCGACCATGACTGCGAAATGGGACATATTTTTCACTTGCGTGCTCATTTTAAATATACATTATGGAAAAATAAATAATGGTTAATTAAATTTCATAAAAAAAAGTATTCATATGAACAATTCCATAAACCTTAAATATTTTCACACCACAAATATAAAAGAAATGGCACATAATTTATGCTCACATAATCATGGATAGTTCAAAAGATATTTGTGCTCGAAAATTAAATTTTGGTATTCCGAAATTAATTTTTTTTACCCAAGCATCTTAAACTCACCAAACACAAACATGACACAAAAATCATAATTGCGACTTAGTAGATGTATGTAAAATTATTTTCGTAGGTATAGTTACGTTAAGCAAGTTCATGGGAGTTACAATTCTCCCATCCTTAAAAGAAATTTCTTCATTGAAATTGGCTTATACAAATAACTGCGGGTATTTTTTTTCATTTCCTCTTCTAGTTCCCAATTCATTTCTTCGAGGTCATGATTCTCCCATAAAACTTTAACTAGGGCAATGTCTTTATTCCTTAGGTGTTTAAGTCGTCGATCGAGAATCTAGATTGGTATTTCTTTGTATGTTAAGTCTAGGGCCAAGTTCGGTGACATTACCACCATAACCTAACTAGGCTCTTCGATACATCTCCTTAATATGGATAAATGAAAGACATCATGTATTATTGACAAGGTTGACGGTAGTAACGAGCAATATGCCTTATCGTCTATACGATCAAGTATCTCGAACGGTCTAATATAACGTGGACTCAATTTGCCTTTTGTCCCAAATCGCGAGTATGCCCTTCATCGGGGAAACCATTAAGAAGACATAATCACCCACCGCAAACTCCGGATCCCTTCTTTTCGTATCGGTGTAGCATTTCTATCTACTTTGGGTCGTTTTCATCCATTGGAGAATCTTAGCCACCACTTCAATTGTTTGTTGCACCAATTCCGAGCCCAATAGCTTTTGCTCCCCTACTTCATCCTAGTGTATTGGGGATTTACATCGCCGCCCATATAAAGCTTCGTAGGGTGTCATCCCAATGGACGATTGATAGCTATTGTTACGAGCAAACTCCGTAAGGCGTACATACTTCTCTCATTTTTCAAACCAATTGAGAATGCATGCTCGCGAGCATGTCTTCGAGTATCCGAATGACCTATTTCAATTATCCATCGGCTTGCGGATGGTAAGTTGTGCTAAAGTTTAGCTTTATCCCTATGGCCTTATGTAAACTCTTCTAGAATGTCGTAGTGAACCTAAGATCTCAATCCGACATGATTGAGACCGAAACCCCATGTAGTCTCACGATTTCATCAATATACAATCGAGCATACTAGCTCAAGCTATAAGTGGTCTTTACTAGAAGAAAGTTCGTCGATTTGGTCAACCTATCCACAATCACCCAAATGGCATCCGAGCCTTTTTCGATCTTGGCAATCCCATGATGACGTCCATAGTGATGTGCTCCCATTTCTATTCCGGAATCGCCAATTGTTTTAATATTCTAGCATGTCATTGATGCTCTGTCTTCACTTATTGACAAGTCCGACACCGTGCCACGTAGTTTACAACGTCCTTCTTCATTCTCGACCACCAATAACTTTATCTCAAATCTCGATACATTTTAGTACTTCGGGGATGTATGGAGTACGGAAATACGTATGCCTTTTTCGGGATTTCTTCTTTCAATCTACTACCGATGGAACACATAATCTTTCCCCGAATCTAACCACTCCTTTATCATCTACCATAAAGTCAAACTCCTTCCTAGCCTCTATATTTTTCCTTCATTCTTCCATCCTTTCGTCCGTTTGTTGCCCAACTTGAATTCTTTCTTATAGAGTCGATCTGGACTAATAAGGCTAACATAACGTTCTCCTAGCCTATAGGGATGATCTCTAATTTCATCTTCTCGTAAATCCCTCATGAGCGGCAATCGGATGACTTGCATCATTGCTATCGATTTTCTACTCAAGGCATCACTAACGACATTGGCTTTTCTCGGATAGTAGTTGATGATGCAATCATAGTCTTTTACCAACTTGAGCCACCTCCTTTGCCTCATATTTAGCTCTTCTACGTGAACATATATCGTAAAAACTCTTATGGTTCGTATATATCTCACATTTAGCTCTATATAAATAATATTACCAAATCCTCAAGGCAAATATGATCGCGGCTAACTCCAAATCATGCACTCGGCCAATTTCATTCGTTTTCTTTCAATTGTCTTGAAGCATCGGCTACCACCCTTCCATTTTGCATTAGCATCGCTCCTAACCCATTCTTGGAAGCATCGTTATACACCACAAAGTTCCCGTCCGATGGAATGGTTAGTACTAGGATCGTGACTAACCTTTGTTTCAATTCTTGAAAGCTCTTTTCATAAGCATCCCTCCATTGAAACTTAACACTCTTCTTCATTAGGTTAGTGAGGGGCCTTGCTATTTTAGAGAAGTACTCTATAAATCTATGATAATAATCGATTAGGCCTAAGAAACTTTACACCTCCGACACATTCTTCAAGGTAGGCCAATTTTGAATGGCTTCTATTTTCTTTAGGTCCATGGTTATGCCTTCCTTCTTTACCATGTGGGCTAGAAATGTTACCTTTTTCAACCAAAACTTACACTTCGAGAATTTGGCATACAACCGTTGTTCCCTTAGCGTTTGTAAGGTAGCTCATAAATGTCTCTTATGCTCTTTTTGACTCCTAGAATAGACTAGGATTTCATTAATAAAAACGATGATAAATTGATCCGAAAATTCCCTAAAAACTCAATTCATCGAGTTCGTGAAAAAGGTCGGGGTATTAGTCAATTTGAATAGCATCACGAGGAACTCGTAGTGGCCATATCGTGTTCGATTGTAGTCTTCTTTACATCTTTCGACCTTACCCTCGACTCGATGATACCCCGATTATAAGTCGATCTTAAAGAACACTATTGCGTCTTGTAATTGATCAAAAAAATCATCTATTCGGGATAATGAATACTTATTCTTAATGGTCACTCGGTTCAACTCCCGATAGTGGATACACGATCTCTAACTCCTGTCCTTTTTCTTCACTAATAATACCGGAGCTCCCTAAGGTGAGGAACTAAGGTGTATAAATTCCTTATCTAATAAGTCCCGTAAATGTTTCTTCAACTCTTTCAACTCGACCGAGGCCATTCTATAGGGAGTCTTCGAATTGGGGTCATGCTCGGCTCTAGGTCAATCTTAAATTCTATCTCTCTCTCGGGTGGCATCTTTGTCAACTTTTCGAGAAATACATCTAAAAATTCTCACACAACTTTGATCTCTTCGGTTTTGACTTTTGCTCCACTTGGCGATCCATCACGTACGTTAAGTATCTCGGATAGTCTTTTTCTAGCATATTTTGAGCCTTTAAAGCCGAGATGGTCAATACGTGTCAAAACTTCGAATCAACTTTAAACTCTAATTGCTGATTTCCGGGTAAGTCAAAAGTTAATCGTCTACCTCAACGAGTCTATCGTGGCACCATGCCTCGTTAGCCAATCCATTCCCAAGATCAAATCGAAATCTTGGAGGTCTAACACTATTAAATCAGCCTCTAAGATCCTATCCCGAATCTGCATCGGACACTCCTTCACTATACTCATTGACTCCATAAGTTCTCCGAAAGGAATAGCTATAAGATACCTTATAGTTAATGTCTTGGGTTTGATACTCGGGCTTTTGACTAATTTTTTTGACATGAAGGAATGAGTAGCACCGGAATCAATCAAAACATAAGTAACCAAGCCAAGAAGTGAGATATTACCATAAATAACCACCGCGTCCCTCCGGTCGACCTCCTCTTGCGTCATCATATACATTTGGGTTGGTACCCTTTCGGGTCCTCGCTTTTGAACTTGGAGGCGGTTGTATGATACATATCCTAACGTATGATAGATATATCATATCCTCACATCCGATCAGCACTCTATAATGTGAAACCTTCCACACTTATTGCATCGAGATGGAGTACTCATCATCCGTCATGATTGATTACCCCGTAGCGGCCTTGATGTATATGGTGCTAGTCCGACCGCTTTTGTATGGCTCGGGCCACCATCGCTAGTGATCTTCCCGGGTGGACCCCTTCTCACCGGTCCGAACAAAGAGGCTTTGAATTTAAATGCTCCCTCTTCTACTCGTATCTCCCTTACTATCTTTCTCTCGATCTTCGTTCGTCATCATGGCCTTGTCTACCATCTTTGGAAAGGTCCGGGCGGTTGATATTCGTAACATATTCCGAATCCTTGGGTTTAACCTTCCTAGGAATCAGTTCTTTTTCAAGTTCTCATCCCCTACTATGAAAGGCATAAACCGACACCCTTTTTCAAACCTCCGCACATACTTGCTCACGGTCATATCATCCTCCTTCGCTCTAGGAATTCCCGGACTTATTGCTTGCATGTCCGCTCGTGAAGTATTTATTATAAAAGACCTCCTAAATCCTTCCTAAGTCAAATAAGGCACATCTATTGTTATTCATGTGCTCTCTCACCGAGTGCGGGCATCTTTAGTCGACTTAAAGATAGTGCATGATACTCGTTTATTATTGATGAATTGTAGGTACTCAAAGATCACTTCCATCGACTTAATCCATTCGTCCACTATCATTGGGTTGACACCCCCAAAATTTTACAGAGGGCTAGTAGACACATAGATGAACAAATTTTATGCTTTAAGTTTTACTCAAAAATCACTCTAAGATCCTTAAATAAATCACATAAAGTTTGGAATTTTTTCACCCCTAAAATTCAAAGATTTTTTTTTCTTTTAAAATTTTTAAAACACCTTTCTCATCACATATAGTTATCACCAAACCAACCCATCACACATTAATAACCATCCATTATCATACATATACATGGTATACTTACACATTCTAACGTAAACTTTACCATGAAATGCACATCCAACATCCATAATAAATCCATCATCAAACATCAAATTTTTAACATCAACACAAACTACCATAACCACATATTGCATGGCTTAAACAAACTCATAAAATAACATAAAACTTTAGAATTTTAAGATATAAATAAAGCTAAATGAAACTTACTTACAATGATGTGTGTTTGGTTAAGATTTCTTAGCCTTTTTCTTTTCTTTATCCTTCCTTTCTTTCCTTTATCTTTCTCCTTTCATTCTTCCCTTTCTTTTTCTCTTTTCTTTCCCTCAAAATCATGTTTTTCTCTCCTCTCTTTGAAGGGTATGATTTTTGGCTAAAAAGAATGGCAAAGTTTCATCTTTTCATCCAATTTTGATACCACACTTTTTCTTTTTATTTCTTTTATGTTTAATATGCCAAGTGTCCAAATTTTATGGTGAAAAGAAGTCAATTGATGGAGACAAAAGAGACACAAGTTGGAGTGTTTAACTTTCGAAAATTGAATGGGAAAGTACAAATGGAAGTATGGTGGAAGATTTTATGTCACATCACTAACTAAAGAGAGAAACTAAAAGGTAACTAAACTAACCAAGTTTCTTACCTTATTTGGTTCCTAAAATTCGGCCATGACTCTTAAGTGGAACATATTTTTCACTTGCATGATCATTTTAAATATACATTATGGAAAAATAAATAATGGTTAATTAAATTCCATAAAAAAAGTATTCATATGAATAATTCCATAAACCTTAAATATTTTCACACCATAAATATAAAAGAAATGGCACATAATTTATGCTCACATAATCATGGATAGTTCAAGAGATATTTAGGCTCGGGAATTAAATTTTGGTATGTCAAAATTAATTTTTTTTACCCAAGCATCTTAAACTCACCAAACACAAACACGACACAAAAATCATAATTATGACTTAGTAGATATAGATAAAAGTTTTTTCGTAGGTATAGCTATGTTAAGCAAGTTCATGGGAGTTACATTTCTCCCCTCCTTAAAAGAAATTTCATCCTCGAAATTGGCTTATACAAATAACTCGGGTATTTCTTTTTCATTTTCGCTTCTAGCTCCCAAGTCATTTCTTCGAGGTCATGATTCTCTCATAAAACTTTAACTAGGGTAATGTCTTTATTCCTTAGGTGTTTAAGTCGTCGATCGAGAATCTAGATTGGTATTTCCTTGTATGTTAAGTCCGGGGCTAAGTTCGGTGGCACTACCACCATAACCTAACTAGGCTCTTTGATACATTTTCTTAATATGGATAAATGAAAGACATCATGTACTCTTGAGAAGGTTGACGGTAGCAACGGGCGATAGGCCTTATCGCCTATACGATCAAGTATCTCGAACGGTCTAATATAACGTTGACTCAATTTACCTTTCATCCCAAATCGCAGTATGCCCTTCATCGTGGAAACCATTAAGAAATAATCACCTATTGCAAACTCCGGATCCCTTCTTCTCATATCGGTGTAGCTTTTCTATCTACTTTGGGCCATCTTCATCCGTTGGTGAATCTTAGCCACAACCTTAATTGTTTGTTGCACCAATTTTAGGCCCAATAGTTTTCTCTCCTCCACTTCATCCTAGTGTATTGAGGATCTACATCACGCCCATATAAAGCTTTGTAAGGTGCCATCCAAATGGACGATTGATAGCTATTGTTATAGGCAAACTCGCAAGGCGTACATACTTCTCTCATTTTTTGGACAAATCAAGAACGCATGCTCGCAACATGTCTTCGAGTGTTTGAATAACCCGTTTTGATTATTCGTTAGCTTGTGGATGGTAAGCTGTGCTAAAGTTGAGCTTTGTCCTCATGGCATTATGCAAACTCTTCCGGAATGCTACAATGAACCTAGGTTCTCGATCCGACATGATTGAGGCTAGAACCTCGTGTAGTCTTAGGATTTTATAAATATACAACCGAGTATACCGGCTCAAGCTACAAGTGGTCTTTACTAGAAGAAAGTATGCTAATTTGGTCAACCTATCCACGATCACCCAAATGGCATCCGAGCCTTTTTTCGATCTTGGCAATCCCTCGACGAAGTCCATAGTGATGTGCTCCCATTTTCATTCTAGAATCGCTAATGGTTTTAATATTCCATCATGTCATTGATGCTTTACCTTCACTTATTGACAAGTCCGACACCGTGCCACGTAGTTCGCAACGTCCTTCTTCTTTTTTGGCCATCAATAACTTTATCTCAAATCTCGATACATTTTAGTACTTTCGAGATGTATCGAGTACGGGAATGCGCCTACCTCTTTTAGGATTTCTTTCTTTAAATCTACTATCGATGGAACACACAATCTTCTCCTTATCATCTACCATAAAGTTAAACTCCTTAGCATCTACACTTTTTCTCCATTCTCTCATCCTTTCATCTGTTTGTTGCCCAACTTGAATTCTTTCTTATAGAGTTAGCTGGACTAACATGCTAACATAATGCTCCCGTAGCCCATAGGGATGATCTCTAATTCCAGCTTCCGCCAATCCCTCATGAGCGACAACTCGGATGACTTACATAGTTGCTACCGATTTTGTACTCAAGGCATCACCAATGACATTGGCTTTTCCTGGATGGTAGTTGATGATGCAATCATAGTCTTTTACTAACTCGAGCCACCTCCTTTGCCTCATATTTAGCTCTTTCTACATGAAGATATATCGTAAACTCTTATGGTTCGTATATATCCTCACATTTGGCTCCATATAAATAATGTCATGAAATCCTCAAGGCAAAGACGATCGCGGCTAACTCTAGATCATGCGTTGGATAATTTCATTCATATTCTTTCAATTGTCATGAAGCATAGGCTACCACCCTTCCATTTTGCATTAGCACCGCTCCTAAACCATTCTTAGAAGCATCGCTATACACCACAAAGTTTCCATTTTTGGATGAAATGGTTAGTACTAGGGCCGTGACTAACCTTCGTTTTAAATTCTTGAAAGCTCTTTTCATAAGCATCCGTCCATTTAAACTTGACACTCTTCTTCGTCGAGTTAGTGAGGGGCCTTGCTATTTTAGAGAAGTACTCTACAAATCTTCGATAATAACCGGTTAGGCCTAAGAAACTTTGCACCTCCGATACATTCTTCATGGTAAGCCAATTTTGAATGGCTTCTATTTTCTTTGGGTCCATGGCTATGCATTCCTTTGTTACAAATGGGCCTAGAAATGCTACCTTTTCTAACCAAAACTCACATTTTGGGAATTTGGCATACAACTCGTTGTTCCCTTAGCGTTTGCAAGGTAGCTCATAAATGTCTTTTATGCTCTTTTTCACTCCTATAATAGACTAGCATATCATTAATAAATACGATGATGAATTGATCCAAAAATTCCCTAAAGACTCGGCTCATCGAGTCCATGAAAGCGACTTGGGCATTAGTCAATTCGAATGGTATCACGAGGAACTCGTAGTGGCCATTTCGTATTCCGAATGCCATCTTCTTCACATCTTCCAACCTTACCCTCGATTGGTGATACCTTGATCGTAAGTTGAACTTAGAGAACACTATTGTGTCTCATAATTGATTAAAAAAATCATCTATTTAGGATAACGGATACTTATTCTTGACTCGTCACTCGATTTAACTCTCGATAGTCGATACACAGTCTCCGGATCTCCTCTTTTTTCACTAATAATATTGGAGCTCCCCAAGGTGAGGAACTAAGGTGTATAAATCCCTTATCCAAGTAAGTCCCGTAATTGTATCTTCAACTCTTTCAACTCGACCGAGGCCATTCGATAGGGAGTATTCAAAATTATGATTGTGCTTGGCTCTAGGTCGATCTCAAATTCTATCTCTCTCTCGGGTGGCATCTTCGTCAACTTTTCGAGAAATACATCTAAAAATTCTCACACAACTTTAATCTTTTCCGGTTTCGACTTTTACTCAACTTGGCAATCTATCACGTACGTTAAGTATCCCGGATAGCCTTTTTCTAGCATCTTTCGAGCCTTTAAAGCCGAGATGGTCGGTATGTCTCAAAACTTCGAATAAGTTTTAAACTCTAATTACCGATTTTTAGATAAGTCAAAAGTTACCCTTCTACCTCAACAATCTATCGTGGCACCATGCCTCATTAGCCAATCCATTCCTAAAATCAAATCGAAATCTTTAAGGTCTAACACTATCAAATCAGCCTCTAAGCTCTTATCCCGAATCCGTACCGGACACTCCTTCACTATACTCGTTGACTCCATAAGTTCTTCAAAGGAACAGCTATAAGATACCTTATAGCTAATGTCTCGAGTTTGACACCTAGGCTTTTTACTAATGTTTTTGACATGAAGGAATGAATAGCTCCTAAATCGGTCAAAACATAAGTAACCAAGTCAAAGAGTGAGATATTATCATAAATTACCATCGTGTCCCTTCGGTCGGCCTCCTCTTGCGTCATTGTATACACTCGGGCTAGTACCCTTCCGGCTCTTTGCTTCGCACTTGGGGTAGTTGTATGATATGTGCTCGACCTATGATAGATATAGCACGTCCTCACATCCGGTCGGTACTCTCTAGTGTGAAACCTCTCACACTTATTATATCGACATGGAGTACTTATCATCCGTCTTGATTGATTATCCGATAACATGACCTTGATGTATATGGTGCTCGGTCCGATCGTTTTTGTATTGCTCGGCTATCACTCCTAGTGATCTTTCCGGGTGGACCCCTTCTTACCGGTCCGAATAAAGAGGCTTTGGATTTAAATGCTCCACTCTTCTGTCGTATCTCTCGTTGCTATATTTCTCTAATCTTCGTCCATCATCGTGGCCTTGTCTACCATCTCTAGAAAATCTAGACGGCCGACTTCCGTACCATACTCCGAACCCCTAGGTTTAACCCTCCTACGAATCGGTTCTTCTTCAAGTTCTTGTCCTCCACTATGAAAGGGACAAACCGACACCTTTGTTCAAACTTTCACAAATACTCGCTCACGGCCATACCATCCTCGCTTCAATTCTAGGAATTTCTAGACTTTCTTAGCTTTCATGTCACTCGTGAAGAAATTATCTAAAAGACCTCCTTAAATCCTTCCCAAGTCAAATGAGGCACATCTATCGTGATTTGTGCGAGCTCCCATCAGTGGAGGCATCTTTAGTTAGCATAAAGATAGCTCATGATACTCACTCAATATCGATGAATTGCAAGTACTCAAAGATCACTTCCAACAACTTAATCCATTCCTCCGCTATCATTGGGTTGACACCCCCGGTAAACTCTTGGGGATTCATCTTTTAAAATCCGTCTACCACATCATTTCTATGCTCGAGGCGAGAGGAGGAGGCGATTGGTGCATATCCATGAGTCGTCTTATTTACTCCATGTGGGTCTCGTTTTTGTTCTTACGTTGCTTGTTATTGTTGTTACATTAGGTCTATTAAACGATTCATAGCGTCTTGTGGGTCCTAAGTGTTTGTACCGTAGGTTCCTTCTCCTCCTACTTATGCAGGATTTTGCCTTGACATACTTTGACTTTGTATATGTCACGTTACGTTCGGGTTAATTTAATGTCGTAATTCTTAATACTATACGTCACACAATAGAAGATAGCCAAGAAAATATATTAATAACAATTCATGGCATACATGCCAAACAGTCATAGTGACATACTCGATTATGTTCTAAAAGATTACATGCCGCAGTTACATGCAAAAAGGCATCGCCGGCTCTAAAAAGGGCATGTCTAGTTACATTAAAAGATGCATAAAGATCTCAAAAGGTGCATAGGATACTAAGCCGTAAGATATGTTTACTAGTCTAGCATCTACTTCGATCGGTCTAGATAGTGAACATGATGTGGAAAGGAGGTCTTGACTCTCTACCGCCTATAGCGCTAATCGAAGTGGCTTGTGCGATCTCACGAGCCAAATGCAAGGGTAGTCCCTAGTTATACATCAACCTCGTCAAGGTTCGCCTAACTCCGTATTGGCGGGAAGATGTGTATCACATTATGATTAAAATATCACTCTGTTGTGCTCTCCCTCATAATATCTAGTAACCGTTGGTCTCCCGGTTGTAGAGTCCGAGCAGTGGTCGTATCAAAGACCTAGTATTACGGTATAAATCACAAGAAACATCAACGAACACTATTCGCCGAATCAAGTCATGGACTCGGAGCACATGGGCCACCGCATCCTAGTCCGGGGCCATGGTGAGGCCGTTTAGTTCAGCCCAATATGCAGGGAGAGCAATCCCCCGTTGGCGAGTCCTAGGGACTTATGGTACACAATACACGTTCGACATCTACAAGGCTAAGACTTACCAT
This sequence comes from Dovyalis caffra, assembly GCA_963924115.1. Classification (NCBI taxonomy): domain Eukaryota; kingdom Viridiplantae; phylum Streptophyta; class Magnoliopsida; order Malpighiales; family Salicaceae; genus Dovyalis; species Dovyalis caffra. The sequence goes on from CAWUPB010001108.1 coordinate 14,750,647, forward strand.
TAACCATCTTTCCATGCAGTAGTTATATGATATAAATAACACAATAAACATTCACATTCATTAAAAACCAAGAAGTTGAATTTACCTATCGAGTAGCACATCGATCCTCGGACTCATGTTACACTTAAGTTTTTACCCGAATAACTAAACCAAGGCTCTTATACCACCTCTCGTGGGGCCCCTAGCTCCCTTACCGATTACCTAAAAGGCGTGACTCGGGTACACCATAGTTTAGAGACCAAAGTCTCAAATTTAATCCTATACACATACACAAGTTACTAAATATCATTATAAAAGTTATAAAATATAATTTACAATCACAAGTCGATCCTATAATTGTCGTGTCACAAATGAGTTTTTTGCTAAGAGGAACCGACAACTTCATTTTCAGCATTACTATTGCCTCTACCTATCATGACATGAAATAAACACAGAGTGAGCCGAAACTTAGTAAATAGGGTAATGCATGTGATATGCAATGATTTTTTGACTTCCGTACATTGACTCATCAAATTTTAATTCTAGGTACCCTAGGTATTAGCAAGTCTACTCTATTTTTAATATAGATAATCCACAGATCACCTTCTCGCTATAACGGAATTATCTCTTGTTGTAGCCACCGTTAGAGAGAATCCATCGTCTAACAAGTGCGAGCACACAACTTAGAGCATGCACATAGCTGGACCGCTAATACTTTTTTTATCCGAGTAGGTTACCAAACCTATCCTAATTCCATCCGATTCGGTTACTAAATCTCATTGCTTTTGACTCAATGGTTTTTCTCAATTTAATCCATTCCCATATACATATGATGCACGTGATATGTCATGAATCACATTCCACCAAGTCATGGGTACTAAACCCGTTGATTCCATACCATTGAGTTCATACAAGGAATTCAAAACTCATCTAATAGGGTTAATCTACTTCACGTATCATGAACCACATTCCATATCGGTATAAAGAAACCATTTTAGAACTCAATTTCTAAAAGTCGGGTTTAAACCGAGTGTCTCCTAATAAAATTCAAATTTCTGTTTCTCTTAAGATCCAACCTTCCTATGCTTTATTTCATATCTATGTAAGTATATCTAAACCATTAATTCATAATTTTGGTGAATGATATTCAAAACCCGAGCTCTAGGGTTTTTTGGCCCAATAGTTCAAATAGGGGCAAAGGTTTACCTTTTGTTCTTAAGTCCTTTCTTTCCATCTTAATATATTAAATTATAATTATGTGGATTACCTTGGAAGTCTAGATCTTTTGTTCCATAAATATAAATCCAACTCGATCATTTTAGTACCAAGGTCCATTAAGTGTTCTTAGGATATCTAAGTCCATTTATTTTCATCCAAACTCATTTTGTTTTAGTACAAGCCCATTTATTTTAATCCAAGCCCATTTATTTTAACTCAAGTCCATTGATTGTAATCCAAACTCCCTTTTTTTAGTCCAAGCCCAATTATTTTAGACCAAGTCCATGTGTTTTATTCCAAGTCCACTTTATTTTAAATCCAAACTCATTCGTACATATCTTTCAAACCCATATGGCTATATTAGGTTGACTTAGGTGTCTAACTAAATACTTAGGCTAACTAAACACCCTATCTAACCAAGTTTAAGTACCTAAACTCATTTCTTTTAATTAAATTTTGGAATCCCTCTCCCTAAACTCGAAAATTTCCAAGCAGTGGTACATCTATATGATCCGTACCAAATCAACCATAACTCTTTATATATAGATCTAAAAATCACGTAATTTTATAGAGAGCTAGTAGACACATAGATCAAAAACTTTTATTCTTTGAGTTTTACACAGAAATCAGCTAATATCCTTAAATAAATCACACAAAGTTCCAAATGTTTTCACACCTAAAATTCAAAGAATTTTTTTTCTTTTAAATTTTTTAAACACCTTTCTCATCATATATAGTTATCACCAAACCAACCCATCACACATGTATAACCATCCATCATCATACATATACATGGCATACTTACACATTCTAACATAAAATTTACCATGAAATGCACATCTAACAACCATAATAAATCCATCATCAAAACATCATAAATCCATTACCAAACATCAAATTTTTAACATCAACACAAACTACCATAACCACATATTACATGACTTAAACAAATTCATAAACTAAACATGAAAATTTAAATTTTTAAGGTATAAATAAAGCTAAATAAACCTACTTACAATGATGTGTGTTTGGTTAAGATTTCTTAGCATTTTTCTTCTCTTTCTCTTTCATTTCTTTCCTTTCTTTTTCTCCTTTCTTTCTTCCCTTTCTTTTTCTCCTTTCTTTCCCTCAAAGTCATGTTTTTCTCTCCTCTTTTTGAAGGGTAAGATTTTTGGCTAAAAAGAATGGCAAAGTTTCATCTTTTCATCCAATTTTGATACCACACTTTTCCTTTTTTTTCTTTTATGTTTAATATGCCAAGTGTCCAAATTTTGTGGTGAAAAGAAGTCAATTGATAGAGATAAAAGAAGTCAACATTTTTATATAAAACATCATCTTTATAAAAGGAACAAATTTTATTCTTAAATAAAAATGAAAGACCATCTTGGTCTAAACAAGAAATGAAAATGATATTCCTAGTTATACTAAGAATACAATAATATTTTCTAAGTAAAAGCATAAGTCCATATGGTAGTGCTAACTCGTAGGTGCCTACTACTAATGGTACAACTCTTAAACTATTACCAACGCATAAGTCAACCTCACCGAAGCAATCTTTCTAGCCTCTTTTAGTCCTCTTAAATTTATGTTTGCACCATATTCAGTATCAAATACCCATGATGTTAGACTAGAAGTAGAAAAATTTTCTTCAATAACATGAATAGTTGAGATGCATTGAGAACTCTTATTTTGCACCCCTTTATGGTACTCCTTATCGTCTATCGCATAGAGTATTTTCCCATGTTAGAGGACATTCCTCTCATTCAATTTCTAGTCAAGGAAGTTTATGCCATTTAAGGCATTCCTTCCATTAGTCATCGATCTCATTGATGTATTGCCAATCATACTATGCAATAACCTTGATAAGATAGAAAAACGTACGGTTTAGTTAATTAAATTGTATAAAATAAAGCACAAATTAAAGAAGAAAAATCTATGTTCACTTTCACTATTTTTTAAAATTTTTATAACCTTCAATATAGGACTCAAGAAAACTTTTCAATTCATTTTTCTAGTGGATTAGGATCCCATCCTCTAACATACATTAGGTTTGAGTTATCTCAACAAGCATACATGAAGGATTAGGTAACTAACTCCTTACCAATTACATCTAATATAATTCTTAATTCCATTAGTATGAAAACTCCTTGTCTTTATTGTATCTTATGTAAATATCAATCCTTACTTACAAGTTTATTGGACCTTGAGTTATTTCAACAAACCTAACAACTCATTTAAGTTAGACCTAACCTTCGGGGACATCGCATGACCCACGATTTGTTTCCCTTGAGGAAGAAGCGACCTTGAGTTATCTCGGTAAACCAACAACCATAAAAAAAGTTCCCACCTCATAAAGTTGGAAAGCAACTAATTTAATATTTTACTTGAAGGATTTAATATGGTTGGTCTCATCCTAGCATGTATACTAAAAAATAATCACATTATTTCTAATCATGCATACTAATATTGATCTCATCACATTCATACATCTCAAACATGACTCAAGGACTCGGTGAATGGCAATGGATTTCTAGTACTAGCCCCCTCGAACCATAAAGAGACTAGTGGGTCAATTCCTAGGTAAAAAATTATTACAAATTCTTCATGAATGTCTTCAATGCTTGGCGTCTTCTCTTTGTATCTATTCCAATTTCTATCTTCTACTTTACATTTATTAGAAATAAGAAACATCGAGTTGCATTGGAGTAAGATGAGAAGAGAAATATAATAGAATAATAAAGAAGACAGGACACGTAGGTCCTATTTATCCAAAAATTATAAGCATTCACTCATAAAACTAGGTCGACTCATCCATATCATTCATCCATGCTTTAACCATATTGATACATGACATACTAATGAAACAATTTCATTTATATAACAATTATAAATCTATAGTTTTGGTGATTTTATAAATTTATCAATTTTTTTTAATTTTAATTTTAAAACCTTTTTGGGCCTCGAGCCCACTTTGGGCTTATAGGCTTTGGGTCTCGAGGGTTCAAGGGCCTCGAAGCCCAAATCCTTGAATTTACACGCTAGCACGCATCTATTCATGGCCACTAGCCTAACATGAAAGCACTTAGCCAATGGCTCGTTGCTCGGCTCATGCACCTCATGGGTGGCTCGGTAAGCTAGCACGCCTAGCATGCAATGCCCGGCTTACATGGGCCGGCATGTAGTGCTTGTCGTGCATGCCTAGCACGTGTAGTTAAGCACATAGCTTGGCCTATGTGCCTAGCATGCGAGCCGACATGCCGTGTCCGTCACGCACATCTAGTGATTGTAGCTCGGTACATAGTTTGGCCTACATGGCTAGTTGCGGCCTAACAGTGCTATTAGGCCCGCCCGTCGTGCCCCTATGGTGTGACTCGGCGAGCCGCAGGCTCGCCCGCTACACGCCTAGCGTGTGGTCCGGTAGGGTAGTAGGCCTTCCTATTGTGCGCCTAGCCTTCCCACTCGTGCGTCTAGGGCGCGATGAATCGCAGGGTCGTCATGCATGTGAACGTCGATGTCTAACGTCGGCCTCACAAGCCCCTACTAATTTTTACCCAAAATTCAGTTTTATTTTTATATAAAATATCAAAAACACAATACTTATAATTAGGCATAGCTAATTCATACAATTAATGATAATCAACCAAGCATATAATTAAAGGTTTAATGGCGGTTCGATACCAATCGAAGGATCATGCACTCTATGCGAGTGAAAAATAAATAAAACTTTTTCTTTATCTAAGGGCCCAAGATTAAGCTATTGAATCTAATAACTATACATACATGAATTTAAAGTAGTGATTAAGGATTACCTCTTGTAGTGCGGATCTAAATTCCTTTTCAAAAAAACCATCTAAGTGTCCGACCTCTATTGATGATCCACGCAGTCTAAGTATCCTAAAGAAACACTCAAAATGAATAGGGTGCTAGCTTCACTTTTTTTGATTTAGTATTTCCTATAGATATCAACCCTAGATAAGTTTTGGGATAGCATTAAAAGAGAAGGAAAGAGTTTAGTTTTCTAGGGTTAAACTATTTTCTCTTATTTTTCTTCATTTAGCCATATGCCATTGTTTGTTTTTTTGGGGATGGTTGAATTTTTTGCTCTCTTTTTTCTTATGCTATATTTCTCCTCTTATTTATACAAGGAGAGTTTCCTTGTCCTCCAAAGATAAGGAGAGGGACGGCAAATAAGTCCTAATTAGACTTATGGTTGTTGCTACCTTATCCTCCAAGGATGAGGAGTTATTTTGCATATAGACTTTTGATCATTATCTTTAAAACATTCAATCTTATCCAATAAGATTGATGTTTATCCTTCCACCAAAATATTTTAAGGCTTTTAATTAAACCTTAATGAGCCAAAACCATTTTAGCCTAATTAATTTATTTGGATCGTCCAAATAAATAATCTTAGGATTATTTTAGGTGAGTCTACATTAGGAAATAATTTTCCTAAGTACCCTTTAACCTAAATTAGGAAACTCATTTCTTTTTATGTTCTTTATTTCTAAATTTGAAACTAACTTCTAAATTAGGATACCGATTTTTAAAATATGAACTTTTCATTTTAGGAAACTTCTATGCTTGGAAACTTTTTCCAATATCTTTGTTTCTCATTTATAATGTGAATACTTAAACTTATATGTGTGACTTAATAGGCTTTTAGATATGTTGCAATGTATCAAGAACAAAAGACTCATCTTTTATCTCTTGATACATAAATTAAGATTGGCCTCTAGCAAGACATCATGATAACCCAACTCTCTAGGAGGATTAGCTAATCTATTATTACCTTATAGGAGTATGGTTTGCATACAATTTAGTCCCCATGTGAACTTATCACGAGTGTGATCTCGAATTTTATTATAAGTCTTATTCGATTATGATCACACAAGTTTTCTTCGATTCCCAAATGTCTTAGCCCTTAGAGTAAACCAACTATACTATATTGGTGTACTCCTAATATGGTCATAGATTTTTTTAGTAGACATTTACCGAAGTGCAATGTGATAACTCCTTTAGCATACAAGGAATTACACATCCTATCTTAGTCATACACTCACCTCCATTAGATTCTTAGTGTACATAACGAATCGCTCACATATAACCCTTTAATGGGTCCGTCGAAACGAGTGTCAAAGTGCATAAGTCTTCTAATGAGATAATCATGATGACTTCAAGTCTAAGGACCATTTGTATCCATCTCGTATGAGATTCTCAAAAATTAAAACCAAATGGGTTCTCATAGCGAGTCATGTCCAATGATATGTTCTCTAGCAAAAATGACCTAAGTGCTTACTCTAGCATCACCATGCCAATAGGTGTGAGATCCCCTACTCGCTATCATATGGTATTGAGTATAGCACTAACAAATCTATCCGCATATACTTGGGATGTTTAATGATATCGTTTATGTGCATTAATGTTTTATCTTATATCTTTTTATCAATACTATTGTAAATTCATAACATTAGGACTTTTATATAATTTTGCTAAATTTACAAACATAAAGTAGAAGAATTAATAGAATGAATTCTTTATTATTATTAAATGCAATAATATATTAACTCAAGCCCATCCAAACATAGTTGGATCTTGGGCACCTACACTAACATAATTAGCCTTGGACTTTTTACTTCATGTTTTAGGGCATACACTCTCATGTCAACATTACAATTCCCTCTGTTTGGATTATGGTGAAGGTTTTTTAGTATTTTGATATGAGCATTAGCCAACATCATTCAAATAGATGAACTGTTCTTATTGCCTTTGATAATTTTTATTAGCAATTCAAGGTTTCCTCATTTTTGAAGCTTTTTATTTATTCTTATTTATTAGCATAGTGTATTGGAGAGGAGAATGAGAGGCTTCGTGTGTATACGTTTCTTGCTAGGGAGACAGGTTTATTAAAAATGGCATTTGTACATATTGTTGACTTGGTTAATGAATGGAAGGAGGAGTGGTTTACTCGTTAGGTATATGGGGTCTACACCTATAGTGGAGGTTGGTCGATTTAGGAATGCATTCCTTTATAAAGAAGGCCTAAAGAAGAATGTAATGCTATTCTAGCCTAGTCTAATGCTAATCTAGTCTTTTAGAAGTCGGTTAAATGTGGCAAGTATCGAGTCAATCTTCTTACAAAAGAGATCCGTTAACTCGTATCCTATAGGGTAGATGTATTTACCTTAAGCATTTTTCTATCTTGTTTTTTTTCCTAAATTTTGGCTATTGATGCACCTTTTTCTTTTTTATAGTTTGCGAGAAGTTTAAAGAGAGTCGATTCAAGTAAGCTCGGGATAGAGCTTGGAGAATTTAACAAGGGATGATCTCGAAGGGAACCTAGGCGAGTGTTGGGTCTTTTTTTTGCTTTTCTAATGCCCACAATGGTAAAGAAGAAAAGGTTTTAAAGGGCCCTAGCCTACATGAGGAAGAAGATGACTTGCTCTTTTTTTCTCTAGACTAGACACTTTATTAGTGCAAAGTTCAAGACCTATACCCACCCTTGGTCTTTTAACACAAGCCATTTCTCCCTTAACAAACGTAGCTACTCCTTCAATTGCTTCTCCTTTAGTAGAGATGGTCATTCAATCATCTCATGTAAGAGGTTCCTTATTTTAAAGTGATTTTCCAGCCTAAACGTTCCTAGGAAAGAAAACTACTACAAGTCTTTCTACCACTATTGGTCCTTCTATTGCTATAGGACCTTGTTAGTGTAGGTGCCCAAGATCTAACCATATTTGAATGGATCAAGTTATGTATTATTGCATCATTTATTTTAATGATAATAAAGAAGTCATTTTATTAATTCTTATGTTTTCATATTGATAAATTCAGTAGAATTAGATAGAAGTAATTATGATATGCATTTACGAGTAGTGATTGATCGAAAGATGTGAGACAAACACTAATGCATATAAATGATATCATTAAACATCCCAAATCATAGCATTTTTAAGAATGGACATTGACAATATATAGATAGACTTGTGAGTGTTATGCTCATCCTATATGATAGCAATAAGAGATCTCACACCTATTGACATGGTGATGCCAAAGCAAGCACTTAGGTGATTTATGTTAGAGAACATATCACTAGAATTGACTCACCATGAGAACCCATTTGGTTTCAATCTATGGGAATCTCATACGAGATTGATATAAATGGTTTTTAGACTTGAAGTCATCATGGTTATCTCATTAGAGGACTTATACACTTTGACACTCATTTCGATGGACCTATTAATGGGTTGCACATGGGCAAGTCGTTGGGTGCACTAGGAATTTAATAGAGGTAGGTGTATGATTAAGATAGGACATTTCATTTATTGTATGATAAAGGAGTTATCATATTGCACTTCGATAAATGTTTGCTCGAGAAATCTGTGGCCATAGTAGAAGTACACCAATAGAGCATAGTTGATTTACTCTAAGAGCTAAGACATTTAGGAATCAAAGAAAACTTGTATGATCATAATCGAATAAGACTAATAACCAAGTTTGAGATCACATTGTGATAAGTTAACATGAGGACTAAATTATATGGTAACCATACTCGTGAAAGGTAATAATGGATTAATTAAACCTTCTAAAGAATTGGATAGTCATAATGTCTTGCGAGAAGCTAATATTGATTTATATATCAAGAGATAAAAAAAAGAGGAGTCTTTTATTCTTGATATGTTACCAACATATCTAGACGTCTATTGACTCACACGCATAAGTTTAAGTATTCACATTATAAATGAGAAGCAAAGATATTGGAAAAAGTTTCTAATTATGAAAATTTCCTGTTTTGGAAAGGGTTTACAAAATGAAAAGTTTCCTTAAATGGGAAGTTTCCTAAAAATGAAAAGTTTTCTTAATTGGAAAGTTTCATAAAATGAAAAGTTTCCTATTTTAGAAATCAGTTTCTTAATTTGAAAGTTAGTCCCAAATTTGAAAGTAAATAACCTAAAATGTAAATGGGTCTCCTAATTTAGGTTGAAGGGTATTTTGAAAAATTATTTCTTAATGTGGACTCGTCCAAAATAATCTAAGATTATTTATTTGGATAGTCCAAATAAATTAATTAGGCTAGAATGGTTTTGGCCCATTAAGGTTTAATTAAAAGCCTTAAGATATTTTGGTGGGAGGATAAACATCAGTCTTATTGGATAAAGATGAATGTTTTAAAGATAATGATGAAAAGTCTACATGCAAAATAACTCGTCATCCTTAGAGGATAAAAAAGCAACAACCATAAGTCCAATTATGACTTATTTTGCCATCCTCTCCTTTTAGGAGGAGAGATGCGACATAAGGCAAGATTTGAAGAGAGAGAGGTTAGGCCCAAAAACTATGGAGTTAGATATATGACTAAAATAGGACATGCCATTTTTTATATACTAAAAGAGTTATCACATTACACTTCGATAAATGTCCGCTCAAGAAATCTATGACCATAATAGGAGTACACCAACACGAGTATAGTTGGTTTAATCTAAGAGCTAAGACATTTAGGACTCAAAGAAAACTTGTGTGGTCATAATCGAACAAGACGTATAACCAAGTTCTAGATCACACTCTAATAAGTTAACATGATGAAGAAATTATATGGTAACCATGCTCGGTGAAAAGGTAATAATGGATTAATCAATCCTCTAAGAGAATTGGGTAAAGGACCATGCATCCTATGGAGGTGCGGAATAAATAAATTTTTTTCTCTATCCAAGGGCCCAAGATCATGCTCGTTGAATCTACTAACTATACATACATGAACATAAAGTTATAAATAAAGGATTACCTCTTGTAGCGCAGATCCTTATTCATGTTCAGCAAAGTCGTCCAAATGTTTGGCTCAATTAATGATCCATGCGAGTCCGAGTATCCACAAAGAAGCACTCAAAATTAGTGAGGTGCTAGCTTCACCTTTTTTGATTTAGTATTTCCTTTCGAAATCAATCCTAGGTAATTTTACGATAACCTTAAAGGAGAAGGAAAGAGTATATCTTGCTAAGGTTTAGGAGGAAACTATTTTCTTCTTATTTTTCACTCTTGACCATGTGCCCTTTATTAATTTAAGGTCGACCGAAAATTTTCTCCCCTTTTCTTTAGCTTGGTAGAATATTGCTCTATCAATTTTGCTTAGCCAAAATACTCTTTTTAGATCATTCTCCTTACTCCATGCCATACCTCTCTAATAGAACACAAATGTGCAACTAAAAGAACTAAATAAGAGAATACAAAACACATACAATAGAAGAGTAATCTCTTATAATCTTTTATTGAAATAAGTAATGTTAACGACAATCCGAGAGGTCGTATCTCTCCTTGACAAGTTGTGACCTAAAATTACACAAATTCTCTTATGGTCCCTTCTCTATGAGGTACCGACCTATATATATTTTCCCTTGGTCGATTGTAACCAAATATGCCCCAAGAATCCTTTCTTTCTTCTAGAATGATAGGTTGTTACCCTTCTAACAAACTTTACACATTATAAACCATATAACCAGTAAAGCAATACGTAATTTAAAGGAAACCACACCGAATTAAGTAGCTCTTTCCAGACTCTTACCATCGTTACTTTTCTCGAGCTCGTCGTACTTCTTCCAAGTTCAGCTTATCTAGCCTCAACCAATCCTTATTCAACCTTGCCCTTGCCTTTCCTTTTTTCTTGTATACAAACCTCACTACAAGCCTAACATTACCTCCCTCTATAAGAACTACCTTGTCCTTAAGGTGAAAATATGAGAATCGATCATCAATCAATGAAACAAGCTCCCAAATGGAGTTAAAATCGGGGAGGTGTTTCTACTTAATTAGAACCTCTCGTTCTTCCTTCATATCCCTAACTTCATTCACCTCCTCGGGCTCGATGTTCCACTCCATTTGATCATTCAAAATTAGTGGTAAGGGTTGGCTAACGGTCATGTCTCTAATAGTTTTTTAATAGGGAAACATGGAAAATAGGGTGGATGTGAGTCCCGAGTGGCAGTGTCAAGTTTGTAAGCCGTTGGACCTATTCATTGTAGCACAATGTAAGGCCTAAAAAATGAGAAGCTAGCTTCTCATTCACTCTCCGTGCTATGGATTTTTATCGATAGGGACACAACTTTAGATATACGTGATCCCCCACCTCAAACACTACATTACAACGATACTCGGTTAACCATTTTTTCATGCAATTTTGAGCAATCTATAATCGATTGTGCAACTCTACAAGAGTTGTATCTCATTATCTTAACAACTCTTCTAGCTTATATTTGGCTATTGAGTTAGATGAATCATAATTTACTCGGGGTAGGTGGCAATCTTTCATAGATCATCTTGAACGGGGAACACTTAATGGAGGAGTGATAGGTGGTATTATACTAGTATTCTACCCACGAAAACCCATTTAGACCACTCCTTTAGTCGACTACTCATAAAGCATCTCAAGTAGGCCTCAAGGCAATGGTTCACCACCTTACTTTGTCCATCACTCTATGGGTGATACGGTTTGCTCTTATTCGAGTCGAGTTTGTTGAAAACGAAAAAGCTTCTTCAAAAAATGGCTTATAGAGATCCGATTTTGATTCGACACAATAGAATGGAGGAACCCATGTAGCCACACCATATTGCATGGGAATTCCTCTACCACTTCCTTAGCTATGAATGGATGTTTGAGTAAGATAAAGTGTTCATATTTACTCAAACGGTCCACCACTACCAATATAGTGTCAAAACCTTGGGACTTGGGTAACCCTTTGATAAAGTCCATGGTGATATCTTCCCAAATAGCCTACAAGTAGTGGTAAGGGTGGCAACAATCCAGATTGGCGAGAGAATGTCATATTTGCTTTGTTGACAAGTCGGACAAGAGCTAATGAAGTCCTTCACATCCGATCGTATTCCTTCCCAAAACAACTTGTTGGATAACCTTTTATATGTTTTCAAAAAAACCCCATGCCCTTCCATAGGGCTGAAATGGAACTCTTCCAATAGCTTAGTCAAAAATAAGGAGTCTCGAGTGATGACTACTCGATCCTTATACCTTAATCGCCTCTCGTTCTATACTCCAGGCGTGGTTTAGTCGAAGGGTCGGTCTCCAAGGCTTGCATAATGTCAAACAACTTAGGGTCTTGTCTTACCCCTTACTCAATTCACTTTTAATCTAACAATATCAAACCGGAAAGAGTTAGTGCCTTTATTATGGTAGACACTCGGGAGAGAGCATTAGCTACTCCATTATCATTCCCTAGATGATAATGAATTTCAAAGTCAAATCCCATCAAATTCACCAACCATTTTTGGTATTCGGGGTACCACCTCTTGCTACTTCAACAGATATTTAAGGCTTTGTTGGTTTGTACATACTATAAAATGCCTTCCCAAGAGGTAGTGCCTCCACTTCGCATGACAAACAAAATGACCATTAATTCCCTCTCATAAACCGATTGTAATTTAGCTCTTCCCATCGGTGCTTGCCCGTAAAAGTCAATGGGTCACCCCTTTTGAGATAGAATGACCCCAAGCCCCACCCTTGATACATCTATCTTAACCATAAATGATTCTTCAAATTTGAGAAGTGCCAAGATAGGTACTAACTTTATAGCTTATTTTAGGCTATCAACAACTTAGATGGCTTGGTCCGTCCATGTGAAACTTTTTTCTTGAGCAACTAGGTTAATGGAGCCGCCATTTTCTCATAATCCTTAACAAAGCTACGATAGTACCCGGTAAGCCCTAAAAATCCCCTTAACTCCTTTGGGTTTTTGGGCCTTGGCCACTCATCCGTAGCCCTTACTTTTTCGTATAAGCCATCACCCCTTTCGATGAAATTTTATGGCCCAAATATTCCAACCGTGGCTACCCAAAATAGCACTTCTTGTAGTTGTGTTGTTGGAGAAGGGTTAGTATTTCACACAAATATATCTCATGCTTAGTCATGGAAGGGTTGTAGACTAAGATATCGTCAAAGAAAACCAATACGAATTTTCGAATCTGTTTTCTAAAGATCATATTCATTATGGTTTGGAAGGTTATTGGTGCATTGATTAGTTTGAAAGGCATTACAAGCAATTCTTAGTGCCCCTCATATGTGCAAAATGTCTGTTTTGGGTATGTCTTATGGTTGAACTACGATTTAGTGGTAACTTGAATTGAAGTGCGGTTTTAAAACAATTCTAGCCCTATATAATTCATCCAGCAGTTCATCTATATTGGGTATGGGGAAAAGATCGCGGTATCGTAGCCTTGCTCAAGGCTCGATAATTCAAACAAAACCTCTAGCTCCCATCCTTTTTCTTCACTAGTAATACTAGGCTTAAAAAAGTGATGTTACTTGATCGCACTACACCGGTAGCTAATATCTCGACCACCAATCTCTCAATCTCACCCTTTTGAATGTGAGGATATCGATATGGCCGTACCTTGATTGAGCCTTTCCCTTCCTTAGGCATAATGGCATGGTCATGGTTATGCTCGGGAGGCAATGCCATAGGAGCACCGAACACATTCTCAAATTCCTCTAACACCATTTATAAATCGGTAGCTACTTCTCTTTGGCCTTTACTAATTGGCACTACAACATGGTATAGTTCCAACAATAATCCTTCTCCCTGTCTTTTCACACTTATACTTAATGATTTGAAGGATACAAATGCCTATGTCAAACTAAGATCTCCCTTAAGCACAATCTGCTCTCACACTCGCTCTAATGTCATGGTCATCTTTCTCTAATTATCCCATGTCTCCCTCATTATGGACAACCATCTTAACCCTAGTATGATATCAACACTACCCATGGTAAGAGGTAGAAAATCCTCTATAATGGTTAACTCGGACATCCTCAACTTAACTTGTTTGCAGATGCCATAGCCTTGTAATTTCTCTCCATTATTGATTGTTATGGAATGCCCAATAGTACTCGAAATATGCAAACCCAACTTACCCACAACATTCTTGGAATGAAATTGTGTGTTGCTCTACGATCGATCAAAATTACTATATCCGTGTTTCCTATGGTTTCCCTCACCTTAAGAGTGCGAAGGATGCCTATTCCTACCACTTAGCTTAAAAAAAGTTTCATTCCATTAAGTGTTAACAACTCTTCTACATTCTCCGGTCGTGTCTATGTGTCTTCCCCTTCTACCTCCTCTTCACCGACTATGAGGACATGAAGTTTCCTATTCTTGCACCTATGCCCGTGTACCATTTCTCATCACAATGATAGTAAAGCCCCTTCTCTATGTGAGCTTGAGCTTCTATAGCCGTCAAATGCCAAAATTTAGCACTTGAGTTTGAAGAAGAAGCGAGAAGATAAAGGCGAGATAGTAGAGGCATGGGTGGGTTTGAGTTCAACTCTATTAGATAGGAATGACACGGGATTTAGGGTTGGGTTCCTTCTAGTGATAGTGTTATAAAAAGGAAGGAAATGGGATGGATCTACCTATATGATTTTGGAGGGAGCCTATGAGGTATTACGAGCTCCAATTTGAGTTGGATTAAAAGGGAGATCTTTGGGGTATCGATTTGTGGGCCTTGGATTCGGTAGCTTATTTTTCTTTTGAACTCGAGTTGTAGGCAGCATGGTTCCTTTAAGCCCAATAGGCTTAAGGACTCTTAGCTACTGCTCCGATTTTCTCCTCCAGCCTATTGATAAATATAGCCATCATATACTATTCCTCCATCTTCTCTATTGCTCGTAGCTATCATCTTGAATTGGGCACGATACGCGATCATAGTTTTAGTCCGATGAATAGCGAAGAAATACGGAATGATGGTTGCTTCATCTAGGCCAAGAAATCTCTAGAGCATCCGCAACTTCAGCTACTCCCATAAAGAGAATGGATCTTCCCTCTTTCTAAATCTCAACCATGATTATGCTTTTTCGTGTCAAAACACACGCCCACTACCTCAAGCTTTTGAGAACTTGTTAACGACGAAAGTACCTATTCGTACGAAATACCCAAACATCCGGATCTTCCTTCCTAAAAGTTAGGAGGTTGAGCTTTTTAGGTTGGCAATCCTTCTCCATAATCCTTTCGCTAATGACAAAGTCTCCACTGGACCTTCCATTATAAGCATGGGTTCTCTATGGGTTCCACTAGTTTCTGTGTGGTCATTGGCCCCAATGGTTTACTCCTTAAGAATAACTCTAAATGTCTCTTCCATCCGATGTGCCATAGCCAAAATATTTATTGTAAGTTCGGCGATCCTTCTCCATAATCCTTTCTGCTAATAACAAAGTCTCCACTGGACCTTCCATTACAAGCATGGGTTCTCTATGGGTTCCACTAGTTTCGTGTGGTCATTGGCCCCAATGGTTTGCCCCTTAAGAACAACTCTAAATGTCTCTTCCATCCGATGTGCCATAGCTAAAATATTTATTGTAAGTTCGGTGATCTCTCCCTCGAGGGAGAGTAATCGCTTCAACTCATTCTCAACATGCTCTAGCCTTGATTTCATTTTAGTAATGGACATTACCTACAAGGGATCGATGCTCGATACCAAAATCATAGAACACAAATGTGCAATTGAAAGAACCAAATGAAAGAATACAAAACACATACAACATAAGAGTAATCTGTTATAATCTTTTATTGAAATAAGCAATGTTAACAACAATCCAAGAGGTTGTATCTCTACTTGATAAGTTATCACTCAAAATTACATGAATTCTCCCTTGATCCCTTCTTCACGAGGTACTAGCCTATATATATTTTCCCTTGGTCAATTATAACCAACTTTAACCCAAGAATCCTTTCTTTTGTCTAGAATGATAGGTTGTTACCCCTCTAACAAACTACACACATCTTACACCATGTAACCAAGAAAGCGAGTACATAATTTAAAGGAAACCACACTCGAATTAAACAACTCCTCTAGCCTTGCCACTACTCGCTCTACTCGGGTTTGTTGGACTTCTTCCAAGTTCAGCTTATCTAGCCTTAGTCCATCCTTATTCAGCCTTGCCCTTACCTTTCCTTTTATCTTATATACAAACCTCACTACGAGCCTAACAATCTCCTCCTATATCTAGGAGGTCCTCTAAGGACAAGGAGAAGGGCGACTACAAGTCCTTCCTTATCCTTTAAGGATGAGGAGTTATTTTATATATGGACTATTTAATTATTATCTTTAAAATATTCAACCTTATCTAATAAGGTTGATGTTTAGCCTCCCATCAAAATATCTTAAGCCTTTTAATTAAACCTAATAGGTCAAAACTATTTAGCCTAATTAATTTATTTGAATTATCCAAATAAATATTCTTAGATTATTTTGGCAGAGTCCACATTAGAAAACAATTTCTCAAAACATCATTTAACCTAAATTAAGAAACTCCTTTCCTTTTAGGTTCTTTATTTTCAAATCCGAAACTAACTTCCAAATTAGGAAATCGATTTCTAAAATAGAAAACTTTTTATTTTAGGAAACATCCATAATTAAGGAAACTTTTCATTTTAGCAAACTTCTATAATTAGAAATTTTTTTTGTATTTTTGCTTCTCATTTATAATGTGAAACTTAAACTTATGTGTGTGACTCAATAGGTCCTAAATATGTTGGCAATGTATCAAGAATAAAAGACACCTCTTTTGTTTTTTGATACATAAATCGAGATTGACCTTTAGCAAGTCATCATGACTATCTAATTCTATGGGAGGATTAGTTAATCCATTATTACCTTTAACGAGCATGGTTACCATATAATTTAGTCCTCACGTCAACTTATCATAGTGTGATCCGGAACTTAGTTATTAGTTTTCTTCGATTATAATCACACAAGTTTTCTTCGATTCATAAATGTCTTAGCTCTTAGAGTAAACCAATTATGCTCTATTAGTATACTCCTACTATGGTCACGAGATTTCTTGAGCAAAAATTTATCAAAGTGAAATGTGATAACTCCTTGAGTATACAAGGAATGACATGTCCTATCTTAGTCATATACCTATCTTCATTGGATTCCTAGTGCACCCAACAAATCGTCCACGTGTAACCCATTAATGGGTCTATCAAAACGAGTGTCAAAGTAAGCCCTCCAATAAGCCAACCGTGATGACTTAAGTCTAAGGACCATTTGTACTCATCTCGTATGAGATTCTTATATACTAAAACCAAATGTATTCTTATGACGAGTCAAGTTCGATGATATATTTTGTAACATAAATTACTTAAACACTTACTTTGGCATCACCGTGTCCATAGATGTGAGATCTCCTACTCGCTATCATATAACATGAATGTAACATTGATAAGTCTATCCGTATATTGTTAGTATCCATTCTTAACAATGTTATGACTTAAGGCATTTAATGATATCATTTATATACGTTAGTGTTTGTCTTACATCTTTTAATCAATCACTATTACAAATGCATATCATAAGAACTTCTATCTAGTTCTATTGAATTTATCAACATGTAAACATAGGAATTGATAGAATGACTTCTTTATTATTATTAAAATAAATGATGCAATAATACATTAGCATGAGCCCATCTAAAAAATGGTTGGATCTTGGGCACTAATACTAATATTGGGTAGTCATGATGCCTTTTTAGATGCCAATCTTGATTTATATATCAAGAGATAAAATAGGAGTCTCGTTGTTCTTGATATATTAATAACATATCTAGGAGCCTATTAAGTCACATGCACAAGTTTAAGCATTCACATGATTAAAGAGAAGCAAAGATAATGAAAAAAAGTTTCCAATTTTGAAAGTTTCCTATTTTGAAAAAGGTTTCAAAAAATGAAAGTTTTCTAAAATAAAAAGTTTCCTATTTTAGAACTCAATTTCCTAACTTGGAAGTTAACCTAAAATAAAAATGAGTTTTCTAATTTAGGTTAAAGGGTATTTTAAAAAATTATTTCCTAATGTGGGTTACCTAAAATCACCTAAGTTATTTATTTGGATAGTCCAAATAAATTAATTAGACCAGAATGATTTCGGCCTAATAGGTTTAATTAAAAGTCTTAAGATATTTTGATAAAAGGATAAATATCAACCTTATTAGATAAGAATGAATGTGTTAAAGATAAAGATCAAAAGCCCACATGTAAAATAACTCATAATCCTTAGGAAGCAACAACCATAAGTCCAATTAGGACTTGTTGTCGCCCTTCTTCTTGTCCTTAGATGACAAGGAAACTCTCCCCTTATAAATAGAAGGAGAGGTGCGGCATAAATAGACGATTTAGAAGGAAAGAAAATTCGATCAAGCAAGAAAAATAAAAGGGACACACGACACAAAATAAAAACTAAGAGAAAATTATTCTCTATAACCCTAGCATACCATCTCTTATCTCATCTCTTTAGGTTATCAAAAAATTATCCATATTAGATTTCTATAGAAAATACTACATAAATCGGAAAATTTAGAGCTAGTACTCGTCAATTTTGAGTGCTTCTTTATGGGGTGCTTGGACTGCGTGGATCATCAATAGAGGTCAAACACTTGGATAAATTTTCTGTTAAAGAATTTAAATTTACGCTACAAGAGGTAATTCTCTATATTCATTGCTTTAATTCATGTATATATAGTTAGTTAATTCGACGACATGATCTTCGACACTTCGGATGGAGGAAAATTTTTATTTATTCTACACCTCTATAGGATACATGATCCTTTAGTAAGACTTTTAAGTATTGTGCTCATACTATAAGATTGTAGTTAGAGATCATACACCTATTAGCATAGTGATGCCAAAGTAAGCATTTAGGTGATTAATGTTAGAAAACATATCACTGGACTTGACTCGTCATGAGACCCTATTTGATTTAGTCTATGAGAATATCATACGAGATGGGTGCAACTAGTCCTTTGACTTGAAGTTATAATGATTATCTCATTAGAGTATTTGTGTACTTTGACATTCATTTCATTAGACCTAGTAAAGGGTTGCATGTGGGCGATTCGTTGAATACACTAAGAATCTAATGGAGATAAGTGGATGGCTAAGATAGAATATGTCATTTCTTATATGCTAAAGGAGTTATCATATTGTACTTCGATAAATGTCCGCTAAAAAAATATTTTGCCATAGTAGGAGTATGCCAATAGAGCATAGTTGGTTCACTCTAAGAGCCGACATATTTGAAAATCAAAGAAAACTTATGTGATCATAATTGAATAGACTAATAACAAAGTTTAAGATTGCACTACGATAAATTAACATTAGAACTGAATTGTATGGTAACCATACTTGTGAAAGGTAATTGTAGATTAATTAATTCTCTTAGAGAATTGAGAAGTTTGATACCTTATTAGAGATCAATCTTGATTTATGTATCAAGAAATAAAAGAGGAGTCATTTATTCTTGATACATTACCAACATATCTAGGAGCCTATTAAGTCACATGTATAAGTTTAGGGATTCACATAATAAAAGAGAAGTAAATATTTTGGACAAGGTTTTTAAGTTTTTAAAGTTTCCTATTTTGGAAAAAAGTTTTCAAAATGGAAAGTTTCTTGTTTAGGAAAAAGTTTCCTAAAAAGGAAAGTTTCTAAAATTAAAAGTCTCCTAAAATGAAAAGTTTCCTATTTTAGAAATCAATTTCCTAATTTGGAAGTAAGTTACCTAAAAAGAAAACCAGTTTCCTAATTTGGATTTAAGGGTAATTTGAGAAATTTTTTCCTAATGTGAGTCTCTTAAAAATATCTAACCCAATTTATTTGGATAGTCCAAATTAATTAGGCCAAAAGAGTTTGAAACAATAGGTTTAATTTAAAAGCTTGTAAGACATTTTGGTGGGAGGATAAACATAAATCTTATTAGATAAAGATTATGTTTATAAGAATAAGATAAAAAAGGCCTACATGCATTATAACGCCTAGTCCTCTAACAACCTAGAGTCCTTTGTAGATTTTTTGCCGTCACTTTCTTATCCTTGGAGGACAAGAAAGAAACTCCCCTTATAAAAAGAAGGAGAGGTGCAACAAAAAGGGGATTTTGGCTAGGCATACATGACATTATAGGAAAAAGAGATAAAATAGTTTTCTCCCTCTAAAAAACACACCACCTCTCCTCCTCTCAATTAGAGTTGTCATAAAATATCCCCGAATAGATTTTTAAAGTAAAAACATTAAACAAATTAGAAAAAGGTGCAGTTAGCACTCTATAACTTCTAAGTGCTTCTTGTGTGGGTGGTTGGACTGCGTAGATTACTCATAGAGTTTGAACACTTGGATGACTCCAGCTTCGTAATGGTTAAAGTTTGCACTACAAGAGGTAATTCTCTACTCATGCTTTAATTCATATATATACGATTAGTTGATTCATGCCTTAATCTTGGGAGTCTTAGATGAATAAAAATTTTATATTATTTCACACCTCCATAGGATGCATGATCCTTCAAGAACCATAACGAAAGATAATCTATGAAGGTAAAAGGGGTTAACTATTGAATAATGAATAATAGTTAAATAAATTTCTACATGCTCATATAAATGAAATTTGACAAAATCGAGTGTCACGATCCAATCAATATAGTCCAAACTATTAGAATTAAATGTTAAAATGAAAAATTAATAGTATAGGTTAGGTTGAAACTTAGGACCTACCTATCATTTAATAGGCTTCCGCAAGTATAACCCATACCTAGTACACCATAAAAAAGATATAGTGCCTTGTTGACTTGCATTCATTACACTTCAAATGTAGGTGAACGACGATAATATTTTCAATCTATTTAGTTCCTAGGTTGGGGATGTTATTGGATGGACCTAATATTCTTAATTAATAGGGACCTTACACGTAAAAATATAGAGGATTGTGAGAGGAGGTTTGTTGTTGTACATTTGTTTTACTACAAATGTTAGGTAATATAGGTATTTTTCTCGACCTATATAGGTTCTAAGTCGGGATGTTGTAAAAAAAATCATCATCTAATTCAAAATTAGTCTAGAAGATATGGCTCAAAGTACCCCACTCTTTGTTTTTATAGAGGTAATTATGGACAATAGCTCCCTTATTAGTAGCTTATTCTGGTAATGGAAAATAAGATTTCCTTAACATTCCAACCCCGAAAAGATAGCCTCATACTCTCTTTATCTCTCTCTTGGCTAACTTTTCTTCTTCAATTGATAATACAAATTATCTCCATCGGGGATTGACGAAAGTGGTCCAATAAAAAAAAAACAAAGAATCACAATTTAAGTGCTTAACCTTCCCTCTCTCCAATTGATAATATAGATTATCTCTATCAAAGAGTTAAAGAAGGAGCAAATTAGCCTTTGGCATAAAAAACATTCTTCGATCACTTTGATCAACAGGAGAAGTCCTTGATATCCTTTCCATTTTATTTATATTTAGGTCAATATTAGGAATAAATGAAATGTTGTGATGTGTTTATGAGATTTGAAGTGTATTTAAATACATTATTATGCATTGAACATGAAAGGGTCGAAGAGTCCACTTTTTTAAGGTGAAATACGATTAGTGTTCAATGCTTCATGATGTAACTAAGAGGATTGGGGATATGCCATACTAATGTTAAACTTTGAATGCATGTGTTAGAGAATCTCTTGTTATATGACTAAGATTCTATATCTTTGTGTTTTGAGTGAATGATTGCCTTTTGATTACTTGCTTGTTTACGGATTTTGTAAAAATATGTTTGTATGCGTATGTGTTATTTGTATTGTTTTTCTTTTACATCTTTTTAGTTATTTGATTTTTTTAGTCTTTAATTATATATTTCAAGATTAGATGTGGAGTCATGTCCTACACACATCACTCCATCTATATAATTATAAACCGAAAGTATTTTGCCTTATGTTCTATAGAGTTAGCAAGTGATGCCCTAAAGGGTTTCGCTCTAGGTAAACACTCATAAAAATTCAAACTTTCTTATTAGCTACCACCATGTGATGGGAAATTGATGATTTCTATGATTGTTAATGTTGTCATGGTCAGTCCTAAGTAAGCCTATTAAGTTTTATTGACTAGAAGTTACCCTTTTGAGACTTAGATAAAACCTACACATTCATGGAGTGGCTACAATCGGACTTTAGGACCATCCTACCTTATTAGAAGCACTAAACAAGTCCGATGTGTTTAAAACCTTGACTAAGATAACTTGGTCATTGTAACACTTTCGATCTAGGACCTAAAAAGGTTGAGCGTATTACCGGCATTAACTTAGATTCGGCATGCAATGAATGAAAGCCAAGAAGCCTCATTTCCGAACATTTTTAAATTATTAGCAAAATGAATATTTTTGTATGGGGTCTCTAATTAATAAGAAATAATAGCTCTATAATAATTAAAACTTAGGTATAATTTTTTTGACGAGTTCAACCAATACTAATTACTACTCCCACATTATGTGTAGAAATATCAAATGTTATAATATGGTCAAAAATCCATATTCTTGAAATCCAAATTTATCATTTAAATAAAATACCTTATATTAAACTAAATTGAACCATGTTTTTTATTTTTTCTAAATTCTTTTTAGAAATTTATATTTAATTTTAAATAGAAATATTTCATTTTCAAATATTTTATACAATAAAGCGAAATTATTTTGAAGGATCATGCATCCTATGGAGGTGCGAAGTAAATTTTTTTCCTCCATCTATAGTGCCCAAGATCAAGTCATTGAATCTATCAACCATATATGCATAAATTTAAAGCAATGAATAAAGAATTATCTCGTTATAGTGTAGATATAAATTCTTTTATTAGAAATGTCATCCAAGTATCCGACCACTATTAATGATCTACTTAGTCCAAGTACCCACAAAGAAATACTTAAAATCGGTAGGGTGCTAGCTTCACCTTTTCCGATTTGTGTAGTGTGTTCTATAGAAATCTATTCTAAGCAATTTTGCGACAACCTTAAAAGAGAAGGTAAGAGTATAGTGTGTTATGGTTTTGGAGAAAACTATTTTATTCTTTTTTCTCTATTTGCCGTGTGCCCTAGTGGGTTCTTAGGGTTAATTTCTTTTTTCTTCTTTTGTTTTCCTTTTCTTTTGTTATATTACCTTACCTCTGTCTCTCTCATATAGTTATAGGAGATTTTTCTTATCCTCCAAAGACAAGAAGAGGGATGGCATTGAGTTCCTTTAAGGACTCTTGGTTGTTGCTTCCTCATTCTCTAAGGATGAGGAGGTATTTTATGTGTGAACTTTTGATCATTACCCTTAAAACATTCATCCTTATCCGATAAGATTGATGTTTATCCTTCCAACAAAATACCTCAAGGCTTTTAATTAAACCTAATGGACCAAAACTATTTTAGCCCAATTAATTTATTTGGACTATCTAAATAAATAATCTTAGATTACTTTAGGCGGGTCCACATTAGGAAATAATTTTTTCAAATACCTTTTAACCTAAATTAGGAAACTCATTTTTATTTTAGGTTATTTATTTTAAAATTTGAATTCTAAAATAGAAAATTTTTCATTTTAGAAAACTTCCTAATTAAGGAAACTTTTCATTTTAGGAAACTTCCCATTTAAGCAACCTTTCCATTTTGGAAACCCTTACCAAAATAGGAAACGTTTTTCAATATTTTTGCTTCGTATTCATCATGTGAATGCTTAAACATATACTTGTAACTTAATAGACTTCTGTATATGTTGGTAATATAGCAAGAATAAAAGACTCCTTCTTTATCTCTTAATACATAAAAAGATTGGTCTCAAGCAAGGTATCATAATTATCCATTTCTTTAAAAGGATTAATTAATCCATTATTACCTTTCAAGAGCATGGTTACTATATAATTCAGTCCCGAAGTCAACTTATCATAGTGTGATCCCGAACTTGGTTATAAGTCTTATTTGATTATGATCACACAAGTTTTCTTCGATTCTAAAATGTCTTAGCTCTTAGAGTAAACCAACTATGCTCTATTGGTGTATCCTACTATGGTCATAGATTTCTTGAGTAGACATTTATCGAAACACAATGTGATAACTCTTTTAGCATTCAAGAAATGACATATACTATCTTAGTTATACACCTACCTCCATTAGATTCTTAGTGCGACCAACGAATCGCCCACGTGCAACTAATGGTCTATAGACTTAAAGTCATCACAGCTTATCCCATTAAAGTGGCTGCATGTGGGCGATTCGTTGGGTGCATTAGGAATCTAATAGAAGTAGATGTATCACTAAGATAGGAGATATCATTCATTTTATGCTAAAGGAGTTATCACATTACACTTCGATAAATGTCTGCTAAAAAATCCATGGCCGAGCAACTGGACATGAAGGTCGGACAGCAAGCCAATGGCCGGATGCCCTCGCACTAAGTTGCTTGTCATGGATAGGCATGTATGAGCACACTAAGCCGAGAGTTTGGGCATCAAAACACGTGGGCCCTCAAGGCTCAAAACCTATGGGCCTAAAGTGACCCCAATGCCTAAAAAGGTTTTAAAATTAAAATTTAGAGAAATTTTGATAAATTTATAAAATGATCAAAACCATAGATTTAAAATTATTTTATGAATGAAATTTTTTTATTAGTATGCCATGTATCAATATAATTAAAGCATGGGTGAATGGTACGGATGAGTTGATCTAGTTTTATGAGTGAATACTTATATTTTTTTGGATAAATAAGACCTACGTGTCCCGCCTTCTCTATTATTATATGTATTTCTCTTCTCATCTTACTCACCTCGAATGTAACTCGAGGTTTCTTTTTTCAAATAAATGTAAAAATAAAAGATGGGAATTAGAATAGATGGAAGGAAAAGATACCAAGAAATGAAGACATTCATGAAGAATTTATAATAAATTTTCACCTAAAAATTAACCCACTAGTCTCCTTATGGCTCGAGGGATTAGTACTATAATTCCATTACCATTCATCGGTCTATGAGTCCTACATGAGATGTATGTATGTTATGAGATCAATATTAGTATGCTTGTTAGGAATAATATGATTATTTTTTAGTATGCATACTAGGATGAGACCCATCATATTAAATCCTTCTAATAAAATGTTAAGTTAATTGATTTTTAATGTTATGAGGTGGGAACTCTCTTGGTCATTATTGGCTTATTGAGATAACTCAAGGTCACCTCTTCCTTGAGGGAAACAAATCATGGGCTATGCGATGTCTCCGAACGTTGGGTCTAACTTAAATGAGTTATTGGATTTGTTGAGATAAGTCAAGGTCCAATAAACTTGTAAGCAATGATTGTTATTCACATAAGATGTAATTAGATAAGGAGTTGTCATGTCAATGAAATTAGGAATTACATTAGTTGTAATTGGTAAGGGGTTACCCACCTAATCCTTCATGTATGGCCTATTGAGATAACTTAAGGCTAATACATGTTAAAGAATGAGATCCTAATCCACTAAAAAAACGAATCAAAAAGTTTTCTCAAATCCCGTATTAAAGGTTATAGAATTTACGGAAAATTATGAGAGCAAAAATAAATTTTACTTCATTAATTTATTATTTGTTTTATGTAATTTAATTAATCAAACCGTATGCTTTTCTATCCTATCAAATTGCATAGTATGATTGGGAACACATTGATACGATCGATCACCGATAAAAATAATGCCTTTAATGGTATAAACTTTCTTAACTCGGGAAATGAATTTGAGGATAGTTCTCTAACATGAGAAAATTCTCCATACGATAAAGAAACCTTTTCTAACTAAACCTCCTCTAGATCAAGCTAAAGCTCATGTAGCATGGATCAAACATAGAGATGATGTAATCGCTACTCGAACATCATTCTTATCGCTATGGCGTTGGAACATAGATACCAACACGGAAGCTCATAAGCTTTTGACATCATAAAAAGCTTAAAAGCTTATTTTAGGAGAATACTAGGCATAAGCGATATGAGATAGTGAGGAAAAGAGTCAAAATGGATGAGGGATCCAACGTCAAAAAGAATGTTACTAAAATTATAAACTATATCAACAAACTAATCGAGCTTGAAGTAGGAATGGATACTAAATTATCCATTTACCTAGTATTGCAATCGTTGTTTAATAGATTTGGACGAGTTCATCATGAACTTCAATATGATGCACATGCAAAAGACTCTTGGAGAGTTGTTATCCATGCTAAGGGAAGCTTAGTCTGAAATTAATAAGAAGAACAAAAGTTTTATTCTTCTAGTTAATAAGGGAATGGGTGCGAGTAAAGGGAAAAAAAGGCTAAGAAGAAGAAAATACATTCATAAATATTAAGCTATAAATAAAGGATTACCTCTTATAGCACATATCTATTTTTTTTCCAGTAAAAGCCATCCAAGTGTCCAACCTCTATTGATGATCCACGCAATCTAAGTATCCATAAAAAAGCACTCAAAATCAATGGTGTGGTAGCTTCACCTTTTTTGATTTAGTATTTATTATAGAAATTAATCCTAGGCAATTTTGTAACAATCTTAAAAGAGAAGGAAAGAGTATATCTTGCTAGGATTTAGGAGAAAACTATTTTCTTCTTATTTTTCTCTCTTGGCCATGTGCCTTTTTCTATTTTTAAGGCCGACCAAAATTCTCTCTCTTTAAAATCCCTTGTGTTAGCCCAAACTCTCTCTCTCTTTTATATATTTATAGAAGAGTTTTCTTGTCCTCCAAGGACAAGGAGAGGGCGACAATGAGTCCATAAAGGACTCTAGGTTGTTGCTTTCTTAACCTTCAATGATGAGGAGTTATTTTGCATGTGGACTTTTGATCATTATCTTTAAAACATTCATTCTTATCCAATAAGGTTGACGTTTATCATTCCATCAAAATATCTTAAGGCTTTTAATTAAACCTTAATGAATCAAAACCATGTTAGCCTAATTAATTTCTTTGGGCTATCTAAATAAATAATCTTAGATTACTTTGGATGGGTCCATATTAGGAAATAATTTTCTAAAGTACCCTTTAATCTAAAGTAGAAACTCATTTTCATTTTAGGTTATTTACTTCTAAATTTAGAACTAACTTCCAAATTAGGAAATCGATTTCTAAAATAGAAAATTTTCCAATTAAGGAAACTTTCTATTTTAGGAGATTTCTCATTTAAGCAAACTTTTTATTTTGGAAACTCTTTGCAAAACGAAAAACTTTCATAATTGGAAACTTTTCCAATATCTTTGTTTCTCATTTATACTATGAATACTTAAACTTATGTGTGTGAGTAAATAGGCTCCTAGATATGTTAGTAATCTATCAAGAATAAAAGACTCCTCTTTTATCTCTTGATACATAAATCAAGATTGGCTTCTAGAAAGTCATAATAACTATCCATTTTTCTTGGAGGATTAATTAATCCATTATTACCTTTCATGAGCATGGTTGCCATACAATTCAGATCCTTATGTCAACTTATTATAGTGTGATTCAAACTTGGTTATTATTCATATTCGATTATGATCATGCAAGTTTTCTTCGATTCCTAAATTCTTAGCTCTTAGAGTAAACCAACTATGCTCTATTGGTGTACTCCGACTATGGTCGTGGATTTCTCGAGTAGACATTTATTGAAGTGCAATGTGATAACCGCTTTAGCATACAAGAAATGACATATCCTATCTTAGTCATACATCTACCTCCGTTGGATTCGTAGTGAACCCAACAAATTACCCATGTGTAATCTATTAATGGGTCCGTCGAAACGAGTGTCAAAGTGCATAAGTCTTCCAATAAGATAATTGTGACAACTTCAAGTCTAAGGATCATTTGTACCTATCTCGTATGAGATTTCCATAGACTAAAACCAAATGAGTTCTCATGGTAACTCAAGTTCGGTGATATGTTCTCTAACATCAATCATTTGAATGCTTGCTTTGGCATTACCATGCCAACAGGTGTGAGATCTCTTATCGCTATCATATAGCATGAGCATAACACTCATAACTCTATCTCGTATATTCTCAATATCCATTCTTGACAATGCTATGAATTAAGACATTTAATGATATCATTTATATGCATTAGTGTTTGTCTCACATCATTCGATCAATTGCTATTACAAATGCATATCATATGCCGCTATCTAATTCTACTAAATTTATCAACATGTAAACATAAGAATTAATAGAATGACTTATTTATTATTATTAAAATAAATGATACAATAATACATTAAAATGAGCCCATCCAAACATGGTTAGATCTTGAGCACCGACACTTACAAGACCACATCAAGTATTTATGTTATTAACGCTAATCTTTTTATTTCTAAATTCCACCCCATGAGTATATGATACCATATATACATTTTTGAAATATATAAGAGCTTAGAAAAAGGAAAGAAGGGAGAATATCTACATGACTATAATGGGTCAAGAGTTGGATCATTAAATGTAGGTATTTATGAGCTAGCACTATTACTTAGGAATGTACTAAGACTCAATCATTATTATTTTAGTAGAGACTAAAAGATCCCATTTTCATTTCTTGTTTTGAATAAGTATTTCATTTTTAAGAATACATATTATTTTTAAAGATGAGTTTTTATAGAAATATTTTGATAATAATTATACGTTTTGAATATAACTCCCAAGTGTATAACATAACTACTAAAAGACTCAAATGATCTAAATAACATTAATTAATAGCAACGTTAAACCTAGTCATATAAGTAAGAATCCCATATCCAACCTATTAATACAAATGATATTTAGAATTATTTGATGATGTCTAAGAAATCTTGTTTACTTGGAAAAGAGACATGGATACCTTTTAGTTAAAAAGAAGAAAAAGTTACTAATTAATAAAGACCTTCAACATAGAGATGCATATGGGCTTATGTTCACCCAAACAAGAGGAGAACATGCTTATCATATAACCTTTAATGATAGTGGATTATGTTTTAGTTATAAGACATAAGTCCAAAACATTTAAAATATTTAAAAGTTTAGACTTGAAAAGTTATGACACAAACTAGCAAGAGTATTAAGACATCTCGATTAGATCGAGAAAATGAATACTTGAATGCTAAAATTTTAGATCACCTAAAATAGAATGAGTTTCTCTATAGACATCACATGTTAGACATGACCAGATCCATAATGAGTCGAATTAGTATCCCTATTTATGGATAAATACTTATTAATGTAATTTTTTCATTGAATAAGATTTTAATTAAATCTACTTAAATAGATCACATATGAGATATAAGAAAGGAAAGAAAATGAATTCATCTTTCCTTAAGATTTGAGGCTTAAAAGTGTATGTCAAAAGGTTTGACAAAGACAAACCGAAGCCTAAAATCAATAAAGTACAAACTTGTGAGGTATCCAAAGTAATGGAACGATGTCAATGTCTCACCACTAGAACAAAGTGTTTTTCATTACTAGGCATACTATATTCCTTGGGAAGGAATTTATGGATGCTAAAAATAGAAGGAAGAAATTTAAACTCAATAAGATTTGAGTAGACTCACAAGTTGATACTTTAATAAAGGAATCATAAAGTAGAATGATTATAAAGTGTTATAACTCTCTCATAAACAAAAACACAAGAACTTCATAAGCTTAAAAGAAATTCGTTAAAAAGACAAGAGGATATGATTTTCTTGTCTTAACATATGGTGATGTGAGCCATAAAAGGGATGATGAAACTAATACTTTTGAAATGACAAGTGTTAGACATTGATTCCTAAAAAAGAAAAATGAAAAGGATGTGTAAATGACACATCTTGACGGTTCCCAAGAATATGCAAATAAGATTTACAAAATGCTAAGGTCCATTAATAGACTTAAGCATGCCTCTAGGAATAAAAATCGACGTTTTTATAAAACGATCAAAGGGTTTGATTATTCATCAAAAACAAAGACGAACCTTGTGTATATAAGAAGTTAGTGAGAGCCTACTAGTCATGATTATTCAATATAAGATTACACCTCGACTATACTATTATCATGCTACAAATTATAAAAGATTAAGGAATCTAGAAGAAATTTTTAAGGGATGACATGGGAGAGTAACCTATAGTCTAAGAGCTTAAATCTATAGAGATAGATCACTTAGAGTGTGAGGAGTCTTCCAAGGTAGTTACAATGACATGATACTAAAAATTTTAGTGTGAAACAATAAAAAAAAGATTCGTTCCAATGTCATATAACTTGATCACTTGAAATGTGAGGAGTCTCCCAAGGTAGTTATAATGACATGATACTAAAAAGTTTAGTGTGAAAAAAAAGAAGATTTGTTCTAATGTTATATAGCTTGATGATTGAAAAAAAGATCCATAACATAAGCTAAGGAACCAAGGTTGCATCAACGATTTAAGCATGTACTACATTGCTACCACATAATTATAGAGATAAAACGGTCGTGGTAACATAAGGATAAAAAAGGTCCACGCCGACGATGACATAGTTGAACCCTTGACTAAGCCTTTGTCACAACCGAAACATGAAACCCTTACTTGATCATCGGGATTAAGGGACATGGCTGGTTGGCTTTAGTGCAAGTAGGAGATTGTTAGTATAGGTGCCCAAGATCTAATAATGTTTGGATGAGTTTGAGTTAATTTATTATTCCATTATTTATTTTAATAATAATAAAGAAGTCATTCTATTAATTCTTGTGTTTAATGTTGATAAATTCAAGTAGAATTAGATAGAAGTCCTTATGATATGCATTTGCAATAGTGATTGATCGAAAGATGTGGGATAAACATTAATGCATAAAAATAGTATCATTAAACATCCCAAGTTGTAGCATTGTTAAGAATGGACATTAACTATATACGGATAGACTTGTGAGTGCTATGCTCATGCTATATGATAGCAATAGGAGATCTCACATCTATTGGCATGGTGATGCCAAAGCAAGCACTTAGGTGATTTATTGTAGATAAGATATCATCGGACTTGACTTGTAATGAGAACCCATTTAGTTTTAGTCTATGGGAATCTCATACAAGATGGGTGCAAATGGTCCTTAGAGTTGAAGTCATCACAGCTTGTCTCATTAGAGGATTATGCACTTTGAAACTCGTTTTGATAGATCATTGAAGGGTTGTATGTGGGTAATCATTGGGTGTACTAGGAATCTAATGGACGTATGTGTATGACTAAGATAGGACATGTCATTTCTTATATGCTAAAGGATTATCACATTACACTTCAATAAATATTTGCTCAATAAATTTATGACTATAGTAGGAGTATACCAATAGAGCATAGTTGATTTACTCTAAGAGCTAAAACATTTGGGAATCGAAGAAAACTTGTATGATCATAATCGAACAAGATTTATAACCATGTTCGAGATCACATTGTGGCAAGTTAACATGAGGACTCGAATTGTATGGTAACTATGCCGAAGAAAGGTAAAAAAGGATTAATTAATCCTCTTAGAGAATTATGTAATCATGATGCCTTGCTAGAGGCTAATCTTGATTTATGTATCAAGAGATAAAAGAGGAGTTTTTTGTTTTTCATACATTGCCAACATATCTAGGAGCTTATTGAGTGATACGCATAAGTTTAAGTATTCATATGATGAACGAAAAGCAAAGATATTAGAAAAGGTTTCCAATTTTGAAATTTTTTGTTTTGAAAAGGGTTTCCAAAATAAAAAGTTTCCTTAAATAGAAAGTTTCCTTAATTGGAAATTTTTCGAAAATGAAAAGTTTCTTATTTTAGAAATCAATTTTCTACTTTAGAAGTTAGTTCCAAATTTGAAAATAAATAGCCTAAATAGAAATGAGTTTCGTAATTTAGGTCAAAGGGTATTTTTGCAAAGGGTATTTTGAGATTTTTTTTTAATGTTGACTCGTTTAAAATAATCTAAGATTATTTAATTGGATAGTCCAAGTAAATTAATTGGGCTAGAATGATTTTGGACTATTAGGTTTAGTTAAAAACCTTAAGATATTTTGTTGAGAGGATAAATATCAACATTATTGGATAAGAATGAATGTTTTAAAGATAAAAATTAAAAGTCCACATGTAAAATAGCTCTTAATCCTTGGAGGATACTGAAGCAAGAACCCGCAGTCTTTAAGGGACTTATTACCGGCCCAAGGACAAGGAAACTCTCTTATAAATATATGTGAGAGAGAAAGGTGGGAAACATAAGGAAAAAAGGAAAAGAGAGGAAATTCAGCCGTAATTAAAAAGGCCACTAAGGCACACGAGAAACACCAAAAAAATTAAAAGGAGAAAATAATTTCTCCTAAAAACCCTAGCACACCACACTTTAAGGTTGTCACAAAATTGCTCGAATAGATTTCTATCGAAAACACTATACAAATCGGAAAAGATAGCGATAGCACCCTATCAATTTTGAGTGCTTCTTTGTGGGTACTTGGATAATGTGTATCATCAATAGAGGCTGGACACTTAAATGAATTTTTTGCTAAAAGAATTTAGATCTATTCTACAAGAGATAATTCTTTACTCATTACTTTAAATTCATGCATATATGGTTAGTAGATTCAACGGCTTGATCTTGGGCTCTTAGATGGAGAAATTTTTTTGTTTGTTTCGCACCTCTATAGGATGCATGATCCTTTATAATTAATTTATCAAGTTAACTAATGAGACAATATTTAACATAATACCTTTACTAAACATTCAAATCATATCATTTATTATTGTAAACTAAAATTGCTTAAGTTATCACCAATATACATAATCAAAAATTAAGTTAAGTGAAGGTGAGTTTTCTCACACATTTTACATAGGAAGTACACATATGGAAAATCTTTGATATTTCTCAATGATGGTTCTTATTTATTTTCCTTCTTTCTTACACCATAAGAAAAAAAGGTGAATGATACTTAATAAGTTTAATCCATGCATGAATGCACGTGATGCATCATTTAGAAAAACCTTTTCATGTCTTTCAAAGTCATTTTTTTCTTCGGACGTACCCTACCGATTGTGTATCTAATCAGTCGTCTTTAAAATCATGCAATTATGAAAAATTCACAAAGTACTAGGTACCTTCCAATAACACTTTTCTTTACATACTAAAAGTATCTACTAGATCATTCTCTTAGCATACCTTTTTCTTTTTTCTCAAGAGAAAGTGATCATTCCTTTGCATAAGCTTAAGAAGATACCTAGCCATTTCTGTTTTGGAAACCTTTCTTTTTCTTTTTCTTTCATCAAAATCATAAATTTAAAACTCTTTCACAATTATGATATGCAAATGCATTAAGATAAACCTCAACATGGATGCTTATAACCTAAAAAACATGTAACATAAGTAATAAATCAAATATATGTTTCATAACATTTAAGTATGCATGAAAATCATGTATGAACAATCAAACATAAACAATGACATGTAAACCATCTTTGGCTGAATTTATCAAGCAAAATAATCAATCTTTTTTAACATGAAAGTTACCATTTTTAATAACATTTCATACCTCTAAACCTTAAAAATATCATTCAATTTCAAAACTAACCATTTCCCTTATTTTCTTCATTTTGATCGAGAGTTACCAAATGGAAAACTAACTTCCATTTGGTTATTTTATCTCAAATTTTCACCTCTAACCCTTTAACTTAACATCTTTCATCATTCATACATTAATTAGGTTAATTATATCAATCAACCTAAACTTCTTACTAGGTTTGATCTTAAACATGAGAATTGATGGCTTCTAGATTTTTCTTCTTTTTCCTTCTCTTTTTTTCCTTCTTTTTTCCTTAGATATTTTCTCTTCTTTCTTCCTCTCTTTGCTGACTTGCTTCTCTTGTTTTTCTCTCAAAATTTCCAAAATATTCATGCTAGAATAAGTCTCCTAAAACTAATTAATAAGTCTCCCAAAACATTGACATGTTACACTTTATTCCTTAAACTTTTAATTCTTGCAATTGGCCTCTCTAATTTTAGTCCGTAACTTTATAATTTTCCTCAATATAGCCTTTATCCTAGGCCTTTTATGAGGATAATTTAATTCCTTAAAGTTACTTAATCATTCAATCAAGTACCTAAACTTTTAATTTTTATGATTAGGCTCTTAATTTTTGCAATTGCATCTCTAGGTCAAAGCATAACCATAACATCTAATAGTACCAATCTCTAATTCAACTCTTACTTATTCCACTAACATTTCAGTATAATTGTACTCGTATTTCTTTTATCCTTAATACAAGTATAAACTTTCGTTCCTCATGTTTTAATAAATATTTTTTATTAATTAAATAAAATATTCTTACAATGTATTTACATTTAAAAAGGATTTTGAGATGACAATATTCCATCCTCTCCTCCTTACAAAAATTCCATCATCGAATTTCCATCATGATCACTAATATTTGTCAATTATCATGAATGACCCTTAATAATTGACATTAAACTTAATGGTTCTAAACCTTTATTCATGAATCCTCTAATTCTTGTTTATCTTTATAGTATAACATCATTTTTCTATCCTTTTGACAAGAGTATGTACTAAATTATTCCCTCATGAGACCTCTTTTCATAACTTAAGTGTATTCATTAGACCATTTCCTTTACATTCCTTTTAGATCTTTCTCTTGACATGTTCTCTTTTAAACATC
This sequence comes from Dovyalis caffra, assembly GCA_963924115.1. Taxonomy (NCBI): domain Eukaryota; kingdom Viridiplantae; phylum Streptophyta; class Magnoliopsida; order Malpighiales; family Salicaceae; genus Dovyalis; species Dovyalis caffra. The sequence goes on from CAWUPB010001108.1 coordinate 14,785,277, forward strand.
CAGAGGTATCCATCAAATCATTTCCTTTACATGCTAAAGTATTCATCGGATCATTCTCTTAGCATGTCTTCTTTCATTCGGCATACAAGGTTTCATTAGATCATTCCCATTGCATACCTTATAAAGAGTATTCATTAGATCATTCTTTTTGCTCGTCTTTCCCTTAGATATCTCCTCTACATAAAACGCCTTATATGCTTTACCACATTATCTAGACAACTTTTCCTTTCCTTAAATATGATCCATTCCTTTTCATACATAATGGCAATCATGCCAACCTTGTAAAGAGTATCCTATAAATTATCCTCTTTGCACTCATGCCAATTATTTTCATATTAAATACTTAATGCATTTCTTTTATCCTTTACATTTATCGTATCATATCTTATTGCTATCTAAGCAATGTTATTAACTATTCCTCATGGTTTGTTGCATTTCTAGTTAGACTCGTAATATTATTATTATTAGAATTCTTCATTGGTGGCATTCTATGCTAACATGAGTATATTTACACACCTTGTTACTTTCCTCTCTTTTATTGCTTATTAATAATTCGACCAATAATATTTTCACATTTAAACAATCATAGTCTAAATAACATTCACATAATATCAATTACATATGCTATACAAAACATGCATTTACCGAGCATCACTTACCTTTTGTCCTTATGTGTCGTTGAGACTCGATTTGTGTGTGTTTAACCAGTCATCCTAAATCTAACTACTAAGGTCAACTTGCGTTGATACCACTCTATAACACCTCCAACCTAGGACCTAGATAGGTCGAGAGTATTATCGACGTTGACTTTTAATCGTAGTACAATGAATGCAATCCTTATTCCTTAACAATTTCAAATTATTAATAAAATGGATATTTTCATATGGGGTCTTTAATTAATAAGAAATAATAGGTCCATAATAAATAAAACTTAGGTATAATGTTTTTTGAAAATTCAAATAATACCAATTAATATTCCTAAATCATGTATATAAATATTGAATGTCATAATTTGGTCAAAAATCGATATTCTTGAAATCCAATTTTATTATTTAAATAAAATATCTTATATTAAATTAAATTGAACCATGTCTTTTATTTTTCTCAAATTTCTTTTAAAAATTCATATTTAATTTAAATTACAAATATTCCACTTCTAAATATTCTATACAATAAAATAGGACCATTTGAAATTATTTTCATTTAAAAATAATTTAATTATATGTGTTACATTTAATTAGAAAATAATCAATGAATAGTAAACCATTAAAATGCCATTATTTTTATAAAAATTTCATAGCCTAGAAATTTATTTAATTAATTCAATTTAACACTTAATATGTAACACTCTCAACCTAGGACTTAAAGGTTGAGAATATTACCGTCGTTAATCTACATTTGAAGTGTAATGAATGCAAGCTAACAAGGCATCGTGACTTAATGAATAGAGTGAAATCTATGTCTTAGAAATTTAATATTGGTCGGGTAGGTCCTATACTTTAGCTTAAAAGATGTTATAAATTTTTTGCATTTGATCTACTTACTCGGGTACTTGGAACTCGGATTTGAGGTTATTTGCTAGTTCAAATCCTTTCTTTACTAACGATTGTAATTTATTGAGATGTAATTCCTTATTATCAATTATTATTATATTACTTATTCTCTTTCATATTTATTATTCTTTTTATTTAATGATTAAGTAAGAAATTCTCTTAAATATTTAAGGATGTTAGCATGCAATGAATAATTTAAAATAACTACACTACTATTAGTACACTATCATTTTACAATCGAGTGTTTTGGTTCTAACTACATCATTTTAAAGTACTACACTTGTTCATTTTTTTTAATATAATATAACAAATTCGGACTAATTCTAGAACATGCAAGTCAATAGCTAGTACCGTAAATAAAATCACATCTAGTATGTCCACTCGGATCCCGAAGCCCCATCCAAGGTATAACCGTCCGGTGCATTCCTAAAAATCAGTTTTGTAGAGAAATAAGCCATAGTATCTTATTTATCTACACCACAAAGAACTATATGAGCTACAACCTAGTAAGTTAATGCATGCATGTAGTGTGCATGCATGTAGATGCATATATAAAATACCGATATATATAAGAAATCCTTTTTCTCTTGTTATAAAATATCTTATAAACAATCCGAAAATCCTTTTTCTTCCATTTAGGTACTTTAGGGTTTCCATAACATATTTCTAGTGAACTAGACTCTGTCCATGGACGCGTCCTACCGAGCCTCTAAAAATGCACGTCCGCACTTGCTCGACCCTAAACCATTACCATCACCGTATGAAAAACCAATGAAGCCCTTTCCTTAAAACCTCAAAGTCATGAGAATCTTTTCCTTTAAAATCATTCCGATTGCTATCGGATAACCATGACATAAAATATATTTTCATGAATTAAAACATTATTCATAAGCTAAGCATGCGTATGTAATTGTGATGAACCAACAAGTCGTATGAATTCATGAATGCTTACTTAGAATAGTTATTTAACCAAGTCATAAGAATTGATATAAAATTGGACAAGCATAACAACATAGATAACATCAATCCAATATAAACTAACACAACCATCATTGGCACATCAATCACATTCAAGCATAACCATTATTCATAACCTAATGCATTCATATAGCATTTGAAAGAACATAACCATAACATAAAGCAAGATTAACATTTTTGTTCAATTTCTTTATTCATTAAACTTACCTTTCGCTTTACTTTCCTAAATTCGTTTCCTTAGATTCTTAATTATCTTTGCATTTTTGGTCTTTAACAAATTAAGTATCACTTCATGTTCCAACCTAACTAGGTATTATTTCATTGATTTCGGAGGTTCAATTTTGCTTTAGGCCTTAATAGGCCTAAGGCCCAATTTTTCCTAACCCAATTTTTCTTTAAATTTTTATGAGTCCTTTTCATTCTAAACCATCATTTTACCATGTTTTGAGTCTGAATCATCACATTTAAGGTTTAAAACTTGGTTTAAACCTAATTCTCCAAAATTTCCATTTAGGCCTAAACTTGACCTCTTTAGAATTCTAACTTTTTCTCCTCATTTCGTCTCACCAGTTTAATACTAAGTAGCCTAGATAGGTAAAAACTATAGTAATTAATTTAATTAAAATTTGGGACCCGAAATCCGGTCCAAACCCGTATTGGGCCTTAATGGGCCGAAGCCCATAAAACCCATTTTCTTTAATTTTTAGAAAATTTTCCATTTCTACTCATCAAAAAAATGCTTATTCAAGTGTAAATGACCCATCAAACCAGAATCAAATTGCTTTGAACTCAAACGCTAATTTGTTTAGTTTAGGCCAAATATAATTTCTAAAAATTAGTGGATTTTTCTTCAATTAAAGTGTAATTTTTCATTCCTAAACATTAATTCATGCTCAAATTAGTCAAAATCAAGTGCCAAAACATCAACTAAATGAAAGAATTCGCCCCAAATTTGGTTCATCAAGAACCCTAACCCTAATTTTTTCTTGATTGAGAAATTAAATCAAATCAAGCAATTAAACATGAAATTGACTTGAAATTAAGCATACTTGTGGTGTAGATTAGGTTAATTTACTTGATTTAGCTTCAAATTAACCTTGAAAAGGTAGGTTGCTTGAGAATTCTCTTCCTCTAAAAACACTATTTCTACACTTAGAAAATTCAATGAAATATTCACCATATGTAGAAAAATTAATAAAATCATATAAAATAATCTAAAAGCCTTATAAAAATTATTCTAAATAAACAAAATATTTTTCATACACAAACAACATGCTTTAATTAATTTTCTCATGGAATAACTACCATTCATTTATCGAAAAATCACTAAAATATTCTTTAAGCATGGAAAAATATTTTGACCCTTCTAAATATTCTTTTAAGTTTCTAGTAATTATGTCTCATTCTAATATATATATTTTGTTTTTACACGGTTTTAATATTAAACTTTTATTATATTCCTATTTTAGCGATTAACAAGCATTACATAATAAATTCATTTGGACTCTTAATTAGAGGTTTGACCGTTCAAAACAATTTTTGTACATACGAAACTCGTGGTTTGAAATTAATTTGAACTAACTTATCTAATTAGTTTATAAAATTCATTTATTCATTAAATCGCATTTAATGATTTAGTGTTCATTTAGTTTATTATTTTTTTTTTTTGGCAAACAAGGAACAACACCCCGACTATTGTATTGCAATAAACATGGAAAAATACAAAGGGGGACAAATCCGAGTCTAGTCCAACATACTAGGAAGACTAGAAAGCCTAACCCTTGAAATAGTAGTTACAATAAAAAACCTAAAACCTAAGAGTATTAGTGAAGTATTAAACCTCTATCGAGAAAAGTAACTAGGAGCCGCCACTAAATGGAATTAGTCGAAACCATGATGATAGTTGTACAAACCCAACTCGTCATCCGAGAAAGTTGTGCGATATGAAGCGAGTAAGTCATTGGCCAAGACTAAAACACCGCAAGAATTGTGTTGAAAGGCCTAATCTATTAGCCAATCTGCTATCTTATTTCCTTATCTATGAACATGTTGAATGATAATCTCATTAGAAATATAAGTCCAACATGCTTTGAAAATATACGTGAGGTGCCAAGGACATCTAGAGTAATGATATAGCCCTCCTAGGATCAATGAGGAATCACCTCTATAATGTCAAAACATACATAATACACTCGACACATCTTTATTCCTTCTAAGAGAGCTAAGGCCTCTCTTTTAGAATCTGTACTAGGGCCAAAGAATTTGGAAAAAGCCATAATAAAATTCCCCCTCTCATCAAGGAGGATACCACCACCACTACAGAGATTATCCCTCGAAACTTCATTACCTTTTAGCTTTAGTTTACCTAGATAGGCTAGCTGCCATTTAATCCATCTTCCTCCGATCTGAATTATGTCTTGTACTTGGATACCCAAAGCTTTAAGACATAGGCCATCATGGAAGGAGGGCTTACATTTTGGCAAAAATAAGGCGAGTTAATTCATAAAGCCTTTTAACCACCCTATGTTGAATTACACTCCCATTAACATTATCTCGCCTTAAATATTGCTTTGTTTCTTGCTAACCAAAGTTCCTAAAGGATGTAGTTAAACATTTTCATGTGAGAGAAGAATTTTTTGAAGCAAATTTACTTCTAGACGATCAAGCTCGAAATTAGTTCTATAACCTAGGGAAATATCTAGAATGTTGCTAAAGAAGTGCCATCGATCCTTCGCTATGTCACCATGGATGAAAAGATGTTCCTTTATTTCCATCTTACTATTACTACAACAACAACACTTTGAAACCTGTCTAGATACCACAATGTTGTATATTAGAGTCTACTCGCTAGAGCATTGTGAAGGAACTTCCAAAAAAAAAATAAATAAATAAAAACCAATTTTTTGAGGAAACCATTTGTTCCATAAACACCTCCACCATTCAAACTTGGGTTTAGTGACTATGAAATTCATGATAATCCTTCATGTTGAACAAACCATTCTTCGAATCCGAGTTAATAAAGTGTGTTTCTAATGGTGTCTTTCAACTATACTAGACTTAGCTTTAGCCTTACCCTAAGTAGTAGAGACATATAGCTAACATGTTCTCATTTTGCTTGGGCTAATAGACCTCCATATCCGTAGAGGTAGGAATTATAAAATCAATTGTTGTCCATTTATCTTCTCACAACTCGATGTTATCTCGCTTCTACAACCCATATAGAATGATGTAGGAGGATAGTTATAATAACTCGAAGTCGTTATTAAACAAGTTAGAATATATTAAAGGTATATGAAAACTATTATGTGGGCATAGGATAATTATGAAGGGACTCGTTAGAATATTCGGTGCATTTCGTGGAATTTTTTATGCATAGTGAATATTTCATTTCTTTTTTTGGCGTGTGAATATTATCCTATTATGCAAGATAATCATTTTAAGCATGTTATTTGTGCTTGAAAATTATTCCGTTTGCATAGAATATTTGCTCGAGGGTTGCTAGAATATTCTATGTGTTTGGATGAATTTTTTCATGTTAGTGAATATTTTATTTGAATTTTTGATGCATGCATAATACTTTTTATGAAAATTAATTATTTTTAGTATTTTAAATGTGCATGAAAATTATCCAATGGGCATAGAAAAATTGTTAGGGTGGTGTAGGAATATTTCATGCACTTAGGTGAATTTTTCTATGGTTAGTTAATATTTTCTCGTAGGAATAAATGCATTTTTACGCATAATAATTAATTTGAGATCTTAAATGTGTGTATAAAAATTATGTAAATAATGATTAAATTATTATAGGAAGCATTTGAATTTATTATGAAAGGAAATTAATTTTCGAAAATGTGTGAAATAAATTATGCATACATAGGCACTTAATTACATAAAATTAAAAGCTTAAGCTTTCAAATAAAATTATAAATAAACTTGAGGGGGCAAAAACTTGCTACAAAAGCTTGAAAAAAGGACCAAAAGGAAATCAATTAAAATTGGAAGTATTAAAAGTTGGGGTATAATCGAAAAAGTATGACAAATCAAGGGACTAAAAATGATATTTTTAGCCAAATTTTTTTTACCTTGTCCAATCATCGTACCTCCTTAATTATTAAATGTAATAATTGACTATCCAAATAGATGGCTAGGAATGAATGAGATGGAAGGTTAAGATTTAAAGAAAGATGGATGGCTAGGATTAAACTAGATGGATGGCTAGGATTAAAAGCAAAATCAAGGGTAGAGATTAAACCAAATGAAGGGCCAAGATCAAGTTAAATAATCAAAAGTCTATATGAGCTCACTAATAATTATGGGTAGAAAAGATGCAGAAAAATATTGAAAAATTGGAAAATCCAAGACTCTTGCAAAATTTTCATAGAAAATCACCTAAATTTTCACCTAAACACTTTAACTCACCCTAAAACACCTTAGTAAGCCTAGAATTTAAGTTAGAACATCAAAATTTCAAAGTAGCAAAAATTTAGCTCTTAGCCAAAAGTTAGAGAGAAAAACGAGAAGGAAAAGTTTCAAAGCAATCCAATCTTTCAAAGGTTAATTTGAAACATTAGAGGTAAGTTAACCTCACCTACATCACAAGGAAGGGTTAATTGTTGTCAATTGATTTTTTTGCCCAATATGTTCAAGTTTAATTGCATAAATTTTAAAAAATTAGTGTCGTGGTTCTTGATGAAAGAAAATTGAAAAAATGATCTAGACATGAAAATTGATACAATTGAAGTTAGAATATGTTAATTGAATATGAAAATATGTGTTAAAAAAAAATTTCTTATCTTATTTCATGGTGGACCATTCGGCCCAAATTAGGTAAATTAGGGTTTTTGATATGTTTGTTTATTTGATAATTGATTGATTGATTATGTGTTATGTAATTGTTAATAGATGATTTAGCAAGAGAAATTATGTTAAAATAAAAAGATTCACCTAGTTACATTAAGCATACATTTGGCCAAATTGAGTGAAATTTTGGGTTTTTAATGCTTTTGGTCCATAAATGTTTGATTGGTTAATTTCAAATTAGTCAAGAATAAAAAGATGATTTAGCATGAAAAAATTCGACCCAAGTAAGGAAGAATTAGGGTTTTTAGACATTTTTTGTGTTTGAATGTTTAATTGATAATTTTATGATGAATTAATTGTAATGTTTGCGTTTAAAGTTTGAGATTTGATGTTTGTGATATCATGATGAATGTCTATGGAAGTTGTGAAATGGTTGAATGCTTGGTGCCATATATCGTTATTTGATCGATGATGTGAAATGCGACATTTTGTGATGATCCATATCAATGGTTTATGTTGAACTCGTGCATTGTGAATGAGTTGGTATGAAATGCAAGGTAATGTGATTATGGTGCATTTCATGATGTTTGGCATGTTATGTCACAACATAAATATATGTTACATAGGACATGCATTACATGGTTGACGAGTATTATGGATTTACATTAAATGCAAATGCATGCCAATTTATGGGAAGATTTAAAGTCATGAAAAGGATTTCCTTCATGGTTTTTCCAAAGGAAATGGGAAAATATTTCTTGGTTTAAATGGTTTTTCATGACTTTTCATGGTTTCATGGTTCATGGTTTTCATGGCTTCATGGAAAGGACTTCATGGTTTCCATGACTTTCATGGTTCTTGATTCATGGTTTCATGGTTTTTATGGGTTGAGTGGGTGTATAGACATACACTTTTATATACTTGATAGGACGTGTCCATAGATAGGTCTAATTTTTCAAATAGATTATAAAAACCCCGAAGTCTAAAGACAAGACATCTAAGCACAATTTTTTTTTCCAGAATGATCATGGTAAAGATTTCATAGCATGGAAAATGATTTCTCAAAAGACATGTAAATAATTTTCATGTGCATTTCACTTACATACATTTCATGCATGATTTACTTACCGAGTAATAGCTCACTAAGTTCTAATGTACGTAAGAACCAAAAGTAAGGAATAGTGGTGATGTTGAGTAATAGCTCACTAATCTAATGATGTAAGAACCGAAGTAAGAAATAGTGGTGATGTTCGCTTGCGAGTTGACTATTGAAGGATGTCTCTATCGAGTGTATCTTACGTGTAGATGTAAGTTAGAGCTACTTTACACTCGTAGTACTACTAATGCTTGGTATTTTTGGTTATGTATTGGGTATGGCATCACTGTTTTATAATATAGTTAAAGCTATGAAAGGGGTACACGGTTAGTTAGAAATGAGAAAGTTGATGTAAATAAATAGGCAACTTTTGTAGTAACGTAGCATAGAATTGGCTAATATGTAAAATATGGATATGTAATAGTTTTGTAGTTTGTAGTGGTAGTTTTATTTCCTTAATTACTTGTATGCTATCATCAACAATAAAATGTGGCTAGGAAAATGATAAGGAATTAACCATAGTAAATGACAAGAAAAGAAAGAAAAATGGATTAATTACCAAATAATGGATAATAATTAAATAAATTTCTACGAGCTTATAGAAAAAGAATTTGACAAAATTGAGCATCATGGATCTAGTCAATTCAGTCTAAACTATTAATATAGAAAAATTTAATAGTGTATTTTTGGCTGAAATTTAGGACCTACCGACCATTTAATAGACTTTCGCAAGTATAACTCATACCTAGTACATCATACGAAAGACACGAGTGCCTTATTGGCTTGCATTTATTGCACTTCGAATGTAGGTCAACAACAATAATAATCTTAACCTAATAGGTCCTAGGTTGGGAGTGTTATAGATGTGGCATCAAAGTGCAATTTATCGAGAAATTAATGGAAGATACAAGTAAGATACACAAAAGGTAACCTTTAGTAATCAATAGGCATGTGTAGTGATTGATTGTTATGATTGCTTAGTGTATATGTGTGATAAATATGAATGGCATGATAATTTATTACAAGAAATTATTATGCTTGAATTTGATATGCATAGAATGTTATAAGTGAATGTGTTATATATGATGATTGTGAATGATATGATTGAATTGAATGACATAATATATGTTGTCTATGCATATAAATTAGAGAGAGGGAAGGGATGCCACCGAAAAAAGTTAATAATAATGATAACTTTAGCAATGGCTAGAAGTCGAGCGGAATGATTATGGATCCGGAAGAAGAGTTAATAGAGATGCTTAAAAGACAAGCAAGAAATGATGGAACAACAACAAGTGAGGCAAAAGGAACACATATAAAGGATAATAAGACATGATGGCTTATGTCGATCGAAGCACGACCACTACAAGAACCGAAGCGATGGAGATTTTCCAAGGGTTTAACCTAAAGGAATTTAGGGATGGCCCGAACCTCACTATTGGGAAAATTAAGATTTTCATTCAAAGGTCTATGGATACTTATAAGGACATGGTAATGAAGGCGCTTGAAATTGAGATAGATCAAAAGGAATGGACATGGATATCTCCCAATAAAAATCAAGGAGGAAGTACACTAAATAAGTTCCAATGCAAATCTAGTTGGAAAAGACCTTTCACTCATAATTACCGTAAGGATAATAAGAAAGGAAAAGAATTAACAAGGCCACCTATGTTAAGAGAACGAGACATACCAATTTGCACTAAATGTGGTCGCTCGTATATAGGAGAGTGCTTGATTGACATGAATGTGTACTATTTTTTTCAAGAAGTGAAACACCGATCTAACTACTATTTAAAAGAGAAATCGATCGAAGGGTGACATGTCTTTGGATGACTATACATGATGACACTAGAGGAAGGAGATAATGAGTATGCTAACATCATATATGGTAATATCATAGTCTCCAATCTTATTGCATATACATTGGTAGATTTAAAAGCCATATATTCATTGTACAATCATTGTTAAGACAATCGGGTTTGGTAGCTAAAGTGTTAAATATTATTTATGAAGTGGCAATCCTATCCGAAGAGTCCTTGGACTCGTGTTGATAGTCAATAGAGGCCGTACGTTTTGACAACTTCTTTCTTTGTGGTTGCTTAGACCGCATCAATAATCGATAAAGAAAATTTTTTTTTATTCCACTCATCGATATGATGCATAATCCTTCAATTAAAACTAACCTTGCTTTGTTCCTCAACTTACTTAATTCTCTTTCTAGTTCAAGGTTGAAAATCAGCTTTCCTAGTTGAGACTTGGTCAAACACTAATACTAACCAAAACATAAGAATAGTTAACATTATCCAATAACAATAAACTTTAGTCGCAATCCTCGACAACGACACCAAAATTTGATGGTGTGTTGTACCACTAACAAATTAATAATTTATTTATGTCCTTACTAAGTTTTTAATCATGATTATATAATTAGAGCAAGTAAGGGTTGAACCCATGACAAAAAGGGATTAATCAATTGGTTTGAGTGTTCTTGTGTGTAAAAAGGAGGGTTTTGTGTGTTTGAAATGCTTGCAAATAATATAAAGTAATAAGAGATAACGAGTATGCGAGTAGCTTGGTTGAACTTTAATATCCGCTTTTGATTTGGTCATCGATCATTGATTAAACAATTAACTCATCTTAACATGAATATTCATCGTAAAACAACAACATGTATGTTGACTCCAATGTTTCCTTACTTAGTCGTTAATTGCATAAACAATACCTAATAAGTTCTCTAACTATGAAACAACTTACTAAGCATTAGATAGATTTAATCCAATAACAACATTAAGATGAGAAAGATAGATGAAGCTAAGCCACCTTCCTAAGTCCTAGAGAAGATGTAACCTAGTTTTATATTTTCCAAGGAATTGAACGAAAACATCACTAATCATCAACTCCTAATTACTATCATAGATAAGTTTAGACAAGCAATTACACGAATTTGAATACTTAGCTAGCAATAAGTAATATGAATAAACAACTAGTGTGCACTCTAACCGAATTAATCATACAACTATGAACCAATCATGTGAAAAAATATAAATTATCCAATAAAGTTAAGTTTAGAATTAAAAACCAATAATCTCACGGTGATTAACCAAAAGCTTCAACTTGATTGAACCAAGAAAGAAGTTTTGTTGTTCATGACACAAAGAAAGAATTCTATTAATAGTTGTTGTAGAAATCTAGTCGGAGGGAGACTAAATAATACCCTAACTATTCTATTTATACAAAAAAAAATAGGCTTACATCACTTTTTGAGTCGGTATTTTCTTATCACATGGCTTGATGTATAAAGTTACATAGTTTGCTACTTGATATCACATGATTTGCAACTCGAAAGATTGGATTACACATGACCGTGTGAATTTGTTTACAAACCATATAGCCAAGCTTTTACTCATATAGATCTTCTTCTTGTTAGCCAAATAAGCATGTGGTTTTGTATTGCAAGCCATGTAAAGAACTCATTACCCATGTGGAGCTTCTTCTTCAATGTCATATAGCCACATAGATTTGCATGCTTTCCTTCTTTAAGTCACATGGATATGTGACTTTTTTAAGTCACTTTTGATGACTTCTCTCTTTCTTGCTTAAGTTTTGGGTTTCTTGGCTTCGATTCATCATTTTTCCTACAAAATCCTTGTCATCTTGTTCTTAAACAACATATTATAATATAATAAACATTAAAAAGTTCAATGAATTAGAGCAAAAAAATCATGCATAGGTCCCTAATTCAATGTGATTAGGTCCTTAATTCTATAAAACTTATTTCACATGTTTTTAAAAATTAATTTCTTTCTATAATAAATTAAAAAAATCCCATAAGAATTTATTCATCATTTATATAATTTTTATATACTTATTTAAGCTCTCAAATTAATTACTTTGTCTAAAAATTCTCTTATTTCTATAGAAAATATTCCATATGCATAGAAAAATTCATTTAAGTTTATGGAATATTCCTACACTTCCTTAGCGATTTTTTTATGCCCATTAGATAAATTTTAAACACACTTAAAATACTTAAAATAATTAATTTGCCTAAAAAGCACTATTCATGCATTGAAAAGTTCAAATAAAATAATCACTAAACGTAAAAAATTAATCCAATGGCATCGAATAATCTAGCACCCCTTTAGCAAATATTCTATGCAAATAGAATATTTTTCATGGACATTCAAATTGCTCACATTTATTTTTCATAAAAAAATTATTATTCATGCATTGAAAATATTATAAAATATTCTATCAGCCTTTTTGCAATCATTTGATGCCCATAAAATAGTTTTCTCATACCTTTTAATATAGTTATAATTTATTTAATAACAATTTGGGGTATTATAGCCATAACCCTTAAATTTAGATTAATTAGGTTAATTGGTACACATGGATTAGTCAAAAGATTATTTGTTGAATTGATTGGTTTAAATCTAATAACTCGAAAAAATAAATTTTAGGCTAGTATAAATAAGAGTAGTAACTCGCCTATATTTCTAGAATTTTCCCTTCTTTTCTTCTCCTCTCCCATTCCACTTTCTTCCCAAAAAACTTGTCCCAACTTCCTCTTTAATTCATAAGCTAATCAATTATTTATTTAGATTAGGAAGACCATAAGTAAGAGGGTTTAAGCGGAGTTTAGCTAGCTTGAAAATTAGAAAGATTAGAGAGTTAGGATTGACTTGGGAGTTGAAGGACAAATTGTAAAGGTAAAATTGGTGGTCAATTAATCTTTAAATTGTGATACTTATAAGTGGTTAATAATGATATTGAAATGCAATTGCTTTGGATTTTTTGAATGCTTGAGGAATTGATTAGAATGAGGTGAGGTCTTTGAGACCCATTTAGGGAAAGATGATTCAAGTGATTATAGTAACTTGAATAATGTTTAATTATCTTGGGTAAGTGAAATAATAAGTTAATTTGAATTAGAATTATGTGAATTTGAGAATTTTAGAGGTTAAAGATGATGAATAACGATAAATTTGAAAATTTGGAAAAATGAGGAATTAAGCTATGTAAATGTAGTTAAAGGTTAATGGAGTAAGTATTGGATAAGTTAAGAATTGATTATTTAATCAAAGGTTGAGTGATTAAGGTTATGAGTTTGAGGGTTATCATAGAATTAATTATCTAATTAAGGATTGATAATGAGATATAATTAGATTGTTGTTGCAATTGCTAGAGAGACTATAGAACTAGTCAAATCCTATTCATATGAGTAATCTTGTATTTCTAATCCTATAATGATTCGATTGTTTTGAATTATTCCTAGTTACATGATATTGATGGTTGTCTATCACTATATGTTATTAGATTGTTCGGGGTAGGTTACTCTTTCTCAACAATCTTGATACATTCAATCTACTCGATTCTTTATTATATTGTTAGTGGATATTATATAGCATATTACATTTTAAACTCCTTGATTATGTTCATCATGAATCATTGTTTAAGAATGATTTAGAAGCAGTTTTATTAAAACTTAGATGAGAACGAACATCATAAATTTGGAAATATTTTCGCATTAAAATGATTTGATATGAATTGAAAAGAGATTTGAATGTATTGAACAAATGTGAGTGATTTTGATTTGTGTTTTTTGAATTGAACATGAATATGTTAAATTAGCTATTTTGAGTATCCGTATAATTTCTAACAATGCTTGCATGGTATTTGAAATACCAATTTAAAAATTATATAATTATACCTAGTTCTCAAAAACGTTTTCAAGACCACCGAGGTACCTAGGCTGTTGGGGGTAACCTTTGAGCTCAATGATATGAGGCTTTAACTAGTAGGAGAGTATAATACTTGCTCATTTGTTAACCAACATATGGAAACCTAGTCATGAGGGATATGACCTTTGGATGTTTGCATCCAATGATACATTATTACCCCACGGTGTATAAAAACCTATATATGAGATTTCATATGAATACAATATATATATGATAAGTTTTTTGATTATTTAATATGAAATGGTTTTGAACCATTTGATTTTAATATGATTTAAGCTATTGATATGCATGTGTTTGAAGAAACTAGCATAACATGTTGAGTAAAATTTGAACGTATCGTCCTTAGTTCATTTTTCTCCCTTAGTATGCTATATAATGTCTACTCATTGAGTCGTTGATTGATTACCTCTCATTATTTTAGGTTTGCAGGATATTGAGGGATCACTTATTACTTTCTATGGCTACTCGCTTAAAGTTGGCATATTGATTGTACGACTTTTTTTCTTTATAATACTTCTTAGAACTTATATTTTGATTTGTTTTATTTTAGAAGCTCTATAGTTATAGGTTTGTGTCTTGTGTCAAATATTATTTATGAATATTGATTTTGGATATTGAAATATAGATTGTATTGAGGTCTGTAATAGATGTTTACTAAGTTATAATAATGTTAATCGAAATTCTATATGAGTGATATTGGTTTGAGGACTATAGTACAAGCTTGATCAAGATTTAAGATTTAGTTTAATATCTAAGGCTTGCTTAGGTTGGGGAGAGCCTCACGGTCCTCTTGGTCATCACACTCGGTCATGGTTTACTCCCGGGGCCATGATAATTGTTGGTATAAGAGTATAGGATATGGAGTTTAGGATAACTACGGAGCATAGGTTCTATCCTAATCCATGTTTTTGCCTTGAATCACATGGATCAATATGCTAGTGTGCGTTTTAGTCCCTATGTTATAATTTTGAATTGTATGTGAGAAGTAGGGTTTTATCATACAAAATTCCTTAAATTGTTTGCTTAATTTTGACACAAAGCTGTGTCAAATTACTCTTCAAACCATGTCTTTTAGCTACTGTCCGTGTGACATTTCTTTCTTTTGTGAACAATTTTATCATGACACACGATTGTATCACTTTTGTCCTAAAACTATGCCAATTGCTTCTACTCGTATGGATTTCTTTTCTTTTTTTGATTGCAATTTTATTAGTTAGGCACAAGGCATGCCTAATTTGCTGATAAATCATGTCAAATTCTTTCTACCCATGTCTCCCCTTGTGCTTAGAACATACACGTAAGTGTTAAATTTACTCTACAAACCATGTTGGATCCTTTTTTCCCGTGTCTCTCTTTATGCTAAGACACGTACGGGCATGCCAATTTTTTAAATGAATTATGCTCGAACCTTTCTTCCCTATGTTCTTCCTTATGGTCGGAACACGTACGAGCGTGGTACTTTCTTGTATAAATCGTGTCTATCCATTATGACTATGTGATTTTTTGAGCAAAAATCACGCAAGCGTGTGTTAATTTGTTCTTCAAACTTTGTGAACTCCTTTCTACCTATATGCTTCTTTTGTTCAACTTGATTTTTATGTTTATGTTATTTTCTTCTCTATGCTCTCGAATTTACATTTTCCTTAGAATAGGTTTACTCATGCTAATTACTATTTCCTTCTTGTAAACTCAAGATCATTATCTCATTTAATTATAAGCAAGCCTAATAAAAGAGCGAGATAAGATTTACATAAATTAAGCATTAATTATGCTGCCTTTTAAATTGTTTCTCTTGAATCGTACTAAATTTTGATTACATTTTGTATAGGCTACTATGGTAAGGACTAGGTCGGGTGATCATAGAGGAGGTGCCAAGGTCAAGGCATTATCTAGACCTTTATAGTCACATGGCAGGTCTAGTGTTGGGAAGAATAAGACCCTAATATAATGATGCCAACCGACATCATGGTCGGGTTTCATGCTATATATAGCATACTGTAAAGATGATGGCCGAGTGTATTTAGCAAAATTTTAAGATTATGGCAGGATTGATGTCTACCAATCAAGGATTGGATGAAGCTAGTACTTCTACAGTTGGTACTCGAAGGGGATTAGTGAGGTTTGACCCCTATGTGGCGAGTTCTTGAAATTAAAGCTCGTTAACTTATTCGGATGATAGGGATGATGAGGACTCGATGTACTTCATTGATAAGATAGAAAAGAGGTTATTAGTGCTTCGATGTCCTAAGGAGAGAAAGGTTGAATTTATAACATCTATGCTAGAAGGAAGTGTTAGTGAATGGTATAAATTGGACAAGAAACATGATTGGTTTTAGGGAGAGCTTGAGGAAGCTTTTTCTAAAGGAGTAACTATCCGAAAGTATTAAAGAAGAAAGGGCTAAGGAATTTAAAAGATTAGTGTAGACTTTTGATATGATAGTGATGGAATATGATAGAAGGTTTCCAAAGGTAAGTTGATATGCTCCGAAATAATATCAAATAAGGGGGAGAGGGTGAAAAGATTTATGAATGGGCTAGTAGATCAACTCTTTATTGTATTTCATCCTCAAACAAATGGTTAGTAAAAAAGAATAATTCAGACCTTAGAGGATATAATTAGGGCATGTGTGATGGATCTAGAAAGTAGTTGGAATTATCACTTGCCATTAATTGAGTTCTTGTACAATAATAGTTATCACTCTAGCATCCGTATGGCACCATATGAAATGTTGTATTATAGAAAGTGTAGATCATCAATATGTTGGATAGAAGTTAGAGAAAAAGAACCCTTATAGCCGAATTGATTTAGCTCATAACTAAAAAGGTGTTGTTGATTCAAGGATGCCTTAGGACAACACATAGTAGATAGAAACGTTATGCAAATCCTAAAAATATACATATAGAATTCCAAATTAGTGATTTTATGTTTCTTTGAGTTTCTTCGATGAAAGGAGTAATGCGGTTTGGCCAAAAAGGAAAACTAAGTTGGAGATACGTTGGACCATGTGATATTATGAGATGAATTAGAGTTGTGGCTTATGAGTTGTCGTTGCTTCTCAAGTGTACATCTAGTGTTCCATATTTCTATATTAAGGAAATATGTGCTCAATCCATGTCATGTCTTAAAACTATAATTGGTCAAATTTAATCATGACTTGTCATATGAGGAGTAACCAATCGTAGTATTAGACCATCAAGTTAAAAAGCTACAAAATAAGGAAATTACTTCCATTAAGGTCATTTGCAGGAATAATTTGATCGAAGAAGCCATTTGGGAAGCCGAGGAAGAAATCAAAAGGAAGTATCCTTATTTTTTCATTTACCAAGGTTTGGATAGACTTAAAATTTGAGGATGAATTTTCTTACGGAGGGAGAATGTAATAATGTAAATAAAAAAAAAGGAAATTTTAGGCTTGGATAAATTAGAGTAGTAACTACCTTTATTTCAAGAATTTTCCCTTCTTTTCTCCTCCTCTCCCACACCACTTTCTTCCTAAAAACTTCTCCCAACTTCCTCTTTGATTCCTAAGTTAATCTATTGTTCAATTAGCTTAGGAAGACCATAAGTAAGAGGATTTAAGTGGATTTTAGCTAGCTTAGAGCTTAG
Organism: Dovyalis caffra; assembly: GCA_963924115.1. Classification (NCBI taxonomy): domain Eukaryota; kingdom Viridiplantae; phylum Streptophyta; class Magnoliopsida; order Malpighiales; family Salicaceae; genus Dovyalis; species Dovyalis caffra. Next base: position 14,803,055 of record CAWUPB010001108.1, read on the forward strand.
GAAGCTTGCAAAGCTATGATTGAATTGAGAGTTAAAGGAAAAAGTGTAAAGGTAAGATTTATGGTCAATTGATTTTTGAATTGTGATGTTTAGAAGTGGTTAATGATGATATTGAAATGTAATTACTTTGGCTTTATTGAATCTTGAGGAATTGATTAGAATAAGGTTATAGTTTTGAGACCCATTTGGAGAAAAATGATTCTAAGTGATTATAGTTACTTGAATAATATTTATTTATCTTAGGTAAGTGAAATAAGAAGTTAATTTGAAGTGGAATTAAGTGAATTTGAGAAATTGAGAGGTTGAAAATGATGAATAGTGATAAATCCAAAAATTTAGGAAAAATGAGGAATTAAGTTATGTAAATGCAATTAGAGGATAAAGGATTACCTCTTGTAGCATAGATCTAAATTCCTTTTAGAAAAGTCATCCAAGTGTTTGGCCTCTATTGATGATCCGGGCAATCCAAGTATCCACAAAGAAGCACTCAAAATCAATAGGGTGCTCTCTTCACCTTTTTTGATTTGGTATTTCCTATAGAAATCAATCCCAGTGCAATTTTATGACAACCTTAAAGGATAAGGAAACAATATATCTTCCTAGGGTTTAGGAGAAAATAATTTTCTCCTTATTTTTCTATCATGGCCATGTGCCTTTTTTTTTTTCAAGGTCGGTCGAAATTATTCTTTTCTCCCTTTTCTTTATTTTCTTCATAATCCTTTATGTCGTACCTCTCCTCCTATGTATAGAAAAATATTTCCTTGTCCTCTAAGGATAATGAGAGGGGCGGCATTAAGTCCCTTTTAGGACTCTAGGTTATTGCTTCCTTATCCTCCATGGATGAGGAGTTTTTTTTACATTTGGAATTTTAATCATTAACTTTAAAACATTTATCCTTATCCAATAAGATTGATGTTTATCCTTCCACTAAAAATATTTTAAGGCTTTTAATTAAATCTAATTGGGTAAAACCATTTTTAGCCTAATTAATTTATTTGGACTATCCAAATAAATAATCTTAGATTATTTTAGGCGGGTCCACATTAGAAAGCAATTTCCTAAAATACCCTTTAACCTAAATTAGGAAGCCCATTTTCATTTTAGGTTATTTACTTTCAAATTTGAAATAACTTCCAAATTAGAAAGTCGATTTCTAAAATAGAAAACTTTCTATTGTAGAAAACTTCCTATTTAAGGAAACTTACTATTTTGAAAACCCTTTCCAAAACAAGAAACTTTCATAATTGAAAACTATTTTAAATATCTTTGCTTCTCATTTATAATATGAATACTTAAACTTATGTGTATGACTCAATAGGCTCCTAGATATGTTGGCAATGTATCAAGAATAAAAGACTCTTCTTTTATCTTTTGATACATAAATCAAGATTGACCTCTAGTAAGACATCATGACTACCCAATTCTCTAGGGGGATTAATTAATCCATTATTAACTTTTATGAGCATGGTTACCATATAATTCATTCCTTATATTAATTTATCATAATGTGATCTAGAACTTGGTTATAAGTCTTATTCAATTATGATTACACAAGTTTTCTTCGATTCCCAAATGTCTTAGCTCTTAGAGTAAACCAACTATGCTCTATTAGTATGCTCCTACTATGGCTATAGATTTCTTGAGCGTAAATTTATCAAAGTATAATATGATAACTCGTTAACATACAAGGAATAACATGTCTCGTCTTAGTTATACACCTACCTCAATTAGATTGCTAGTACACCTAATGAATCGCCCACGTATAACCCTTTAATGGGTCCATCAAAACGAGTATCAAAGTGCATAAGTCCTCTAATGAGACAATCATGATGGCTTCAAGTCTAAAGACCTTTCGTATCTATCTCGTATGAGATTCCCATAGACTAAAACCAAATGGGTTCTCATGGAAAGCCATGTCCGAGTGATATGTTCTCTAACATAAATCACCCAATTGCTCACTATGGCATCATCATGCCAATAGTTGTTAGATCTCCTACTTCTATCATATAGTACTCACAAGTCTATTCGCATATAGTCAATGTCCATTCTTGACAATGTTATGACTTGGGATGTTTAATGATATTATTTATGTTGATTAGTGTTTGTCTCACATCTTTTTATCAATCACTATTACAAATACATATCATAAGGACTTTTATCTAATTCTACTGAATTTACAAACATAAAACATAAGAATTAATAAAATGACTTCTTTATTATTATTAAAATAAGTAATGCAATAATACATTAACTCAAACCCATCCAAATATGGTTGGATCTTGGGCACCTACACTAGCACCACCATGTTCTATTCTCTCAAAATATGTTTGAATGTGTAGGAACTTCTTAACTCCTCACATTCACGAAAGGTATACGTATATGCCTAAGGCACCTTATTCATTTCCAAGAGGGTGTAGATAGTCACCATTGAGTCGGATTTTGTAAGCACCGAATCCAATTACAATTCCTAACACAAAGCTAAACCATCTCGAAGTGCTTAGTACCTTAGCCCTAGAGTTAGTATCATCTTCATAATAGTATGCGAAACCTACTACAAAGGAGCTTGAAGAATCATGAATTACTCCTCCACTCGTGCATAAACCTTCTCTAGTTAACCCTTCAACATTTAATTTTAGTTTACCCACTAGAGGGCTCCCACTTGATCCATTTCCTTCTTAGAAGTTTCAGCTCATTAGACTAATGCCTAAGTTTTGCATCTTCTTCAACCCAACTATATTTGTAGTCTTTTCCGAAATAAATAAACTATACATATCTCGAAGGTGTACTATAGCTCTCCTCACTATATCACCTATGCTTATCGGATCATCCTCATACTTTTATTTACATCGACACTTCCATAATTCCTATAACACAAAACAAAAGGCATTGACTTGGCACATACCTAACTAAGTACTAAGTGAGACCTCCGTGCTCGTGCACAATCAACTAATGGGTTCCAATCCATGTTGCATTCAAAGATTCTTCCAAAGTGTCTTTAAACCAATCTAGCAACTTGAGAATTAATAAACCAATGTGTAATAGTTTCTATCTTATGATTCATACAAGATCGAGAAATTAAAACTAGAGGAATAATAAGATCCCGAATACGAGAATCAATCGTTAAGGCTCTCCTAAACCATTTCTATATAAATATTGCCACCCTTGTTGGTATATAAGGGTTCTAAATTCTATTAGGCCATGAGCACTTTGATGAGTGACAACAAATATCATTCTAATAAGCTTTAGTTTCAAATTCCCTCGATTTAGTCAAAGTATAAACTAATCTATCCTTAATCGTATCATCAAACCTCAAATATTGGACCTCTTCTCGCATCGACTTGGTAAAATATGAAAAAATCATCTAGCTCCTAAAAAGCTTCCCTAACTATTGACCTTACATCCATTGGTAACCGAGACTCGGTACAACCCCATACTAATTAACACTTCGGAAAGGCATCGCACCTTTTCCTTTGATCCACCGATCGACCAAGTGAAGGATCATGCATCCTATAGAGGCGTAAAATAAACAAAACTTTTCCTCCATTTAATGGCCCAAAATCATGTCATTGAATCTACTAACTATACATATATGAATATAAAGCTACAAATAAAGGATTCCCTCTTGTAGCGTAGATCCTAATTCCTTTTCCGATTGACCAAGTGTATGGTCTCTATTGATGATCCATGCAGCCCGAATATCCATAAAGAAGCACTCAAAATTAGTGGGGAGCCAGCTCCACCTTTTTTGATTTAGTATTTCCTCTAGAAATCAATCTCGAGTAATTTTACAACAACCTTAAAAGAGAAAGAAAGAGTATATCTTACTATGGTTTGGAAGAAAACTATTTTCTTCTTATTTTTCACTCTTGCTCCTGTGCCCTTTATTATTTTAGAGTTGGTCAAAACTTTGCTCCCCTTTTCTTTAGCTTGGCCGAATATTGCTCTCTTAATTTTTCTTGGTTGAAAATACTCTTTTTAGGTCATTAACCTTACTCCATGCCGTACTTCTCCTCCTATATATAGGAGGAGAGTTTCCTTGTCCTCCAAGGACAAGAAGAGGGCGGCCACAAGTCCTTTTAGGACTCTAGGTTGTTATTTCCTTATCCTTCAAGGATGAGGAGTTATTTTATATGTGAACTATTTGATTATTATCTTCAAAACATTCAACCTTATCCAATAAGGTTGATGTTTATCCTTAAAACATTTCACCTTATCCAATAAAGTTGATGTTTATCTTCCCACCAAATTATCTTAAGTCCTTTTTAATTAAACCTAATGGGCTAAAACTATTTTAGCCCAATTAATTTATTTAGACTATTCAAACAAATATTCTTAGCTTATTTTTGGTGGGATCCACATAAGGAAGCAATTTTTCAAAATACCCTTTAACTTAAATTAGGAAACTCCTTTCCTTTTAGATTCTTCATTTCTAAATTTAAAACTAACTTCTAAATTAGCGATTTCTAAAATAGAAAACATTCCATTTTAAGAAACTTCCATAATTACGAAAACTTTTCATTTTAGTAAACTTCTATAATTGGAAACTTTTTCCAATATCTTTGCTTCTCATTTATAATGTGAATACTTAAACTTATGAGTATGATTCAATAGGCTCCTAGATATGTTGGCAATGTATCAAGAATAAAAGACTCCTATTTTATGTCTTGATACATAAATCCGAATTAGCCTCTAGCAAGGCATCATGACTATCCAATTTTCTAGGAGGATTAGTTAAGGCATTATTACCTTTATGAGCATCGTTACCATGCAATTCAATCCTCATGTCAACGTATCACGAGTGTGATCTCGAACTTAATTATTAGTCTTGTTTGATTATGATCACACAAGTTTTCTTCAATTTCCAAATGTCTTATTTCTTAGAGTAGAGCAAATATGCTTTATTGGTGTACTTCTACTGTGGCCATAGATTTTTCAAGCAAATATTTATCGAACTCGCAATATTATAAATCCTTTAGCATATAAGGAATGACATGTCCTATCTTAGTCATACACCTACCTCTATTGCATTCCTAGTGCACCCAACGAATCACCCATATGCAACCTATTAATCAGTCCATTAAAATGAGTGTCAAAGTGAATAAGTCCTCTAATGAGATAACCGGATGACTTCAAATCTAAGGGCTATTTGTACCCATCTCATATGAGATTTCCATACACTAAAATTGAATGGATTCTCATGGCGAGTCAAGTCCGGTGATATGTTTTCTATCAAAAATAACCTAAATGCTTGCTTTGGAATCACTATGCCATCTCCTACTGCTATCATATAATATGAGCATAACACTCACAAGTCTAGCCACATGTAGTCAATGTCCATTCTTGACAATGCTACGACTTAAGACGTTTAATAATATCATTTATATGCATTAGTGTTTATCTCACATCTTTTGATGAATCAATTTATCTCACATCTTTCAATGAATCATTATTGCAAATGCATATTATAAAGACTTGTATCTAATTCTACTGAATTTATCAATATGAAAACATAAGAATTAATAGAATGACTTCTTTATTATTATTAAAATAAATGATGTAATAACACATTAACTTAAGCTCATCCAAACATAGTTGGATCTTGGGCACCTGCTTTAACATTCCTTATACTTGGCCATCAAACCCCTCAATTATGTCAAAAATTGCTTAGACCCATTCATAAACAATAACATATCATCGGCGTAAAACAAGTGGACCAACAAAGCTCCTACGAGTAACCTATATGGTCGGATAAGTCCTTCCCCCAAACACTTTTTTAGATTGGCCGAGAGAACTTGCTAAACCGGAATAAACACCGGAGGTGATAATGGATCCCCTTGCTTAACACCCCTAAAAGATTTAAAAAATTCAAAATTCCTATCTTGAATCCAAATTGTATACTAAACATAGCTAAAACTTTTATACACTAAATCACACCAATTTTTGTTAAACCCCATCACATGCATTACCTTTAATAAGAAGGACCAATCTAACCTATCATAAGCTATAAACATGTCTATCTTAAAAATAAGATTATCCCCGTGAACCTTTTGATTTAAACCCATTACCATCTCTTGTGCTAGTGCTACATTTTTTCGTGATGCTTCGGCCTTTAACAAAGTCAACTTCTTTTGGATCTATTAACTTTGGCAATATAACACTCAATCAATTTGCTAAAATTTTTGAAATCATTTTACAACTGAAATTAGATTGACTAATTGGTCTCAAATCACTTAAAGAAGATGGGTTTTCAACCTTTAGAAGCAAAATCAATATGCAAGCAAACATACCTCTTGGAAGTTGGCCTCTTCCGATAAAATGCTATATTAATGCAATGACATCAACCCGAATCACATCCAATACCCTTTATAGAAATTCCTTGTAAATCCATCCCAACCCGATGCACTAGAAGCATTCGGACAATCAATCGCTTCTACGATTTCGCATTCTATCAAAACCCCTATTAGCTGCATATTAATATCCTCGGTAATGCTCCTACACATCCCTATAAATAAAGATTCATGAATTCATATTAGATTAGCTAAAAAAGGGATTGAAAATAGTTATCAACTTTTTCTTCTATCTCCGACATCTTCAACAAAAGTCTCATCTTGTTTCTATAACTCCGAAATTCATTTTCCTCATATTATCTTTAAACACATTTGAAAGAACTTTGTGTTTCTTTCCCCTCCGTAACCCATTTAATTCTAGCTTTCGTCTTAGCATATCCTCATCCCATCGAATTAGCCATGCCAACTCGGCTTTTCTATCCTAAAGCATATCAATCGATTATACATTCTATCCTTGCACTAAATCCATATCTATCCAATAAATTTCATCTTATAACAATTCCATTTTTTGATGGATATTACCAAAAAGCTCCTAGTTCCACACTCGTGACCTCGCTCTTTAGATATTTCGACTTCGATGAAGAATTTTGATAAGGGAACCCCTTACTATAGTGTTCCATGTATCCTACATAAATTCTTGAAAATTTTGATGCTCTATCCACATTTGTTAAAACAAAAACAAACCCTCTTTATCAGTCTTGTCGAGGCACTCGAACGACTAATGGGCTATGATTTGACACTATTCTTATCAAATGTTCAATAACAAGATTTGGCATGTTAGCAACATATGCCCCATTAGCCATAACCTTATCCAACCTTTCTTAAATTCTACCTAAACTCGACCGATTATTGCACCAAGTATACCTACTACCTAAATAGCCCAAATCAGCCATACCAATATTATCACAAGTATGAAACTTTATCTTACCTTGACTATATACCATATTGCCACTTATCTTCTCATGAATATTCAAAATGAAATTAAAATCCCAACCCATAATCTATGATTCTTGAGATATTGATGCTAACCTATCCAATTGATTCCATAACTCCTGTCGATCCCTCCTATCGCAACTACCATATACTATCAAAACCTTTAGCTTACCTCTTGATAACCCAAGATATTTATCATAACAAATTTTTTACGTATCGTCGCATAAGTTATCGATATATCCTTATCCCAAAACAACCATATATGAGAACTAATTGGATTGAAGTGCCTAAAAGACTTATATCTAATTGACTTAGCTATATTATCTCTCGTTGTTCCCTCCTAACTTTGGATTAATAATAGCTAAAAATTTTAACTCGTGCTATTTCTTCAATAATTTAACATAATTAATCATATAAATGTTTCCAATACCTCTAACATTTCAAAAAATACCCGACATCTTAAATGGAAGCGAGATGTAGTACTTAGTACTTTAAAAGCCGACCTTGTTTTTTAGCCACAATCCGAGAGTTAAAGTTTTTTGCTTCTAGTAAATTTTTAAAACTTCTTAAAGGTTCTCGTTACACCCTTTAGGTTTGCCCTATGAGCATTAAGACTCCCTAGAGATAGACGTTGAAGATTATGTGTCTCCTATTCACTCTTTTCTTTAGATATATATCCTTTTCATAATGTCAATTTATGATCATCTAGACTATTGATTCTATGTGAACTAATCCTACCCACCTTATACCCATCTTGGTTGTAAACATTCTCTACCATTCCACTATCTATCCGACTAACTTTGTTGCTTAAAGAGACCTTATCCCATGTTAAAGCCTTCCTATTATCTACTACCTCCCTAACCACAAGTCGTCTATTTTTTATCTCCCTTTTTTGCATCCATAATCTCATTGGGTATATTAACATCTATACCATGTAAACCCATGCTAACTGTTGCCTCATTCCCTTGCTCCCCATAGTCCGTGCATATGAAGCCTTCCATAGTAACATTATGTGACATACACTTATTTGCTCTTATAAGTGTTTGTTCAACATCTTCGATAATGTCTTCACCTACTACTTAGATATATGGCACGTTTGAGTGATCGACCTCCTTATCATTCCTATCCCCATTATCAAACTTTTTCTTCCATGCTTTCATAATCTTGCCATGATTGCTAACATTTCACTCGCTATCCATTTTTCCTAAAATAAATGTAATGTTCCCAATCCCGACCTTTCTTAAATTATCATTGCCAACTCTAGCTTTCTCTATTATGGTTTCTCCACATTTAAGTTTTATATGGTTTGTCTCTTCTACCACTTCTAGTAATGCAAATTTATTAGTAGCTACCATGCTAAAATCATTCAAAAGTCTAGCCTTTACCTTATTTATAAATTTTATAGCTTTGCCTCTCTTATCACCATCTATAAACACCACTCCTATATTCAACCCTATCATCAACATACGTTTAATATCTTGCTCTTTTCCCATAGTAGATTCCCATCTCTCTATGATCCTAACTAGATTATTGGTAAACCCTTTGAGCTTGCTCTACATGGCCGAGCCAATAGAATGCTTTTTTCCTCGCTCCTATAGCCATTGATCCCTCTCCTTTTCATCGCTATTTTATTATTTCCCCCGCCAAGCTCCCGACCCTTAATCATCATCCTCCCCCTCACAAGTCCAAGCAGCTTACTCTATTTTTCTTACGGCATGCCTCTTCGAGTGGCCTATAAGGTCATATACATTACAATAAATTAAATTACCCTCATACTCTATCCTTTGCCAAAAACCATGCTCCTTATAGCTATGCACCCAAATTCTATTAGGCAAAGGCTTTGAAACATCCGTTTTTAAGCAAAGTCTAGCATACATGGGATATGTTAAAGCCATAGTCCTTTCATCATCCCTCAAAAAACCCCCAATGCCTTCTCCTATTCGTTTCAAGTATGCTAGACTAAAATACAACAAAAGAAGTTGAGGCAATCTCACCTAATTTGAGATGAGAGGGTCTGTCTCAACGAAATTAAAATTAGCATCCCACCAAAATACCCTATATATATAATTCATGATCTATTGATCCTCCCTAGATAATGCACGATGTAAATCTTCCTCTAAATTCAACCTTACTATGACATGTCTTGGGTCTAAAAGTCCAATCACAAGTTGACCATTAAGCTTCCACAAATGCTCGTATGTGTAGAAGAATATCACGAACTATAGACCTCTTTATTGAACACTTTAGAATGATGGTATTCTTAAATTGTGCGAGTGGCGTTTCTAACTCTATGACGAGAGAATAGACATGTAGGCTTTGAGTTAATGAAAGTTAGTTGCCTTAGGACAAGTTAAATATCCTTCAAGGGATATGATTTGCAAGTAGTTGGTATAGTTTGGTGATCTTTTGTAGTCTGCAGTAGCCTTGGCATAAGATAAGCCTACAACGTTGTTCAATTGATTTGGCTCCTATGAAATCATAGTATTGTTCATGGGTTTATTGGGCTTACTTCCACTTGCTTCTACATTCCGATCGGTTATAACTTCCATCGACCGTGCATCCTCACCACTTTACTCCCGCCTACTAGCAACACTTTATGGAACTAATGTTTGTATCTATCCACTAGACACAACGACCTTGGGCAACAATGGTGGTCGAGCCACCATGGCCAAACACTAATCTTCTTCTTCATCTTATTCCCGAGGTCTGCGTTTTGATCCTAAATTTTTGGAGCTAGGGTTTTTTTTATTGTATTTTAATTAATCTTATTGGTTCAAACTATTTTGGCATAATTAATTAGTAATTAATTTGAATTATCTAAATAAATTAGATCGGATATTCTAGGAGACCCATATTAGGAAACAATTTCTAAAATTACCGCTAAATCTAAATTAGAAAACTAATTTTTATTTTTAGATTATTTACTTTCCATTTTATGAAAAATTTTCGATTTAGGAAACTTTCAACATTCAAAAACCTTTTCCAAAAATAGGAAAATTTCAAAAGCAAAAGCTTTTTCCAACATCTTTGGTTTTCTTTTACTAAGTGAATGCTTAAACTTATGTATGTGACTTAATAAACTCTTATATATGTTTGGAATGTATCAAGAATAAATGACTTCTCTTTTATTTCTTGATACATAAATCAAGATTGGCCTCTAACAAGGCATTATGACTATTAAATTCTCTAAAGGATTAATTAATCCGTAATTATCTTTCACGAGCATAGTTACCATACAATTCATTCATCATGTCGACTTATCATAGTGTGATCTCTAACATGGTTATTAGTCTATTTGGTTTTGATCGTAACTATTTTGTTCTATTCTCAAATGTCTTAGTTCTTAGAGTAAACCGACTATGCTCTATTGATGTACCCCCGATTTCAAATAAGAATGTGACAATTGATGAACTTTTTAAATTGGATGTTTTGTTAGGTTATTCAACCAAACCTTAAGATTGAGGGGTGATTAAATTAGTTAACGTTTAAAGTATTTTATGGTTTTTAAAGAATGAGCTAGCATGAAATGAGTGATTAAATGGAAGAACTTACCTTATTTAGACAATATTAATAATTTGGCCAAGTATTTATGTTGATGAGTATTTATGTTTGCTTAATTTATTGTTAATTCATGCATGCTTGATTAATTGGTATATGCTTATGTTTGAAAGATTGTGTTGCTTGTATATTTGTTTTGTGAAGTATACATTGTAATGATCGAGACCGTTGAAACATAGCATATGCATGCTTGTGTGTGTTTAGAATTAATTTGATTGATGATTGAAGCTTAAATTTTTCCTAATGCTTGTGATTGTTGTCGAAAAGCCAGCTGCATCAAGACATGCTAGATTCACTATAAAAAACAACGAGTGTCTCAACAAGCCGGCTTTGTTGCCAAATCGCCGCACCGAGACAAGCTTATTTCGTCGATGAAACTGCTGCGTCCAACTTGTTGCTTTTGTTGGGGAGTTTAAGCCCAACCATGGATAATGATATATTAGTCCCTTTATTTTTGAAAATCACTTAAGGACACATTAATTATGATTTGTGCTTGAATTAAGGGACTTGATAACATAGATTAAATAAATTAGAGGGACTTACCTTTTTTCTTGAGTGAGTGGGAATCTAGGTGTCACCACCATGCTTTACATGGGTTACTTGGCCAAGGAGGTGTCATTCTTCAGAATTTTTAAGCATTTTTTTTTATGCATGGTTGGCCTATATAAAGAAAGAGTGAGATCATGACTTGATTCTTTTGGCCATTTGAGACTTCTATAAGAGAAAAGAGAGAGTTACTTTGAGTGGGAGCTGCTATAACTTAGGGAGTTGCTACCATTTTTGCCTAAGAGCTTAACCAAGTGAAAGGAGGGTCTATTGTGGTGTATGAAAGCATTTTCCATTCTCATATCTCTCGGACCAAGTAAGTGCAATCCATTCAACTTTACTACAAGACCTAGGTTAAGGCATTCTAGACATGTTGGGCTTGATTGTTGCTATGTTTTTTTAGTGAATGAAAGGAGATTAAAACTTGATGCATGTGGACTTAGGATTGACCATTAAGCTTAGAATTACCATGTGAACCCTAGAAAAATGTAGGCTGAACTTGGTGTGCCTTTGTGACCAAATAGAAATCTTGTATTGTATTTTGTCGAAAATGCTTAGATTTGAATTTTGCCAAAAATGCATAGATTGAATTCCGCCAAAAATACTTGTATTGTATTCCGCCAAAAATGCTTAGATTGAATTCTATCGAAAATGCTTGTATATGATTCTATCGAAAATGCTTAACTTGTGATTCTATAAAAAATGCCTAGTTTCATGATTTTACTAAAATTACTTAACTTGTGATTCTATCAAAATTGCTTGGGTTGTATGATTCCGTAAAAATGCTTAGTTTATGATATGTCGAAATTGTTTTGCTTGTATGATTCCGTCGAAAATGCTTAACTTGTGATTCCGTCAAAATTGCTTAGCTTGTATGATTCCGTCGAAAATGCTTAGTTTATGATTCTATCGAAATTACTTAACTTGTATGATTATGCCGAAAGTGTTTAATTTGTGATTCTATCGAAATTGCTTAGCTTGTATGATTCCGCCAAAAATACCCGGTTTATGATTCTACCAAAATTACTTGGCTTGTATGATTCTATAAAAAATGCTTGTGATTACGCCAAAAAAATGCCTAGTTTATGATTACGTCGAAATTGCTTGACTTGTGATTTTATAAAAATTGCTTGGTTTGTATTCTATCAAAATTGCTTTGGCTTGATGAGTTATAACTTGTCATCGATTAGCTTTAATGCATAGAGGTTATTGGCATAGTTATGTTAGTCGAATGCATTAGTGATATTTGGTTGCTCAATCATTAAAAGACATGTATTCATGGCATGATATGGCATAACATTGGTTTTTATGACTTATGTTTTAAACAAGAAAAGAAGTCATTTCATGAACATGGAAATGTCACCCACGGGAATGATCCGGTGTATACTCATGGGTTGATCCTCGACTAGACATTGTCTACTTCCATGGTTTTCAAGGTTTTAAAAGAGGTTCGGATCGGACATTCAACAAGACATGTCCGAAAGATAGAAAACATATTTCTTCATGAAAACATGCTTTCATAGACTCATGCATGATTACACTTGCCGAGTGTTAGCTCATTCTTTATATCTTGTGGTGTAGGTGACCGCAATGATGCTTGTGATTAAGTTATTGCGAAGATGGTGCTCGTGGACGCTTTTGGAGTTTGCATAAAGGTGTAATTTTTTCTATGCATTTAGGTCGTAGGCTATGTTTAGCTTGTGCTTATATGTCATAGCATGCTTTTGTTGTAAATCTTAAATGTAAACACCCTTACGGCTAAGACAAGCATGTAAAAAGTTTATTTTGAATGAAATAAAGTATTTTGCCCAAAGCTTGTGTTCTTTGTGTTTATGTTGCCTTTAATGTTTTATTATTCCTACATAAAGAATTCTTAATGTTCTCACATAGCTAGACCTTTAGTTTTCGTTGTAAATTCATATGATAGTAAGTTGTTATGAATTTTGATAGACTTAGGTCATTGCGGATGCGGGTTGCCTAGTATAGTTTGCATAAATGAAATTTTGAGTCGCGACACAAGCTTTTGTGTCGATGAAAAAGTTCCGGATACGAATTGAGTTTTAAGTAGTCTTTTGAGCCAAATGTCTTTCGTTGTGCATTGCATGTGTGATGCATGGTTTAATGTCATAGGGCATCATCGCGCATTCGGCCGAGCGCTATACTCGGCATAGTGTGCCCAACTCCAGCTGGCCGAGTGTGTCGTAGTTACGTGTAACACTACGTGAATGTTTAACGTTGCCATAACGCTCTAGTCTCCCTATCGAGGCTCGATGCACTATAGAATGGTATCATAGCAAGTTGGTCTAGTAGGTTAAGAAAGTACACGCGTACTCTAGCTACGGCAACGTCATCGACACATAAGTTTTTAATTTTTGCTAGTTATGAAATTATGAATTTTGCTTAGCAAGTATGTATATTTCTCTCATGATGAAATATGTAATATGTTAGGATGCTTGATGAATGCAAAACTTGTTTACTTGATGAATTGCTTAATATGCTCAACGTTTATCGATATTTTATGTTTGATGCTTTGCCAATATTGTTGAATATGCTTGTGTGTGACATTATGCATCATGGTGATCATATGGAAATTTTTATGCTCGTAACAATATGGCTAAGAGAAATCGGAATGGTAAGGGTGTTGCTAAGAGGAATTACAACGACGAGGGGTCAAGTCGTAGGGTCGGCTATTGTGAGGAGAATAATGAACTTATGAATCATGGGATGTCGGTAAAGCATGTCTTTGAACTATTACGGTAGTGATAGTAGAGGCATGATGAGTAGATACAAGTCTTGATGTCTATGCAATAGCGACGAATCAAGCCTAGCCTACGGCAGAGGGCCGACATAGTGGAGCTATTCTAAAAATCTAGTCCGAAAGAGTTTACGAGCAAGGTTGATCCGATGGTGATCGAGGAATGGATTGAGTCTCTTGAGATGATATTCGAGGACATGGCAATGGGTGATGCCGATAGGATATCATGTACCATATTCATCTTGACCAATGATGCTTGAGCATGGTGGGAATCAACAAAGGTTTCCTTGAATGTGCCTAACCTTATATGGGCATAATTCAAGGGAGTTTTTAATGAAAATTTCTTTCCCGAAAGTTTGAAATCGAGGCGGATCCAAGAATTTATGAAGCCGGAATAGGGGGATATATTGATGGTCAAGTATGTCCGCGAGTTCGAACATGGATGCTGATTTATGACCTTTATTTTGGTCGCTCCATAGAAGAAAGGGCATTTTCCGAGGGTTTTGAACCTAGAGCTACAAAGTTTGGTGTGAGTGTCTATAATTGTTACGACGACATGATCGGTCGAGCATTAGAAATTGAGAAAGAACAAAAGGAAGATGCTAGGTTGCAACGAGGCTAAACGACCCTATATGACACCTAAGTCTATCGAGCAATCTACCAAGAGATGTCAACATATGAGATAATGGCGGAATGGTGCTAAGAGGCCCGCAGTGGCCGAGGGGCGATAGAGGGTCGAGGCACAAGATAAATCGACTTGTGTGAAGTATGATCATAAACACATTGGAGATTATTTGATCGATACCAACACTTGCTACTTTTGCAAGGAACTTAGGCACATGACAAACAACTATCCAAAAAAGCACAATACATTGAGGATTCCGAAGAGAGTATACAATGATTAGCTACGGTAATGTTCTTATCCTTAACTTAGTTGCATATACTCTTGTTTATTAGGATGCGATGCATTCATTTATTATATGGCATATACTGCAAAAATTAGGTTGGTGCATGAGGCACTTGATGTTTTCTATGAAGTAGGCCTCCCATCGGGGAGATATTGGAGCATCGATTGATTATCTAATGAAGAGGGTTGAGTTTCGACTACTAGGAGAGGAGCCACTTAAATTTTGAGTCGAGAACAAGCTAAAAACAGTAGCCATTATCTCTACCATAGTAGCTTGGAAAATGATCCAAAATGGTTGCTTAGGTTGCTTAGTCAATGTGACGGATGTCGTAAAAGAGGGGATGACCAAAATAGAAGACATTGACATTGTAAGGGACTTTCTAGATGTCTTTTCCGAGAGTTTGATGGGGGTGCCTACGAAATGAGACGTTGAGTTTGAGATTGAGCTTGAGTTAGGAGCGACACTAATTTTGAAAGCCCCATATAGGATGACACTGCGAGAACTTAAAGAGCTAAAAATCCAATTGCAAGATTTATTAGACAAAGGCTACATTCGCCCTAGTTGTGACCTTGAGGAGCTTTGACATTGATTGTGAAGAAGAAGGATGGAACATTGCGATTGTGTGTAGATTACCGCAGAGCTAAATTGAATTACTATTAAGAATAAGTACTCGCTATCATGCATCGACGATTTGTTTGATCGGTTAAGGGGCAACACTCGTGTTCTCGAAAATAGATTTGCAATTTAGGTTTTTTTAGCTAGGGGTTAGATAAAAAGATGTGAAGAAGATGACTTTTCAAACACGCTACGGGAATTATGAATTTATGGTGATGTCGTTCGACCTAACCAATGCTCCTGCAAAGTTCATGGATTTGGTGAATTGTGTCTTTCAAGAATATTTGGATAGCTTCATGATCGTCTTTATCAACGATATTCGATCAACTCAAGTACTTAGGAGGAATATGCAAGACACTTGATGCCGATGTTGTAAATCTTATAAGAGCATAAATTGTATGCTAAGTTCAAAAAGTGTGCATTTTGGCTCGGGTAAGTGTCTTTCCCTTGTCATATTGTCTCTAAAGATGGGGTTACTCGTTGATCCGAGCAAGATTGAGGTAGTACAAGGGTAAATACAACCGAAGAATTTTTCCGAATTATGAAGTTTTCTTAGCTCGTAGGTTATTACCAAAAGTTTGTTGAGGGATTTTAAAAAATTACGGCTCCACTCATGAAGTTGACACGAGAAGAACACTAAGTTTATATGGGATGCCGAGTGTGAGGAAAGTTTTCAAGAGTTAAAATCCAAATTAACTTCGGCACCAATATTAGCTCTTTTGTCGGACAATTGAGATTTCATCATTTATATCGACACGTAAAAAATTGAGCTTCGGTACGTTTTGATGTAAGTCGGACAAGTGATCGCATATGCTTCGTGACGGTTAAAGAATTATGAAAAATCTTATCCGACATAAGATTTAGAGCTCGGCAACAATGGTGTTTGCATTGAAAGTGTGGCGACACTATTTATACGGGGTTCGATGTGAAATTTACACCGATCATAAGAGCCTTAAATACATATTCATGCCAAAGAAGCTAAACATAAGGCAACGTAGGTGGTTGGAAATGCTAGAGGATTACGAAATTAATTTCCATTATCATCGTGAAAAAGCAAATGTCATCGTTGATGCATTGAGCCAAAAGATATGGGCTACACCGCAAGTAGAAAACATTGATGAGTTGGTAAGTCTATGGCTGGAAATTCTACGGAGTGGGGCAATGATGGTCACGTTATGTACGATAGTTTTAGGGTCAAATCTATGATAGAAAATCAAGGAAAAACGGATGAGGGATTCGAGCTTGGCTGAAATTCGAGAGAAACGGCGAGTGGTCGGGAATCGAGCATTGTTGTGGACGGTGATGACATTTTATGCTACCTCGATAGAATGTGTGTTCCGGTTGAACCGAGTTCTATCTAAGTATTTTAAGAGAAGCTCATGCTACTCCGTACACCATTCATCCCGTAGTATGAAGATGTATAGAGACATAATGAAGACTTATTGGTGGAAGGGTATGAAAAAGGATGTTGTCGAGTTTTTGGCTAAATGTTTGACATGTCGGCAAGTCAAGGTTGAGCACCAAAGGCCCTCACGATTTATAAAGCCGCTAGACATACGAGAATGAAAGTGGGACCACGTAACGATGGACTTCATTTTTAGGCTACCAAGGCTTGAAAGATAGATAAATGGTGTTTTGGTAATTGTGCATCGATTGACGAAGTCAACCCACTTCCTTGTCGTAAAGTCAACGTATTCAATGCGGTAGTATGTTGAATTGTGCATGAGAGAAATTTTAAGGTTACACGGTATCTTGGTGTCGATAGTGTTGGATCGAGACCCACGGTTTATGTCAACCTTTTGGAAAACTTTTACCATGTCATGGGGATGAAGCTAAAATTCGGTATTGCCTTTCGGCCATAAATGGATGGGCATTCCAAGAGAGTGATTCGGATTATCGAAGACATGCTGTAGGCATATGTATTGGAATGATCGACAAAGTAGGAGAGATATATATTGCTTGGTTGAATTCTCGTACAACAATAGACATCAAGCTAGCATGGAATGCCACCATATGAGGCATTGTATGGAAGGAGATGTCGGTCATTAGTACATTAGGACGATGTTGGCAAAAGAAAATTACTTAGGCCCGAGATGGTGCGACAAACTGTTGAGATTACACACCAAGTCGAGTTGAGACCGAAAGCGACCTAGGATTGACAAAAAAACTATGCTGACAAGAGACGAAAGGACCTAGAATTTTAGGTTGGTGACATAATGTTTCTAAAGGTTGTATCAATGAAAGGAGTGATGCGTTTTAGTAAGAAAGGCAAGCTAAGTCCGTGGTATGTAGGACCATTTGAGATTTTAGAACGAATCGGGGATAAGGCTTATCGTTTGGCGTTACCGTTAGCCACTTGCCGTGGTACATAATGTGTTCCATGTTTCGATGCTTGTGAAAATACATAAATGATTCCAGCCATGTATTGAGCATTAAGCCTCTCGAATTGAAAATAGATTTAAGCTATGATGAGGGGTTGATTCGGATTTTGGATCGAGACACTAAACAACTCGGAAAAAAGAGATATCCTTGGTCAAGGTCTTATGAAGGAACCACAACATTGAGGAAGCGACATGGGAGAGGGAAGCCGAGATGTGAGCTAACTATCCCATGCTTGTTTGAGTAAGTTGATTCCAAGGATAGAATTTTTATAAAGAGGGGAGGTTGTAACGATCGAGATCGTTGAAACATAGCATATGCATACTTGTGTGTGTTTAAAATTAATTTACTTGATTATTGATGCTTAAATTTTTGCTAATGCTTGTGATTCGTTGTTGAAAAGCCAAGCTGCGTCAAGACATGCTAGATTTGTTGTTGAAAATAAAAGTGTCTTGATGCGTCGGTTTGGTTACCAAAACTATCGCACCAAGATAAGCTTATTTCGTCAACAAAGCTGCTACATCCGGACTTGTTGCTTTCATTGACGAGTTTAAGCCCAACGAGTGCATAATGGCATATTTATCCCTTTATTTTGGAAAATCACTTAAGGACACATTAATTAATTAAGGGACTTGATAATATAGATTAAATAAATTAGAGGGATCTATCTTTTTCCTTGAGTGAGTGAGAATCTAGGTGTCACAACCATACTTTGCATGGGTGACTTAGCCAAGGAAGTGTCATCCTTCAGAATTTTTAAGCATTGTTTTATGCATGGTTGACCTATATAAAGAAAGAGTGAGGCCATGACTTGATTCTTTTGGCCATTTAAGGCTTCTATAAGAGAAAAGGTAGAGTTACTTTGAGTGGAAGCTACCGTAA
The DNA here is from genome assembly GCA_963924115.1 of Dovyalis caffra. Taxonomy (NCBI): domain Eukaryota; kingdom Viridiplantae; phylum Streptophyta; class Magnoliopsida; order Malpighiales; family Salicaceae; genus Dovyalis; species Dovyalis caffra. Next base: position 14,821,978 of record CAWUPB010001108.1, read on the forward strand.
CTTAGGGAGTTGCTACCATTTTTGGCTAAAAGCTGAACCAAGTGTAAGGAGCATATATTGTGGTATATTAAAGCATTTTTCAATCTCATATCTCTAGGCCAAGTAAATGTAATCCATTCAACTACACTACAAGACCTAGGTCTAAGCATTCTAGACATGTTGGGCTTGATTGTTTCTATGTTTGTTTGGTAAATGAAAAGAGGTTAAAACATGATGCATGTGGACTTAGGATCGACCACTAAGCTTAGAATTGCCATATGAATCCTAGAAAAATGTAGGCTAAACTTGGTGTACCTTTGTGGTCAAATGGAGAGCTTGTATTGTATTTTGCGAGAAAATGCTTAGACTGAATTTTGCCAAAAATGATTGGATTAAAATTCCACCGAAAATGCTTGTAAATGATTATGCTAAAATTGCTTAACTTGTGATTCTACTAAAATTTCTTGGCTTGTATGATTCTTTCGAAAATGCTTAGTTTATGATTTTGTCAAAATTGCTTGGCTTGTATGATTCTCTTGAAATTGCTTAACTTATGATTCTATCGAAATTGCTTGGCTTGTATGACTACCGAAAATGCTTAGTTTATGATTCTACCAAAATTACTTAGCTTGTATGATTCTACCAAAAATGCTTAACTTGTGATTTTGTAAAAATTGCTTGGCTTGTATGATTCTATCGAAAATGCTTAACTTGTGATTCTATCGAAAATGTCTAGTTTATGATTCTACCGAAATTGCTTTGGCTTGATGAGTTATAACATGTCTTGGATTAGCTTTAATGTGTAGAGGTTATTAGCATAGTTATGTTAGTTGAATGCATTGACGATATTTGGTTGCTCAAGTATTAAAAGACATGTATTCATGGCATGACATGGCATGGCATAACATTGGTTTTCATGACTCATGTTTTAAACAAGAAAAGAAGTCATTGCATGAACATAGAAATGTCACTCACGAGAATGATCTAGTGTATACCTAAGGGTTGAACATAGAGAGGCCACCCTTGGGAATGATTTAGTGTATACTCGAGGGCTGGTCCTTGGCTAGACATTGTCTACTTTCATGGTTTTCAAGGTTTTAAAAGAAGGTCGGATCAAACATTCGGTAGGGCAAGTTCAAAAGGCGAGAAAACTTATTTCTTCATAAAAATATGTTTTCATAAACTCATGCATGATTACACTTGTTAAGTGTTAGCTCATTCTTTGTGTCTTATGGTGTAGGTAACCGTAATGATGCTTGTGAGTAGGCTACTGCGAAGATGGTGCTCGTTGGACGTTTTTAAAGTTTTCCAAAAAGTGTACTTTCATCTAGGCATTTAGGTCATAGGCTATGTTTAGCTTGTGATTACATTTTCTAAACATCACTCAGCTTGTTTTCTTATGATATAGGTAAGGAAGGAAAGCACTATATGATGGATTGTTACCGATAAGCCACCAACTTGTCGTTGTGTGCGCTTTTATATAGGTGTGGGTGAGAAGTCATTTTCTTTGTTTTTTTGTTACCAAGTTTTGGACTTAAAATATACATGATAGGATTAAAGCTTTTGCCATGTAAAAGATGGGATAACTTATCCTAAAAATTAAATTGTATGTGTGAATGTTTTGTGAGTGTAGGTTCCCAAGATCTAACCATATTTGGATAGGTTTGAGTTATTGTATCATTGTATTATTTATTTTATTAATAATACAAAAAGTATTTCTATTAATTTTAATTTGTTTATATTTGTTTATTGAATAGAATTAGATAGAAGTCCATAAGATATGCATTTGGATTAGTGATTTATCAAAAGATGTGAGAAAAACATTAATGCACATAAATAATATAATTATATGTCCCAATTTGTAGCATTATCAAGAATACATATTGGCTAGATGCGATTAAATTTATGAGTGCTACGCTTAAGCTATACAATAATAGTAGGAGATCTCACGCCTATTGGTATGATAATGTCAAAGCAAGCATTTAGGTGATTTATGTTAGAGAACATATCACAAGACTTGACTCACCATGAAAACCATTTGGTTTAGTCCATGAGAATCTCATATGGGTCGGGTACAATTGGTTCTTAGACTTGAAGTCATCACAATTATCTCCTTAGAGGATTTGTGTATTTTAACACTCATTTTGATGACCCGGTAAGGGTTCCACATTGATAATTTGTTGGTGCACTAGGAATCTAAAGGAGATAGGTGGATGTCTAAGATAGGACATGTTATTCCTTGTATGCTAAAGGAGTTATCACATTGCACTTCAATGAATGTCCACTCAAGAAATTTACGACCACGGCAAGAGTACACCAATAGAGCATAGTTGGTTTAATCTAAAAGCTAAGACATTTAGGAATCGAAGAAAAGTAGTTTGATTGTAATCAAATATACTAATAACCAAGTTTGACATTATACTATAATAAATTAACATGAGGACTAAATTATATAGTAACCATGATCATGAATAGTGATTGCGGATTGATTAATCCTCCTAGATAATTGGGTCATCATGATGTCTTGCTAGAGGACAATCTTGATTGATGTATCAAGAAATAAAAGAGGTGTCTTTTATTCTTGATCCATTGCCAATAAATCTAGGATCTTATTAAGTCACACACATAAATTTAAACATTCACGTAACAAAAGAGAAGCAAAGATGTTGAAAAACGTTTCCAATATGAAATTTTCCTATTTAGAAAACGTTTTTGAAAATGAAAATTTTCCTAAAGTGAAAAGTTTTCTTAAATGGAAGTTTCCTAAAATGAGAAGTTTTCTATTTTAGAAATCGGTTCGCTACTTTGAAAGTCAATTCCAAATTTTGAAGCAAATAATCTATGAAGGAAGTTAGTTTCTTAATTTAGATTTGAGGGCAATTTGAGAAATTATTTGCTAATTTTGACCTCCTAAAAATATGTAACCTAATTTATTGGATAGTCTAAATTAATTAGTAACTAATTGGGCAAAAGAAGTTTAGGCCAATAGGTTTAATAAAAAACCTAGAAGATATTTTGATGGGAAGATAAACTTGAACCTTATTAGATAAGAATGAAGGTTTAAAAGGGTAAGATAAAAAAAAATCCACATGCATAATAACTCCTAATCTCCGAAGGATTAGAAAGCAACAATCTAGAGTTCTTTAAGGACTCTTTATCGCCCCTTCCTTATCCTCGAGTATATGGAAGCCTCTCCTCTATAAATATAGGAGAGAGGTGTGGCAAAGACAAGCATTATTTTTAGAGAGAGACCCAACACAAAGAAAAAAGAAAATAAGGTTTCATGACATAGAGCAAAATAGGGAGAAAATAGTTTTCTCCTTATCCTAGCACACGTTACTTTTCCTTCTCTCTCTCGGGGTCATCATAAAAATCCCTGAATTGATTTCTAAAGTAAAAACACTAAACAAGTTAGAAAAGATAGAGCTAGTACTTTACCAATTTTAAGTGCTTCTTATGTGGGTGTTTGGACTATGTGGATTATCGATAGAGGCCGAAGGCTTGGTCGGCTCCTTTTTGCTAAGGTTAAAATTTATGCTAAGGTTAAAATTTATGCTTTAATTCAAGCATATATGGTTAGTTGATTCAATGGCATGACATTGGGCCCTATTGATTAAGGGAATTTTTGTTTTATTTCACACCTTCATAGGATGCATGATCCTTCAATTAGTATCGAGCCTTCATTGAATCTTTAATTGTATGTTTTGTTAAATATGATTAACTTGATGAATGAGCAATTCTTGATTAAACATCTTGCTATTTTCGTATTTTATATCCTTTAAACTAAAATTTAGGCTGAAATTGAGTGAGGGCACATGAGGCTAACGTTGGACATTGACACCGACATGCACACTAAGAAGGCTTATTGGTTTAACGATAGGCACGGCTATGCATGTACTAGGCAAGTGAAGGCTAGACATGCCTTGCTCATACCAACCTTCCGGGAAAGCTATCATGTACCTAGGCTTATTGACTAAGAAATGGCATACTAGGCACGTAATAAGCTAGTCATAAGCTAGCCATATGATAAGCCAAGCTCGTTTGCTAACCGGAGGTATGCTAGGTACACGATGGGTAGTCACGTGACAAGGTAGGCTTGCTTGCTAGGCCGTTGGGCACTAGGTGCATGATAGGTCAAAGCCCCAATAAGTAGTTGTGTACTTGGGCATGCGATAGGCCCGGCATGATTTGTGTATGCTAAGACTTCTAACCAAAGTCGAGTCACTCATAAGGTGTGCGAAGTGCTAAGCTTGCTAGGTAGGCTAAGTCATATGTTGGGTGCTTGACGTGGCGAGCGGGCGCCCAAGCCTAAGGCTAGGCCATGATGATGCTAATGCATGTCGGGCATGCATATGGCCAACGCTTGTAGTGTGACGGGTGTGTGCATGCACTATGTAGCGAGCTAGGTGCACATGCATATGATACGGTTTGGCTAGACACATATGTGTGCCAAAGTAGGCCTAAGGCTTGAAAAGCATTAAAATTGAAATGTAGAGAAATTTTGATAATTTTATATAGATTTATAATTACAATTTAATTGAAATATGTTTCATTAGTATGCCATGTATCAATGTGATTGAAGCATTGGTGAATGATATGGATGAGTTGACCTAGTTTATGTGAATGAATGTTTGTAATTTTTTGAATAAATGAGGCTTGCGTGTCTTGCCTACTCTATTATTCTATTGTATTTTTCTTTTCATCTTACTCCCTTCAAATGTAACTCAAGGTTTTTGGTTCAAATAAATGTAAAAGTAGAATATAGGAATTAGAATAGATGTAAGGAGAAGAAGCTAATAAGTGAAGACAATCTTGTAGAATTTGTAATAATTTTTCATCTAAGTATTTGACTTACTAATCTCCTTGTGGCTTGAGGGGGTAGTATTAGATATTCATTACCATTCACCAATCCCTCAATCATGCATGAGATGTATTTATGTATGTTATGGGATTCAATGTTAGTATGTATGATAGGACTAATATGATTATTGAATAGTATGCATGCTAGGATGAGACCCATCACATTAAATCCTTCAAATAAAATACCAAGTTAGTTGCCTTCCAACGTTATAAGGAAGGGAACTCTCTTAGTGGCTTATTGAGATAACTCAAGGTCACTTCTTCCTCAAGAAAAAAAATCTTGAGTCATGCGATGTCCTCGAATGTTAGGTCAAACTTGAAATGAGTTATTAGGTTTCTTAAGATAACTCCAAGTCCAATAAACTTATAAGTAAAGATTGGTATTCACATAACATGTCATATGACAAGGAATTGTTATGCTAATGAGATTAGGAATTGTATTGAATATAATTAGTAATAAGTTACCTACCTAATCTTTCATGTATGACATGTTAAGATTAGTTAAGATTAATGCATGTTAGAGAAGGAGATCCTAACTCAAAAAGGAAAATGAATTGAAAAACTTTCTCAAGTCCTATATTGAGGGTTATAGAATATGAAAAAAATAGTGAGGGTGAATATTGATTTTACTTTATTAATTTATGCTTTTTAATTTATTCAATTTAATTTACCAAATCGTATATTTTTCTATCTTCATAGATTACACGGTATGACTGGCAACACATTGATATGATCGATCAATTATGGAAGTAATGCCTTTAATCGCATGAACTTCCTCAATTGGGAAATGAATCTAAGGATAGTCCTATATGAGAAAATTTTATATACGATAGAAAAATCTCTCCCAATTAAGCCCCATTAGGATCAAGTCGAATCTTATACAACATGGATTAAACATAGAGATTATGCGACCACCTCTCAAAGTATCATGCTTGTTAGTGTAAGTGTTCAAGATCCAATCATCTTTGGATGATCTTGAGTTAATGTATTATTGAATTATTTATTTTAATAAAGAAGTCATTCTATTAATTTCTGTGTTTTATGTTTGTAAATTCAATAGAATTAGATAGAACTCCTTATGATATGCATTTACAATAATGATTGACAAATGATGTGAGACAATCACTAATGCACATAAATGATATCATTAAACATTTCAAGTCATAGTATTATCAAGAATGGACATTGACTATATGCGAGATAAACTTGTGAGTGCTATGCTCATGCTATATGATAATAGTAGGAAATCTCACACATATTGGCATGGTGTTGCCAAAGTAAGCTCTTAGGTGATTCATGTTAGAGAACATATCACTCGGGCATAACTCCTCATGAGAAACCATTTGGTTTTAGTCTATGGGAATCTCATATGAGATGGATATAAATGGTCCTTAGACTTGAAGCCATCACGGTTGTCTTATTAGAGGACTTATGCACTTTGACACTCATTTGGATGGACCTATTAAAGGGTTACACATGAGCGATTCATTAGGTGTACTAGGAATGGAATGGAGGTAGGTATTTGACAAATATTGGACATGTCATTCCATGTATTCTAAAGGAGTTATCACATTGCACTTTGATAAATATTTCCTCAAGAAATTCTTAGCCATACTAGAAGTATAACAATACAAGAATAGTCGGTTTACTCTAAGAGCTAAGACATTTGAAAATTAAAGAAAACTTATGTGATCATAATGGAACAAGACTAATAACCAAGTTCGAGATCACATTGTGACAAGTTGATATAAGGACTGAATTGTATGGTAACCATGCTTATGAAAGGTAATAATAGATTAACTAATTCTCCTAGAGAATTGGATAGTCATGATACCTTACTAGAGGCCAATCTTGACATGAGGAGTCTTTTGTTTTTGATACATTGCCAATATATCTAAGACCATATTGAGTCACATGCATAATTTTTAAGTATTCACATTAAAAATGAGAAGCAAAGATATTGAAAAAATTTTTCAAGTATAAAAGTTTCCTATTTTAGAAAGGGTTTCCAAAATGGAAAGTTTCCTTAAACGGAAAGTTTTCTAAAATGGAAAGTTTTATGTTTTAGAAATTGATTTCCTAATTTAGAAGTTAATTTGAAATTTGGAAATGAAGAACCTAAAAGGAAAGGAGTTTCCCAATTTAGGTTAAAGGGTATTTTAGAAAATTATTTCCTAATGTGGACCCCGCCTAAAATAATCTAAGAATATTTATTTAGATAGTCCAAATAAATTAATTAGGCTAAAATGGTTTTGGCCTATTAGGTTTAATTAAAAGCCTTAAGATATTTTGATGGGAGGATAAACATCAACCTTATTAGATAAGGATGAATGTTTGAAAGATAAACATCAAACTTATTAGATAAGATTGAATATTTTAAATATAATAATCAAATAGTCCATATGTAAAAATAAATCCTCATCCTTGGAGGATAAGGAAGCAACAACCTAGAGTCATAAAAGGGACTTAATGCCGCCCCTCTCCTTATCCTTGGAGGATAAAAAAATGCTTCCATTAGATATAAGAGGAGAGGTGTGGCACGAAGGATGATGAAGAAAGAGATTATTGGCCAAAAGTAAAGAAAAGGAAGGAAAGAATAATTTCGACCGATCCTAAAAATAAAATACGACACACGACCAATATAGGAAAAAAAGGATAAAATAGTTTTCTCCTAAACCCTAGTAAGATATACTCTTTCCTTATCCTTTAAGCTTGTCATAAAATTGCTCGAGATTGATTTCTATAAGAAATACTAAATCGGAAAAGGTGAAGCTAGCACCTCATTGATTTTGAGTGCTTCTTTGTGGATACTTGGACTGTGTGGATCATCAATAGAAGTCGAACAATTGGATGACTTCTCTAAAAAGAATTTAGAACCGCACTACAAGAGATAATCCTTGATCCTTGCTTTAACGTCATGCATGTATTGTTAGTAGATTCAATGGTTTGATCTTAGGCCCTTCGATAGAGGAAAATTTTTTATGATTCCGCACCACCATAGGATGCATGATCCTTCACATGCTTGGATGTTATGAATTGGAGCATAGGCGACAACATAAAGGCACGAATACCTTTGATATCATGGCAAAGCTAAAAAGCTTGTTTAAGCGGAATAATAGGCATAAGTGTTATGAGATACAAAGAAGCTCTTTACGAACTAGAATGAATGAGGGATCAAATATCAAAAAGTATGTCACTAAAATGATAGGTTATATAGATGGATAGGTAGAGCTTGAGGTTGGAATGGATGCTGAAGTATCTAGGAACCTAGTATTATAATTGTTGCCTAATAGTTTTGGATGGTTAATCATGAACTTTAACATCATACAATAGGAAAAGTCTCTTATAGAGTTATTATCACACTAAGGGATTCTTAGCTAGAAATTAATGAAAAGAACAAGAGTTTTATACTTCTTGTTAATAAGGGAAAAAGGTATGGTGAAGGGAAATAAAAAGCCCAAGCAAAAGAAGAAGTCTTCAATCGCATTTACTTGGATAAGTGAAAAAGCCTAAGGCTCGGAATAGCCTAAAGAATACGATATACTTTTATTACAATAAGAAAGGGCATTAGAAGTGTAATTGTAAGAAGTACCTAAAAGAGGTAAAGAAGAAGAGTTCTAAAAACACTTAAGGTATTTATATTATTTCGAGTTAATTTTTTCATTTCTAATCTCACACCATGGGTATATAATACTAGATGTGATGCTCAAATTTTTGAAATGTGTAGGAGATTAGAAATGGAAAGAAGATAGCTTTAAGGGAGATGACTTACACAACTACAATGGATCAAGCGTTAGACTATTAGTTATAAGCATTTATGAGGTAGCACTACCATATAGGAGTGTGCTAAGACTCAATTATTATTTCGAGTAGAAACTAAGAATGTTATTTCCATTTCTTGTTTTGAACAAGTCTTTCATTTTTAAGAATAATGGTTATTTTTAAAGATGAGGTTATATATGGAAATGTCTTGATTAACAATGATTGATTGTTTTAAATATAACTCCCATGTATGTAACATAAATGCTAAAAGACTTAAATGATCTAAATAAAATACATTTGTGGCATTTTTAACTTATCCATATAAATGAGAATCTCATATCTAATCTACTTATAAGTAGATATCTAGAATCATTTGATGACATTTAAGGAATCTTTTTTACTTGGCAAAAAGACATGAATCCCTTTTTAGTGGAAAAAGGATTAAGAGCTACTAATTAATAAGGCCTTACATATAAAGATGTATTTAGGCCCATTTTCATCAAAGCAAAAAGAGGACATGTTTATCACATAAACCATCACTAATATTAGATGATGCTTTGGTTATAAGACATAAGTTAAAAGCATTTAAAAGGTTTAAGGAGTTTAGACTTAAAGTCAAGTGATGAACAAGCAAAAGTATTAAAGCATTTTGATTAGATCAAGGTGATGAATACTTGAATGCTAAAAATTTAGATCACCTAGAAGAGAATAAGATTCTGTATGGATATCACATGTCAAACATTGTTTGGTCCATGATGAGTCAAATTAATATTCCCTTTACCACAAATAAGTTTCCAATTATGTCTATTTGATTAGACTTCATATGAGATATGGAAAGGAAAAAAAAAGAATTTATCTTTCCTTACCGATTTGCTACTATAAAGCATATGTCAAATGATTTGACAAAAAAAAGCTAAAGTCTAAACCAATGAAGTGTAAACACATGAATATCAACAACAAAAAAAAAGAATATTATTTTTCTACCACTAGAAAAAAGTGCTCGTTAGTGACTAGGCATGCTATATTCTTTGAGAAGGAATTTATGAATGCTAGAAATAGTGGAAGCAAAATTAGAACTTATTGAGAATCGAGCGGACTCACAATATGACACTCCACTAATGAAACCCTAAGTAAAAAGATTACAAAGTATTATAAACTATGCCATAAATAATAACACAAGAACTTCGTAAGGCTAAAGAGAATTTCTTAAAAGATAAAAGGATATGATCTTCTTGTCTTAACATATTGTGATGTGTACCCTAAAAGGGATGAAGAGGCTAACAATTATGAAATGACAATGTTAGACATTGGCTCCTACAAATGACAAACAAAAAAGATGTGTATATGACATACCATGATGGTTCTAAAAAGCATGCAAATAAGATTTATAAAATACAAAGGTGCATTTATAGACTTTGGCATGCCTCAAGGAATTAAAGTTAATGTTTTGGCGAAATAATCAAAAGTTTGACTTTTTCATAAAAAATAAAGATGAACCTTGTGTATAGAAAGGTTAGTGGGAGCCTATTAGTTATGGTTATTCTACATGAAAAATTAAACAAACTACTTTTTAGCTTTAAACATTATTATGTTGCAATCTATAAAAGATTGAGATATACAAATGGAATTTCCCAAAGTATGACCCATGTTCTAAAAGTCAAAATCTATAGAGATAGATCACTTAGAATGTGAGGGGTCTCCCATGGTAGATACATTGATATGATATTAAAAGATTTAGTATAGAAGAATCAAAGAAAAGATTTCTTTTAATGTCACATGGTTTGATGCCTAACTACATAGGTTCATAGCGTTATTGATCCAATAGTATTATACTACAACAACAAGGAGATAAAGCATAAGCTAATGAACAAAGATCTCACCAATGATCTACGCATATACTATGACGCTACCATCTAATTAGGGAAATTATCAATCGTGATGATGTAAGAATTAAAAAGGTCCATATAGATGACAACATAGTTGATCCCTTGACTAAACTTTTGATGTAGTTGAGACATGAGACCCTTACTCGATCATCGGGATTAAGAGATATGGTTGGTCGGCTCTAGTGTAAGTGGGAGATTGTTAGTGTAAGTGCCATAGATCTAATCAAATTTGGATAGGTTTGAGTTATTGTATCATTACATTATGTATTTTATTAATTATACAAGAATTCTTTCTATTAATTCTAATTATTTTATATTTATTTATTGAATAGAATTAGATAGAAGTCCATATAATATGCATTTGTATTAGTGATTGATCAAAAAATGTGAGACAAACATTAATACATATAAATGATATCATTAAATGTCTTAAGTCATAGTATTATCAAGAATGGACATTGACTATATGCGGTTAGACTTATGAGTGTTATGCTCGAGCTATATGATAACGAGTAGGAGATATTAGGCTTATTGGCATGATAATGCAAAAAAAGCACTTAGATTTTTATAATAGAAGACGTATCACTTGGACTTGAGTCACCATGAAACCCATTTGGTTTAATCTATGACAATCTCATACGAGATAAGAACACCTAGTCCTTAGACTTGAAGTCGGCACGATTATCTCATTAGAGGATTTATGTACTTTGACACTCGTTTTGATAGCCTAGTAAAGGATTGTAAATGAGAGATTTATTGATCTGCACTAGGAATCTCATAGAGGTAGGTGGATGACTAAGATAGGACATTTCATTTCTTGTATTCTAACAGAGTTATCACATTGTACTTCCATAGATGTCTACTCAAGAAATCTATGACCACATAAGAGTACACCAATAGAGCATAGTTTGTTTAATCTAAGAGCTAAAACATTTAAAAATAGAAGAAACTTGTATGATCACACAAACGAGACTAATAACTAAGTTCAAGATCACATTGTGATAAGTTGACATGAGGATCGAATTGTATGGTAACCATACTCATGAAAGGTAATTACGAATTAATTAATCCCTCTAACGAATTAGATAATCATGATACCTTGCTAGAGGCTAATCTTGATTTATGTATTAAGAGATAAAAGAGGTGTCTTTTGTTCTTGATGCATTGCCAACATATCTATTAAGTCACATATATAAGTTTAAGCATTCACATAATAAAAGAGAAGTAAAGATGCTAGAAAAAGTATCCAATATGAAAGTTTTCTATTTGGGAAAATGTTTTTTAAAATGAAAAGTTTTCTAAAATGAAAATTTTTCTATTTTAGAAATCAGTTTCCTAATTTGAAAACAAATAACCTAAAATGAAAATTATTTTCCTAATTTTAGTTTAAGGGTAATTTGAAAAATTAGTTCATATTATGGGCCTTCTCAAAATATCCGACATAATTTATTTGGATAGTCCAAATTAATTAGTAATTAATTAAGCTAAAGAAGTTTAGGCTAATAGGTTTAATTAAAAGTCCGCAAGATATTTTGATTGGAAGATAAACATAAACCTTATTGGATAAGGATGAATGTTTAAAAAGATAAGATGAAAAAGGCTCGTATGCATAATAACTCCTAATCCTCAAAGGATTAGTAAAGCAATGACTTAGAGTCCTTTAAGGACTCATTGTTGCCCTCTTCCTTGTCCTTGAGGACAAAGAAGCCTCTCCAATATAAGCAAGAGAGAGAGATGTGAAAAAGAAAGGTTTTTTTTTTTTTTGGAGAGAGAAAGAGAGAGAGAGACATGGCATAAAGCAAAAAGAAAATAAGGCATCATGGTATAGAGTAAAAGAAGGGAAAAAATAGTTTTCTTCCCACCCTAGCACATGCCACTTTTCCTTCTCTCTCTTAGGGTTGTAGTAAAATTCCTAAATTGATTGCTAAAGTTAAAACACTAAATAAGTCAAAAATAGTGAAGCTAGCACTCTATTAATTTTCAGTGCTTCTTGTGTGGGTGCTTAGACTACGTTGATTATCGATAGAGGTTGGATACTTGGATGACTTCTTTTCGCCAAGGTTAAAATCTGCACTAGAACATGTAATCTTTTATTTATGCTTTAATTCATGCATATATGGTTAGTTGATTCAACGACATAATCTTGAGCCCTTTATATGGTAAATTTTTTTGTTTTATTCCACATCTCCATAAGATGGATGATTCTTCGAGTTTAATTCTAGCTAATTGGAAGTTTATGGTACCAACTAATATTTAAGTTTATTAAAATGGTTAAAATCAATTAATAACCTAAGTAGGAAATTGAATTAGAACCAACTAGGATTACTAATTTAAGGGTTAAATTAGTTTAATGGTTAGACATTAATTGGCAAGAAAAAATTGGATTTAATGGGTAGGGAGTAATTGACTTTAATGGTTAAGGGAACAAATTGAATTTAATAGATAAGGATCAATTGGATGTAGTTGATTAAATTGGATGTAGTTGATTAAATTTAATTGACATGTTTTCAATTATTTGAAGCCAATATTTCCTAAACTTAAAAAAAAAATGGTCTTCAAAAGTTTAATCCATGATTTAGCTTCCAATTAGACTAAATTCAGGTCCAATTGAATTAATTAGTTGATTTACAATCTAAATTTTTTTTTTTGGTTAAATCAAAGTATTAGTAAATTAAGTTATAAGTTAAATTGATTAACGATTGATTAATTTAGTAAAATTGATTATCTTCTAATTAAATTGATTATTTATAATTAATTTAATTTTCCAAATAAAATAATAGGAATTTAATATATTAGGACAAATTGTTTATTTCTTATATGTTGAATATTTTAATTAATTCTGATTTTATAAATTTATTTTGGAACAATTAAAGACACAAGTTAGTTTAATTTAATTCATGATATTTTATTTAAATATTTAAAATAAATTTTGCAAATGAAAATTTTTGACCATATTTTGGGATTTAATAAATCTACACATTTATTTGAGGGCATAATTATTAAATGAATTTATTTTGGAAAAAAATTATACATATTTTTAATAAATTATGGACATAATTAAATTATTTAATAGGTTCGGCTACGAATTATAAATAATTAGACTTAATAGGAGATGAGGCTTGATGTTGTGCATTCATTATACATAGAATTTGAGACATTTCCGATAATATCCTTAACTTATTAAGGTCCTAGGTCGGGGTGTAACTTTTGGTATGTTCAATTATATATGTTCATGGAATTGAAGGATAATTAAATGTTTGTGTCGAGTTTTAGATAATTGATTAATTAATCCAATTATGGATACATTGATGCAATTATGGAAATGATATTAAGTTAGATTGAATATGAATGGGTTTAAAGTTGTTACAAATTGTTATTTTCAATCCAAAGATGAAAAATAAAATGGTTTAGGAATTTAGATTGTGAAAAAATTGTTAGCCATAAATGTTAAATTTTAGAAAGCCTTGAACTTTAAACCGGATAAGAAAATTCTACTATGCAATGAGATAAAGGTCCGGGGTAGAGGACAAAGTGCATTGCCTTACACCATCGAGTTGAGATAGTGTTAAATTATTTGCACTATCAACTCTCTATTGGGCAATAGGTGTTATAAAGTAGTATTATAGTAATCGGACTTAGTAGGCCTAAATAGTACAAGCAAACTCGAGCTCCAATACCATAATCAATAAGTGTTTAAATTGCCGAATGTGAACTTTTTATCTAATACTTTGCAAATGTGATAGATAATTACGTGTTATGTTTATTTCATGAGTTATATGACATGATTGATGTTTGTTGGATATCTTTTTTATTGATATGTGAATTATGGCATTCGTGTGAATGTGCTAAAATAAGAACAGGATGGCAATAGGAAGGGGAGAGGAAACTATCTTGATGCAAAAGTGAGCACAAGAAGCATCAAATCGAGATGAAAATGATAGATTTACGAGATAATAGGGTTTTGATTGAGCGAGAAATGAGTTATTGCAACGAGTAATAAGAAATGATGCAGCAACGATAGAATAGAAATGATGGGTAGATAAGAGTCTTAATGGCCATGTAGCAATCACTAGTTGTAGTAAGGCCACTATAGAGGGTTGACATGGTTAAGAGATTCATAAAGTTTAACTCAAAAAGTTTATGGACAAGTCTAACCCTATGGTTATCGAGAAATGAAGAGATTATTTATAGATTATCTTCGAGCATCCGACATTGAGAGATGTGAATAGGGTGTCTTGTGCCATATTCATGCTTGTTGGTGATGTGCAAACTTGGTGGAAGTTAGCTAAGATTTCTTTGGATGTGACTAACCTTATATAAGCATAATTCAAATAGATCTTCAATAAGAAGTTCTTTTTTGACAATGTGAAGTCGAAGAACATTCAAGAGTTCATAAAGTTAGATTAGGGGATATATCAACGCCTAAATTTATCCGAAAGTTTAAGCATAATTATTGATTTTCCACCTTTATTTCAAGAGTTATTGCATAAAAAAGAGACCACTTTTTGAGGGGCCTAAAATTTGAAGTATGTAGTCTAGTATGAGTATCGGTAGATAACTATGGTGACATGGATGCTAAAGAACTAGATATAAAACAAGACCAAAAAGAGTTAGCACGATTACAATGAGCCAAGAGGCCCTATGTTACAAACAATTTTTCCGAGCAAGTTGTGGAATGAAATTCATTTGTAAAGACATGAAAAAAATGATGCCAAGAAGGAAAAATGTTTCCGGGGATTGGTAGAAGCACGTAACTAGCCAAATTACATGAAGAGTGGTTGAAAACACATTGAGAATTGTTTAATCGGCGCCAATGTTTGTTGTTATTGCAAAGAAGTTAGGCACTTAGCAATGAATTGTCTTAAGGGAAAGCTCGTACCAAAAGTACCAAAAGAGTATACATGATAGTACAAGAAGAAGTCAAGAAGGACTTACAACATGGAAGAGTTAGGTAAGTTAAATTTTGAGGATAGAATTTTTATAAGGAGGAAAGGATGTAATACCTAAATTTATTTTCTATGCTTTGTGTACATATTTATTTTGCTAGTATGTATATGCCATGCTTGTGTTATGATTGATCATTGCTTGGTTGTCAATTAATGTTATTAAGTGTGGTGTGTAGAGTATATTTAACTAACACATGAAGAACTTAGAAAATATAGTTTAATTAAATATTTCCATACATGTATAACTTCGGATTTAAATGTTAATTAGGATTTTAAACATGTATTAATCTAGAAAATAATATCCTAATTTGTATTTTCACCTAAATTAAAATGTCTAAATGTAAAATAACCATCTTAGGACATGTAGCTTATTAACGATATTTTAGACAAATAATTTCTCCCAAGATAGGGAAATAATAAGGGAAAATTTTTACTTAGTTTTCACTTGACATTTCATTTGTCTCCATCCCTTTTTTGGGAGAAAGCTTAAACATTAAAAGAGAAACAAAGACCAAATCACAAGAGATAATTGAAATTTACCAAAGGAAAAAGCTAAAATTATTTAAAGGAAGCAAGCTTGGCCAAAACGAGGAAAAAATTGATAAGAGGGAGAGAGGGCTATTTTGGCTGAAAATTTACTCAAGGAAGAAAGGTGTGATATTTGGGAGTTTTAAGATGATTTCTTCTTCAATCAAACCTAAGATAAGTGTAACTTCAATTCAATGTAAGACTTAAGATAATTACATATTAATTTAGTGAACTATGTTCTTCTAAAACCTAGGGTTTTTAATTATAAAATTAATGAATTATGTGAAATTAAAGAACAATTAACCAATGTGAGGTTATGCCATGTACTTAATAGTTAATGGAGTGAGCTTAATGAAGTGATCAAGTATTAAATGGAGAATTTCTATTATGTTGTGCTTCAATAATTAATTAATTAAAGATTGTTCATTATATTAATGATGGGTATTTGTTTAATTATTGACTTAGCATCGGTAATGTGACGTTCATGTAAAACTTGGAAATTATTACACTTGGGCTATGTGACTAATTGTTAGTTTAACCTTAATTGGTGAATATATATGGTTATGGTGATTGGTATGTATTAAATTGATGATTATGCATTGACTTATTAATGGGTAAATATTTAAATAATGATTAACCATGGTATTGATGTTGAGTAAGTGATTGATTATGGATTGAATAGTTAAGATAATGAATTCAACTTGGTAAATGCTTGTTGAACTTGTTATTGAAAATTAGAGATTGATTGTGAGAATGGTTGATAGATTTAGCTTACATATGGATGCAATTTTTGTGTATTGCTTGATGGATTTTGGTTGCTTAGTTTGATTAGTTGTAAAATTGGATGGTTGTGTTAATGTAGAATGCCTCGCCTTGTTAATTTCTTAAATGAAGATTGCATGCTTGTGGTAATACTTAAAGGGTTTGGTTTGGTGTTTAACTTCATGTTGATTGGCTTTGTGTCCATATGATGGTTTCGACCCGGATGGTTGCTTGTTATTACTTGGCTTGTTGAATGAGTGTTTGAGGAATGATTCTTGTAATTTGGATTTGGCTTGGATAATTAAATGATGATAGAGATAAGTTATTTGGCTAGGATTCATTTGGTTTTGAATTTGGATAAGCTTATTGGTTGAGTAATTATGATATTTATTGATGAACATGGGTCGGATTTCTTTAAGAATTTATTAGATAATTGATGGTTTTGGCTCAACATATGCTTGATGTTATTCGAGTTATGCATGAGGTTACCTAAATTATAATGGTTAAATTATTAATTAGTGGTGTCAATGTTAGATGAATTGACTTTTTTATGGTTGTTTAGATTGTTTTCAATGTTTTTTTTATGCATGATGTTATTTGGCCATGTGTTGTTTATGGGCTTTTTTCACGGATGGCTTGATGTTATTAGGATATGTTCATGTTGTTTTAATGCTTGATGCTTCATCCTAGTCATGTCATGTTAATTATGTTCATGAATGACTTAATGCGATATGGTTTATGTTCATGTATGGGCTTGATAAGCATTTTAATTATATTCATGTCATGAACATGTTTATGCATGGTTTCAAGTATTTAAAGAAACGTTATGTTCGGGTTTTCAAGATAGGCTTACAAAGGGAATGATCCTGTGTTTACTCTTTCTAAGACACATAAAAGGAATGATTTGATGGATATTCTTTGTATGTTTTAAAAAGGACATACTAAGAGAATGATTTGGAGAATACTCTTACTATCAAAAGGGAATGATTTGGTGTATAACTTTGATGTGATAGGTCCCAAGAGAATGATCTAGTGTATACTCTTTAAGAGGATGATAGGAAATGCATTTTAGAATTATGGATAATGAATTTATTTATATTCATTGATTGTTACATTGACTAAGCTTTAGCTCATTTTGTTTGTCTTGTGATGTAGGTGAATAAAACAATTCTTAAGGACATATAGATGTATTGAGTATGATGGTCGTTAGATATAGAGTTTCCTTACTTATTTACTATAGGTCTAGGTTTAAAGTTTGATGGCTAAATCATTGTTAGGTTTCAGCCACTTTTGGGTATTGCCTAGTTTTGATCATATTTGATTATGAATGATGAACTTTAGGTCATTTTGGCATGTTCAATTATATATGTTCATGTAATTAAAGAATAATGAAATGTTTATGTCAATTTTATATAACTAATGAATTAATCTAATTATGGATGCATTTATGAAATTATGGAAATGGTATCAAGTTAAATTGAATATGAATTTTTTTAGGCTTATTGTAAATTATTAGTTTCAATCGAAGGATGAAAAATACAATGGTGTAGGATGTTTATAAATGGTTTAGGTTGTAAAAAAATTATTAACCATAAATGTTAAAATTTAGGAAGTCTTAAACTTTAAATCGAATACAAAAATTATATTGTGTAATGAGATAGAGATTGAGGATAAGGGACATAATGTATTGCCTTTCACCATATGGTTTAAAACGAGTGTCGTAGCACTCTTATCTCATTCTTAAGTTATGGGTGTTACATATGAGGTCATATACTCTTAGCATTTCATCATAGAAAAAACAGAGGTAAGCCTAATTATCTCTCCCCTTTTGAAAGATTGGGAATAAATCACTAGAGGTTTTTTTTTTAGCGAGAATGATGGTAAATAAATGGGCCATCAGCTTAGAGCCGAAATCTTTAAAACTAAGGACCAATTTAGGGTCTAAATTTTTATGAACATTTTCCAAAAAATGTGGTAGAAAGTAACTTCTACATGAAATCCATGCTTTTCATGACTAACTCGAGGTTTTTCTAGATGGTTTTTAAAAGCTCTTGTGGCTCTATTAGCCAATCATACACATCTAGGTTTATTTTTCAAAAAACTCTCTTAAAAGACTAGCACTTAAGATGTGACTTTATTAAGAGACTCGGCATTTAAGATGTGGGAGTTAGTGAGATGCTTGAATCTCATGGCTATAATGGTCTTACTCGGACTAGATGATCACGATGAGCCTTTTGTCTATTTACTAGTGTTTAGGTTCTAGACTCACCAATGAAGTTTGGAAGGAGGAGGAACTACTCTTGTGTTACCTCTTGTGTTGCTTTCTCGGTAATGATGTGTCTACCTATGGGACTATGGCAATATTCTATCCTTTGTTCTCTTTCTATCTCTATGAGAGCCCTAATTAGTTGGCTCTTTACCGTGGCAACAAAATGACTTCTTTGTTGTTTTAGAAAGTGATGATGTTTCTTTTTTGGACTTCTCTCATCCTATTTATGGTGGTGTTTTCTTTGGTCGAATGTCGAATTGATTTATTTTGGTGAGACAGATCTATAGTGGTCCGACTTATAGCAAGTACAAAGGTATCTAACGTAATACAAAGTTACTTATTGTATTTAAGGTGTGGGTAAATATGTAGTGATATAGAAGTGTCCATATTCATCCATGTGGTCAAAAAAACAAGGAAAAATTTGAAAAATAAGTCGAATACATATGTGTAGTAGGATGATTATCTCATTTATTTTATGTGTTATTTATTTTTTCTTTGAATATTTCAATTTATTATTGGTGGAAATGAATTGTTATTTTTATTTGGGTTATTGTTTTAGGTCTAAGTGAGTTAGCACTTAGTTATTTAAACACTTAGTAATTTCGACCTAGGCTAATGTTTAGAGGCCCAAATTTCTTTACGACCGACCAAATTGTACCCTAACTATTTGAGGGTTTCTTTTTTCTATAAACAAATAGTTTTTTTTTTTTACATTTCAAGAAAAGAAGAGAGAATTTTCTTTTTCCAATAATCGACATTTTTATGTCACACGTAACATATTATTATCCTTAGCACAGTATCACCCTAACCGGCAACCCGATCACACATTCAAGATTCAAGATAACGTAATTGTATCTTTGTCTCCTAACATACTTATCCAAGATCGGAGCTTAGTTTCACAAGTAAGTTTTGATGCATCCTTTTCAAATTGACAATTTATATTGTATTGAAACATATTTTGAAATTTTTATTATTGTAGTTTTGAAAAAGGTTGGAATTGCTATTCGTTTTTCAGTTTTAGGAAGGTGTGACAAGTTTGGATATAGGGGTTAGGGTTATCAAAATTATATGAAATTTTGTAAAACATATCTATTTGTTATAAAATAGATTATTTAAAATTCGATAAAGTTATGACAAGGTTAGCAAGTTTTGGCGTAACCCTACTTGCTAGTGTTCTTAGCTTTTATTTATTGTTTTCTTTTTTTGGCTAGTTTGTACTTAATTTTGGCATTGCTTATTTAGGAAGTTACTCGCTGAATTGTGTGTTGATCAATTTCTAATTGATTTTTGTTCTGAATTATTAGGGATTGAGTTTTAGCATTTGTTTATGGTTTGGCCAAATTGCTTGTTGAAGCCATAGGGTGTTTTGCGTTGGTGAAATTGGTTGATTGTGGCTATTGAGGTTTTGGTAGAGTTGAATTTTAGTGCTTTTGTGTTTAAGTGTAGAGTTGTCAAGGAGTTACAATGTCAAATTAGTATTAGAGCTTAGGTAGTTTTCATTTATGTATATTGACACTACTTTGAAGATGCGATTAAGAAGGGCACCACTTACATGTATAACTATGGGTATCTTACAAAGCGAGTAGAAGATAAGGAAAAAGTGGTAGCAGAAACGAGAGGGTAAATTGTATGCCGATGTGAGAGCAATACTAATAATAGATAGGGTACTTGAATTTAATTTCATTGATACAGGGGATGAATGGAAGAGAACTAATGTTTTCCATATACATATATAGATTCAAAATTGGATATGTCATAGTGTTTTTATTAATTATGAGACTTGTTCTAACACAATTTCTTTTAAGATGATTAACTTGTTAGGTTTGCCTACGATCAAACACCAAAACCCTATAACATGATTTGCGTGATGAGAGAAAATAAGCAATTAGTGGATAAAAAAAGTTTGCTAGAGTTTGCTATTAGGTTGTGTATACGGATAAGCTCTAGCTTGATGTAGTTCCAATAGATGCCTATCAAATGATGCTAGAGAGGCTATGGTAGTTAGACTATCGAGTCGTGAATGACAAACACCTCAAAACTTACTAATTCATCATAGGTGATGATCGGATCGCTTTATTATTAGGAAGAAGGAACAAATAGATGAAATAGAGATTAAAGAAAAAACTAATAGTTCTAACTTTTTACCTTGGTGTGTCCCTATCAACTCGTTAAACAATATAGTTTGATATTCTTGAATAGAGTTGAGAGTGTGTGTAGGTTAGATCACTCTATTGATAATGCGTTTGTGGTAGAGTCTCGCTATATGTGGTGGATATAAAAAGTATATAGATTGTTGTACACCATCTTGGTATGATGAATATAGTGATAGGGATTATGAAGACCTTTACGTTCTTGATATTTGGGTGTATGGGGAAATAACCATCAAGCCGAGAAATATAGCTAGGGGAGACCACCAAGCTTAAGAAAACCAACTTGGGGGGATATAGGCATGATTAAGACTAAAAGTTTCAATGTTGTTCCCAAATAAGATCAACTTCCATGTTTTGTCCTAAGAGGGTTAGTTGGATGGCTAGGAAGCAAGCTTCACATCTACATAGGCCTAAAAAAAATTTCAAGATGGAGACTTGGTTTGGGTTCATATGAAAAAAAGATTGGCTTTCTAAAATATGAGATAAGGTGAGACTAGGATGTCAAAGATGATTCTTTTTCAACCAAGAGTGTCCGACACAAGAGTGTCCACACTCATCCATATCATCGAGGAACCAAAGACAAATTTGAAGAACAAGTCGAATGCATATGTGTATTAGGTTGACTATCCGATTTATTATTTATGTTATTTATTTTTCTATAGGAATTTTTAGTTTATCTTTACTAGATTTGAATTGTTATTTTTATTTGGGTAGTTATTTTTGGTCTATGTGAGTTAGGATTTGGTTATTTAAAGCCTTAGTAATTTTGGTTTAGCTAATGTTTGGATCCTTGAATTTCTTTAAGCCTAGCTGAATTGTACTCTCATGATTTAATTTTTTTTAAGCCAATAATTTTGTTTTGATATTTGAAAAAATAGCAAAGAGAATTTTGTTTCCCAAAAATTGGTGTTCTTGTTTCACATAGAGAGCATTCTCATTCTTGGCACTAGTCACCCAAGGTAGTGACTTGATCACACATTCAAGATTTAAGATGCCGTAATCGTATCTTTATCTTATCTCGGATCCGAACTTATTTTTACAAGTGGATTTTAGTTTATCCTTTTTAAATTTAAACTTTATATTATAATGAAATATTCTTAGAAGGTTTTGGCTATTTTAGTTTTGAAAAAAGATTAGTATTTGCTCTTTGTATTACAAGTTTAAAGAGTTATAGTGAGTGTGAAAATAGGGTTTACGGTTTTTAGGGTTACATTAAATTTTGCATACCATAATTGTTAGTCATAAAACAAGCTTGGTTAAAATTTGATAAAGTTTTGATCAGTGCTAGCCTAGGTTTCAATGTATCTCTATTTCTTAATGTTTTTAGTTTTTTTATGTTATTATGTTTAACTCTGGTTTGTGCTTAATTTCGGGATTGCTTGTATGGCAAGTTGTTGCCTAATTATGTATTGATTAATTTCTTACTAGTTAAAGTTTTAAATTATTAAGGACTATGGTTTTTTCTTTGTTTGTCGTTTGATCGAATTGCTTATTGAAGGCTTAAGGTATTTTGTTTTGTTGTGTTACGTAAATTAGTTGAAATTTATGAATTTTGATGCTTATATGTTTAAGTGTAGAGTTATTGAGGAGTTGAAGTGTCATGTAGCTAAAATTTTTATTTTTTATTACATCATTCAGTATATGCATCTATTAGCATTTCAACACCCATAATAACTAGAGAACATCGATTAGCGTAAAACTAGAATTGGCAAAATCAAAAGGAATAAAGGGAGTCTGGAGTTTATTATTTCTCAATCATGGATGGAAACTTGAGCATGAAAAACAAAATATTAGTTGGATTTTTATCAAGAATAAACAATTATTTTATTTTATTTTATTTTTCTTTTGAAGACAAAGGTAGTACCCTAGGAATATGTTGATTAAAAATGGAATGAGACAGGAGGGCAATCCAACTCGGCCTAACAAACTAGGAGGGTAAGGAAGCCTAGACCCATGAAAACTACAAGAACTTATTCATAAGAATTTCAATGGAGAAACTCTGGGGGCTACCACCATAAACTCTTATAAAGAGAAAAAGTTTCACTTATTGCCTACTCTTAAGATTCTAAGTATAGTGAAAAGGCATAGTTCGAAAATGTTTCCATAATTGAGAACATTCCCGTAATAAGCAAACCCCAAAACACAGCTTGATAAAAGGCAAGTATCAATTACCTTGATCGTGCAATTACTCTTATAAACAGGAATAACCTCCTATAATGTCCTTTTGCAAAAACCTCGGATTCATATTGTTCCATAGCTTAGCTAAAAGAAGAATGCACCTTGAGCATCAACCCAAATAGCTTGATGAAACCCGATATGGAGCTCGGTTACTATGAATGTAATTTTTTGGGAGGTATGGTGAAAAGCCCATGTTGCAAGATTGTCCGCAACTTTATTCCTTTTTTGTTTAGCATGTTTAAACATTGTACTTGGAATGATGTTTGCCTAATAGTCTCATAGTATATAAGTAAGTTGCCAAGGGAAATTTTGAGATCACAAGCAGACCACCTAGAGTAAGAGAAGAGTCGGCCTCTATAATAGTAGGGTGAAGATTATTGAGTTTGCATATTCCGATACCCTCTCATATAGTTAAAACTTCACCATTATTGTAAGAATCGGGCCTAAAGAAACTAGAGAACACCATTATCACTTTCCCATGCTCATTACAAAGAATACATCCCCCGGTGCGCATATCTCCGTTTTACATACCATCCATATTTAGTTTTAATATGCTTGAAGAGGGGCATTCCATCCGATCCATCTTCCCCAAACTGTAACAAAAGCTTAATTTTGAATCCCTAAGCCTTTTAGGCATATGCTATCATGGAAAGAGGGTGAGCATCTCAAATTAAACAACTTATTTAGATCCATTAACTAGTAGATCACTTTATGTTTGATATTGACAGTAGCCATCTACTCCATAAAAATTGATTTATTTCATGCTAACCATTATTCCCAAATGACAAAGATGAAACCACCATGTATGAAAATGATTTTTGGGATATAGGCTTGCTTTTCCGTAGCTATCTTACCGAAAGTCGCCTCACTTATACAGACTCTAGGTACCATACCAAAGAAACCAGTAATTGAATAACGACTTCACTCGTGAATGAACAAGTGATCCTTAAACTTATCTTGGGCATTGCTATAACACCTACATTTTGAGGATAAGGAAATTTTACACGTCTTTACATTTGTATCAACAACCAAGGCATTATACATGAACTTTTAGACCATGATTCCCACCTTCCTAGGTATTCATTTATTCCATAAGCTCATTCATTACTCAAATTTAATACCAAAAGATCTCGTTAGCCTTATGATATGCTTTAGAATTGAATCTACCGGACTTAGCTTTCATGTAACATAGACTCTTCACCAAACTTCGTCTAAATGAAGATGATCCAATTCATTTTTTACTGGAGGTGGAAGTGAGGAATATATCTTTGGATCCTTTTCCGAGTGAGCTAGCATGACCTCAAAATTAGTTGTAGGAGTGGGGAGTCCATTAGTGTCTATTTATCCTTCCACAGCTGAAGGTTTCTAGCCTTTGCTATCCATATTGAATTATCCAATAGAAATTTTATGTAAGGTAAGAGAGATTTCAAAACCAAGAATCCTTTGCTATTTTCAATGGAAAAAAATTTCATCAAGTTTCCCATACTTGGCCATCATACAATAACTCCACATGGTTGTACTAGATAGAAATGCCCATGTAAGTTTTCCTTGCATGGCTTTCAAGCACTTCTCCTAGATATTTGATACCCACCTTCTTGCATGAGAAGAGACATTGTGCAAAAATTAAGCCAATGATGTCCGCTTTCTCCTTCCTTATTCTAGAAGAAATTAGATATGTATCTTTGAAGCTTAAAAATGCCCGATTTTGGTACCATAGCACTCCTATAGGATAAATAAGAATGGAGGACAAAAAAATCTAAATCTATGTTAATTTCCCACCTTTCGATAACACCCTTCCTTTCCATCTAGCTAGTTTATCTTTACTTTCATTTTTTAGTAGGTAAAATATTAGATATGATATCTTCCTTTAAATAGTTGTATACCAAGATACTTCAACACATCTACTACTATAGGGAAGCCTATCCACGAGGAGTAGAGGCCTTTCTTACTAGGAGATAACTTAATTAGTTATTTATTAGCGAGTAGCATACGTTCGGATTAATGAAAGTATTTTATCAAGTGTCTTTTTATTCGCATTACAGAATTGGAGCATATCATCTTAAAAAAAAGATGTGAGATAATAGGTGTATTGTGACAAATATAATAAGGCTTAATCACTCCCTTATCTAGCTAAGAATTTAACCGATAACCGAATGAATCTTGTGCTAATATGAAGAGAGCGTAATATAACGGGTCTCTTTATCTCACCTTTCATTATGACATAAAGAAGCTCGAATGTATGAGAGTTTAGATAAATCATGTACCAACAGTTGCACAAGCATCTATAGATCCAATTACACCAACTTCTTGAAAAACCGAACTTCTTCATAATGCCGATGAGAAAATGCCACTCCATTCTATCGTAAGCCTTAGCCATGCCCACTTTTAAAATGAAATTTCCATTGTGAATTTTTCTCGTCAATATCATTAATTAGTTCTCAAGCAAGTGGCTGCATTCTCATGTATGGCTCTACCTTTTACAAACCCCGACTATTCTTTTAGAATAAAAAACTTAATGACCCTACTAAGTCTTGTGGTAATCACTCAATGTGATATTTGGTAAGAAAATTTACACAAACTAATAGGTCTCATATCCATAAAACTAGTAGGATTAGAACATTTAGGGATAAAAACAAATTAGTTGCAGTAACCCCATTTGGTATATATCCACTTTTGAACACATCTTGAACCGATGACATCACATCCTCAACCATAATTTCCCAACAAGTTTTGAAGAATGCACCAAGTAAAGTCATCGTGGCTAGGAGCGCTCAAATCATCTAATTCAAAAACTACCATTTTCACCTCCTTCATAGTGGGGATGGACATTAATTCATTATTCTATAAATCCGAGATTATATGTGTCACCTTGTCAATGAATTAATCTCCTATGGTGACTACCTCACTTGAATTTTTTTTTAAATACTCCACAATTGCTCTACCAAGTCCATCATCATCTATGTATAGTGAACCATCTACTAGGGTAAGAGCTAGTCAAGCCTTAGTAGCTTGATTTCGGATGCTAGTATGGAAGAAGACTATATTTTTATCAACCGTATCTAACTATTTAACTCTAGACTTTCCCGAAGAAGCAACTTCTCCTAATCAATTAACTTGGCCAATCACTCTTTATCAATCGTAGGTTTTGCTAGATTACTCTCACCTCAACTACTTTATAACACTAACTCGATTTGAGTACCTCACGTTGTGCCTCATCAATTCTACTATTAGTGTCTCCAAAATTTTTAAATTTTAGGTTTTTAGCTCCCCTCGAAAAGCTTTCAACTTGAGATGTAAATTAAGGTTTCTAATTGAGAGTAGTGCTCCATTAATTTTGGACAATGGGAAGGAAATCCATATACGAAGCCCATATTTTCTTAAACAATAATCTATCCGGCTTGGGATTTTAGTAAACCATGGATAATTGTGATGGGTAGTAACCGAATTTAATCTCGGTAGATGAGAACAGTACTAACCATGGAGCCGTAGAATGGAAAACATGATTCATAAAAACTTGATTGAACCTCTTTCATATATGAACACCTCCTTGTTGGTTGTTACACCACATAAATTTGCTTTTCGTATATCCTATATCCTGCGGACTCGACATCTATATTCCATGATTGAAATAAAATATAGAGCTCAAACTTGAATATGAACCTCTAATTTTCTCTAACTCATTAGTAGTGGAATTGAAATACCCATAATTGACCCATGACTAGGTGATGTTTAAAGCATACAAATTATCCCATAAAGTTCTTCTCTCCACCATGTTGCAGCTTGTATAAACCATTGTAAATAAATTTTCCAAACCCGTTGTAACATCTTTCATAATCATAATAATAGACCGAGCAAATAGAACTTATATATCAACTTGTAACCTCTCCTTCCACAAAAACCATATGTGAGTGTTTAAGGGATTCTTGTGAACACAACTAGAAAAGTGTAAATACTTGGCTAGCTTAGATAGTCTATCTACTTTTTTTTTTTTTTTGTCATAGAATAATTAGAAGAGAAATCTGATGTTGTCAAATAGACATCTCGGATATCTCTTTTTTTTTTTGGCACCGATGCCTCTTAGAATCCTTATCATGTTATTCATAGGAAAGGGAGAAAAAAGGTTCTCCCCGATGATCCTAAACAAACCTAGTAACCCTCTTACCATTACTTTAGATGATACTTCCCAGTAGCTTCTCTTTTCCTTATTCATTAAGGTATAGCCTTATGATCTCATATTTTCTAATCGCCTTTGATATTCTACCTCAATCCAACTTTTTTTTTTTATCTATTCTTAACTCAAAAATTGCATTACGAAAAGTTTAGACACAATACATTTGGTTAAGATGCCATAATCGTTACTACCTTATTTAACCCCTAACAAAAAATTAAATTGATTAGGAGAGATAAGCTCCTCTAGTTCAATCAATGGTGGTTGTTCTTTTTAAATCACTATGAGCAACCTATTCTATAGGGGCAATAGATCATTCCCTACTAAAGACTAGGTCTGAACCATTATCTTGATCGGCTTCCTAATTATTCCCTTCACCATTCCACCGATCCAATACCAATTGGTCGAACAAAGTCACATCTCCCTTACTCGTCCACCTTACTACATTTATTTTTCTCAATCATAAGATCTCTAGTCTAAGTTAGGTACACTAACATACCTATAAGAATAGTATTAGATGTAACTAACATTTGCCTATAATCTTTATTGTCTATTTGCTACTTATGTTCAACCGAGGATCATCATCCTCATGGTTTCTAGAACCGGAAGCATCTCCCTTTGTGACTACCTTTTTCCGTGGTTGGAGGGTTATTATGCCTTGGGATGTCATTTTCTCCTTTTCTCTCGCCATGTTTTCCTTTTTCCCTAAATTAGCTAACTCTATGTAGTCTCTACTAATTGTTGGGTCTTTCCCTTTAGAGGCATATAACATTTTCTTCTTTTTTCTTATCTCTTTGTCATGTCTATTCATTGACTATTTTCTATGTAGCAACTAGTTTGATGTTGGTTTTAGGTTGTCGTTAGTCTTCCTCACATGATATTGGACGTTTACGATGATTGGCTTTAACGTGGCTCCACAGGTGATAGAAATTACAATATACCGTGTTAGATTCAACTTGAATGTTTTGCTAGAAACCCTTACTTTTTATCCAAACCAACCGAAATCTAAATCTATGAGGGAATTAACATTGTAAGATCAACTTCCACAAAGACCCCGCATGTATTAAATGAGAGCCATTCCATCATGCATCCGGGTACGTAAAGGTTCTAATCGGGTGTACTATTTCATTAAGGAAGGCTAAGGGAAAGAAAGAGAGGGGAAGCCCATGGAGCCTCGACTATGTCGTAGCTCTTGGGGATTCATATCTTGTGGTAAAGGTATCATTCGACTTGAATAATCTAAATAAGGAGTTCTTAGTTAGATGGTTATCTTATGATGAAGCTTTGATAAGTTCTTCTCTATCAAACATTCTTATTATCACATGTCTTAGATCTAGCAACATAACCATTGAGATTTTTGTAAGCCCCCAATGTTGCAGGATATGTGCTTTAATGGTGTTGATGAGAGGTTTACTCTTAGAGAATTTTGCCACCAGCGAAGGTTCAAATAATGTGGTGGATTGCTATTGATCAAACATTTAGAATTCCACTGAAGGCTCCCTTTAGACAGGGATGGTGGTTTGAGCATAATGGAGAGGGAAGGGAAGTATGTTTAGCCGATGGACATGATAATATATTAGCCGAGTAAGAGGTCTTAGGTTTAGGTTTATTGTTTTGCTATTGTGTTACTCTTGTAGTTGTGGTCAACATGGGAGTAGTGTTAGAGGGGCTAGGTATTAAGTTAGAAGATAAAGGGGTAGGGAGGCAGTCTCCCCATGGGGAAAACATAGAAGCCAAGGACTTCTACTATGAGCTAGTGTTACCATAGCTACGAGAGAGCTTCCAACTATGGTTTTTCCAGCTTCAATTTTTCATATCTTTAATTAAAAAATTATGAGTTGGATTTTTGTTGAAATTCCTCATAGACTACATAACTAAAGAGGTGATGATTTTCAAATTATGATTATTGATGAGGTGGTTGCCTACCTAGGCTAATCTCGTACTACTTATAGCTTATGGATATTGATTCAATGGCTAGTATCTACCAAATAAGTTCGCCTAGAATGTTTAAAGGATGTTATAATGGCTAATTTAGTGTACATAAAGAGGTGTTTGGCTTCGGTAGGTTGTAAAGTGATTAGCTCTTATGTGTAGGTGACATGGTCTATAGTTCGAGTGTAGATGGCAACACAAGTTTTTGTTAAAAGAAATTTCGATAGTCTACCTTTCTCGTCGAACTATGAATATATTTATATTTGGATAGAATTCTAACTTTGATATTGCATAGATGAGAATAAAATTAGAGTACACATGTTAAGAATCTATTAGAAAAATACGAGTTAAAACGTCCATGGCATAAATTTAACTTATTCATAGCACAAATGATGGGTTAATGGTTATAGGGATCCCTCTACTATTTCTTTCATCTATATTGTGTCTTTTTAATTTTTTTTTTTTTAAGTTCATCCTTTCACGAACTTTTTTGGTCGATGGTATTAAATCACTTCACTTATCCTATAAAATTACAACATGTGTCAATTTTTTTTTTTTATCTTAATTGCATTCTCGTACTCTTTTTTTACATCAAATTTGAATAAATTAATTAAAAAAAGTGAAAAAAGTTAAAATATATCCAATCATTCTCTATAAAAAATAAAAATAACGATATTTTTTTTTATCCAAAATATCATTTATGGGTTTAAATTTATCTCTACGACGATAAATAAATTTTAAGTATAAAATAAAATATTTATAGTATTTTTTAAATGCCAAATGAGTTTTAGTTAAATATTTAAAATTTTTATTGATATTTATAATTTTTTAATTATTTTTATTTTGAAAACCCACTAACAAATTTTATTAATAATAAAAAGCAAGCATAAGGAGGGATAAGACAGCCTAGTCCTATGAAGGATGGCAAGTCAACATAACCCTTGGAAAACACATACAGTCAACATGGTCTAAGATTATAGAAACCATGCCTACCATGCCTACAAGCTAATTTTATAGTTAAAGATAGGTTTTCGTGATTGAAGTAGGTACGTTTGTCCTCGTGAGCATGAGCTTGGGCTGCCAATTCGTTAGCAAAGATATTTTGTTCTCTCCAAACGTGTGAAATTACTGAATGTCCTAACAGATCCTTGCAATGCCAAATGTAGTATACATATTGCCAAGGCAACGAATAGGCATCTGTAGTTACACTAACAGTCACTAAAGAGCCTTATTCTACCTAAAATGATTGAATATCTAAATCATGGCAGAACTGTAGACTGTCTATCAACGCCAATAATTCTCCTTTAATATTAAAGCCATCACCGTAGATACGAGAAAAACCTAAAATAAATTTACCACAACTATCTTTGATAACCCCACATCTTATACATTTCTTATCTAATGTTGAGCCATTAGTGTTTAGTTTAAAATTTATCAGGGTAAGAGGGTTCAATTTTAACAACCTACCTCAAGATCTATTGACCATCATCATAGGGAGCCTTAAAGCATACAATTTGTATTTTGTCAAAATATTAATCGGTTTTCTAGGATCCTATATGGTGCATAATTCAGACAAGTGCTACTTTACTTGCCTAATTATCTGCTCAGAAGACATAGGAACCTCTTCTTACCTTCCTTTGCACCTGTTTTTCCACAGTTTCCATACTGGCCAAAGCCAATATGCAACTTGGCACATACCTGTTTAAATGGCATTAGAGGACATCCATCTCTGTATCATGTCCTCAGCAGTCACATAATTTATGTTAACTCTAAATATTATACCAAAAGTAGCAAATCGAGGCTGCAATTTATGATGACAAAAAAATTATTCCAATGACTCTCCCTCGGCTGTCTACAGCAGCTACATCTTGAGACAATCGAGATATGTAGTTGTTGAATCCATTTCCATATGAATCGACTAACCTTAGTGGGAATGCGTGCCTTCCATATTCTGTTAGCCTATATATGGTACTCGAGTACGATGAGGGCGGCAATATTCCCAATAATATCTAGCCTCAAAATTTTTGGTGTGGGTGAGCTTGCATATCAATCTTTCATCCTTCCTGGCTTCTAACTCTACTTCTTGATTTGTTTATGGTATAACACTAGAATTTAGGGAAGTAGGTCCTCCAATAGTGAAAGGCCCTCCCTGATAGTAAGGGTTATGTGCAGTGGTAAAGGTGGTTGCAGCACTATCATATATCCGTTTGAAGTTCAAAATGAAACCGAACTCCTACCTAAGAGCCAAAGACTGCAATCCTACAACATCAAGACATGCTTGATTAATGACTTCCAAATATGCCAGAAACACGATTGTCCATGTTGATTTAGCCTTTGCAAAACGTACCCATAAGCTTTTGCCCTGCAGAAACGACCATACTAATTTAGGTACAATGCATTCATCACCTGTTCAAGGCCATGAATTCCCAACCCCCTCCATCATAGGGTGACATACCTTATTCCAAGAACTCCAATGACTTCTTGGCTCTCTAGTAGCACTCCATAAGAAGTCGGCCATGATACTTTCCAATCAGTGAATTAATGTTATCGAAATTAGGACAACCGTAAGAGTATGAATTGGCATGCTACAAACAACTAACCAGAGGAAAGTAATTCTAGCATCTAAAAAAAGTAGCTTTGTTTTCCAACATCCATTACAAACAATTAAGTTCCTCTCCACACGATAGAAATATACTTTTTTAAGTCAACCATAGAATAAAGGAGGCCCTTAAATAAATAATCGGAAGTTGCATATTGCTGCATCTTATCCAACTCTTAATGAGTGAAATCCTGGTAGTAGACGTGTTTAGGGGCATAAATACCACACTTTGAAAGATTCAATGACTAACCTAAATTCTCCTCATATTAGGAAATCAAGTGTCGAATGTATTACAGGGATCTCTTGGAACCGTTAGTAAATAAAAGTAAGTTATCTTACATAAAACAAGTGAGACACCGCCAAGGCACTCCTGCCTGTAAGATACTAAGTTTCCTTCTTGAATACCTTTAATAAGATTAGCAGATAAAACTTACAGGATGAAGGTAAACAATAGAGGAGACAACAGGTCCCATAGCCAAACACCCCTACAGGTATATATCGAAATACCCGAAGCTCCTTCCTTGGATTCTAATTGTATACCATATGTTACATATGTTACTAATGCACCGAAATACTAGATCACACAATTGATTATTAAAACTCATTGCCCTCATAGTATACAACAAAAATTACAATTCGACTCTATCACTCTATCATATGCTTTAGACATGCCAATCTTAAAGATTAATTTATCCCCTCTAAACTTACTATTTAAGTCTGTTATTAACTCTTCTGCAATAGCAATGTTTTTAGTAATGCTTCTCCCTTTTACAATCCCTACCTACTCTAAGGAAATAATATTCAAGAGGATTCTGCTTAGTCCATTAGCTAGAATTTTAGAAATAATTTTACAACTAAAAATAAACATGCTAATAGGTCTAAAATTCACAAGCAAAGATGGGTTACTAACTTTTTGTATTAAGATTAAGCACTACATCAAAAAAGGGCATTGCGGGCGATTTTTTTTATCTTGTAGAGGCGATTATAACCGCCTCTACGCATTGTAGGGGCGGTTTTTCCGACCGCCTCAAAACCGCTCGCAATGCCGCCATCTCTATGGTGTAGAGGCGGTTTTGCCAACCGTCGGGGAAGCTTGAGGTAGTTCGCTAGGGTGGTTCAAATTGGCTCAAATTTTTTTTTTTTTTAGGCGGTTCTAATCGCCTCTACAAAGAAAATTTTATAATCTCGGTTCTTTTGGAAGGTAATTTTTGCGACGGTTCAAAACCGCCTCTACATTGCCAAATTTTTTTAAAATTCGTGAGAAATATTTGGGGCGGTTGCAACGAGCCTCAACGTTAAAATTTGTAAAGGCGAGTTGCAATCGCCTTAAGATTAAAATTTTTAGGGCGGTTTGAACCGCGATTAGAATTCGTAGGGGCGGTTCCAAATTATATAATTTATAGAATTAATTTCAACATTCATAGAAGCAAATTTTATAATTCATAAAGATGGTCGTTTAACTTTCACCTTCAAATTTAATTGTTGAATGTAAAAAAAATTAAAATTATATAGTCATCACAATATTCTTAAATTTATAATTATCAAATTCTAAATACATAATAAGTCGTCAAACATTCACAAGTAAAAAAAAAAAAAAAAAAAAACTAAATAAAAAGTCGTTAAACATTCATAATATTCTTAAAAACTTGTTCGAAATACATAAACAAAATTCTAAATATATTTGAAAATAAGTGGCTAATGTTTTATTTCGACAGATGACTCGATTGTGATGAACGATTAGTAGAAGGAGCATTTTGACCATTACCATCATTGAGAACCTATCAAAAGCACAATTTGAAAGTAATATATATATATACATATAACTCATTAAAAATATTTTAAGATAAAAAATATTAAATATTTAATTAAAAATTTATGATACCCGAGTAGGATTCAACGAAGTAGGCATCAAATTTTGATAAGGATATTTCTCTCGCAATGAAAGCAAGTAATAACGAGTTAATGTCCATTTATAAGCTTATTGTCTTACTTGTGCTAAGAAATTTACGTTGAAGTAGTCACCTAAATTAGCCAATTAACAAATATGCTTCAATTAACTCAGTTGTTCCACCATAGAAAATACCGAAAAAAAAATTTTATTAGTTAGAACAAAAAAATAATCTTATCCACTACATAATAATAAAAGATGTAATTGTATTCACCACACGAGCTTTTAAAAGTTAATCTTCTCTAATGTTTCCACTATTCTCTAAACTGAATTCCAATCTACAAAAGAAAAAAAAACAAATAGAAATTATAAATAACGACAGCTAACTATAGAATATTGAAGGAAGAATCAAATATAAAACCAGCATGTGATGGGAGGTGACAAATTCGACCAGCACTTAACACTTTAATCTAGTTTGATCTAGTTTTTTTTTTGTTTTTTGCTTAGTTATGCACAAAACTATACGTGATACCCGAGCATTTCTAATTCAATAAAAGAAATAACATCGAGTAGGCACGAAATGCCATTAGGTTTCCAAGCCCATAACATGATCATTTTTTTAATAATGTTACGGAGAAGTCGACGATAGCATTCACAAGTAAAATCACTTGATACTTGTGCAACAAAATGAATGTTTTCATCTGTTGCTTGGGGTGGGACATCATCTTATGAAATTGATTGATTACCCACCCCGACTCTTTGTGTGTGTTTCTTTGTCTTTTGAGGGAGGGTGGGGGCATGCATCCGTGCGTGTGGTATACCTGTTTCACGTGTATGTTATACAATTTTCCTTGAAATGAGGCAAGAGATCTAGATATCAATTTGTAAATGTATGTAACTTCTTGTTTTTGTGTAGGCCCCGAGTAACCATAGCCACATCAATACTATTTTGTCACGGATTCTTCATCACCAATCACATGCGAATAATGACGAAGGAAATCTTCAATGACATTTCTTTAATCTTTAAATCGTGTAATTAATCTACATTTAATGCCAACAAAAGCTAGGAATCCAATGCTACAAATCCTCTAGAATAAGCAAAAGTCCATAGCGAGCTCGTTTTTAATTACTTTACATATTTTAATAAATCCAAAATGTTGGTAATTCGAGTACTTTAGGGCATAAGATACATAATAGCAATCGGACAAATCGAAACTTGGTCGAATGGAACGTGTTCTTGAAAGATCAAAAAACATATGTTCAAGAAACAAATTTTTAAGATCGTTAACAATGTCACTAAGCGAGAAATCGTTCGGACACGAGAGCCGGATACAAAAAATTTAGGGACATGAAAATCACTTCCCGCTAACTCGGCAAACATAGAATAGAATGAATCCCCATATTGCTTTTAAATGTCGGAGAGACTAGGAAAAAGAAAACAGAACATATAGGTGAAAAGAATGAAGGTCGGTTTAACTTCAATAAAAGAATAATTAAAATCCTACATGATGAATCAACATATAGAAACCAAAAGGATTTTCATCTTTCCCCCACATATTGGCTTAATAACCCATTGACACACAAAAGAATGTTAGTTCTTCCAAGGCATCGGAATCATGCGTTGGAGGCCATAATTTTCAAGAAGGAAGCAAGAATTCCCAAGCACATAGAACCAAAGTAACAAGTGACCTGTCGTGCAAGTCTCACATTGCACATGATAGATTACTAGGCAAGAAGAGCAACATGAAGAGCATACTTTTGACGTGATAGACGGAACCAAATGAAGTAATATGATGCTACCAAAAAGAACTAAATAAAGTACACATGCTACAACCAAAAGAAAAGGGAAGGATTTAAATGTATCGAAAAGTTGAACAAAAAAGCCATTCCTCTATGTATGCATTTCGAAACGAGAGATTTATTTTAGCACTCCAACATGCTTTTTTATAGGTAGTAGAGACACATACAAATTAAAAAAGATGTAAGTTTTTAAGATCGTACCTCAAAAAACAATCAACAAGAACAAAAGCAAAACATAATTAAGAAATCCAAAAAGGATAGAAAAAATACAAATTATAAACTAGCAAGGATAACGAAACAAATTCATGGAAAATTTAAGAAATCCCCACATGGAAGCTTGAAATTCCTTTGAATCAATACCCATTTTAATCCCCAAAACAATATAGAAAGAATCAAAGAGATTGAATTTGAAACTAAATATTTGAATGTGTAATTCATGGACTGCCTTGAACCAATGGTAGTTTCGAGTTTCAATAACGGAACTAGGTGTTAAATTGGGCCTTTACGTAGGGCTTTTGTTTCCAAAAAGAAGAGTGCCTAGGTTTCATTTAAAGAATACCATTCCCGATATCATATAGGGCCTTTATGTTCTCATGCGTAGTGTTAATAGCTGCAAGAACATTTAGAGACATCATGTGCTAAGCTTGGATCTATGTAATGCAATGACATTGGTCTAGTATAACAAGAAGTGAAGGATTAGTCATTAACAAAATGCTAGCGAGCAAAAGTACTTGATTTCCTTTTTTTTCTTTTATGGAGACTATTGTAAAGCTAAAAATCTAAGAACTAAGAGGGTTTGAGATTGTTACTAATAATCCATACTACTGTGGGGATTTTGAGTTTGTTATGGTCATTTAAGCATTAGCATTAATAGTAAGGGTAATAGCACTTTGTGTTGGCTAATTATCAATCATTAATTGATCTCTAATGTGATGATAATCAAGTTATTATCATGAAT
This sequence comes from Dovyalis caffra, assembly GCA_963924115.1. NCBI lineage: Eukaryota > Viridiplantae > Streptophyta > Magnoliopsida > Malpighiales > Salicaceae > Dovyalis > Dovyalis caffra. The sequence goes on from CAWUPB010001108.1 coordinate 14,858,643, forward strand.
TCAAAAATAGGTGGAGAGCCATTAAGCATGTAGGAGATGATGTTCCTATGGATTTGCTGATTGTGAATTAAATAACTAGGATCGTTTGATAACTAATGATTGTGCGGATGACAAACATAGTAGTAGTAGGCTGTTGCATATATAACTATTCCATTTATCTCATAACCTAGATACACTCTTAAACATTAATCCCGCACTCCACTTTTTTTAAATTATCAAATTCAACTTGAAGCCAAAGTTTAGAATGCACAAGCACAATTGCACAATACGTTGCATTCAAGTTTCACCCAAAGTCGATGGCAAGGAAAACATTGATGACTAATGAAAGTGTAAAGCAACAAAAAAATTACCTTGTCCTCCATCTTTTCATCAAGAACAGTCTCTACCGAATGAAGATCTAGTTGTTCAAGTTTCACCCATTCATCAATCCTCCTATTAACTCGTCAAAGAGTTAAAAAAAATAGACTTGAATAAATACAACTTCCAAAATCACTACGAGTGCGTGGTTAATAATCATGTAGAAAATTACAAAGTGATCACTCCAAATATTTAATCATCATAACAATAGTTACATAAATGGGATGCCAATCACCCCAAACTATTGCACATCTTAATTTTTTCAGCATAATACTCTAATACCGAGCACAAAATTTTTATTGTTCCAGCTTTTCTATGGAATCACCCCAATCACCCCAAAATGTGACACAATTCTATCTTTAGATGTGAAAGTAATAACACCTTGAACATGCACCTCGAAGAACTTAAGTAAAAAAACTAGAATTTTCCACCTTGCATGAAAGTCACAATATCATCCTATCATGTATAAAAGATCTCTTCTATTTCATGTTGGTATACTATCATCCTCTTAGTACGAAATTGCACAATCGGATATCCACAAAATAACTATACATCCCTCAAAGTGATTCTCCCGAATTTAACATTAAACTAGTATAAGCTTATATACTACAAATGTATACCGAAAAGAAGACAGAGACATTGGCGAGAACCAAAGCACATTATATATTCTAAATCGAACTCACTTCATCATCCAACTCAACCATGCTTTATAAGTAAAAATACCATACCTATATCGGATGAAATTGCTAATTAGGACAAGCAATTGAAAACTTCAAAGTCACAAAATAAGAACAAGACAATTAGCATATTACATTGAAAATTTAAAGGTAATTAGAAAAAAAAATAGCAGGTAATCTAATTGATTGGTCACAAAATTAATTTAGCATACTTACCATTAGAGAAGGATGAAGCGAGAGGAGAATAACAAACAAGCGAGAAGACAAGAACCACAAAGAAGAAGAGAAGAACAAATAAGCGAGAGGAGAAGAAAAACCCAAAAAGGAGAGGGATAATGTAGCGTTTTTATCCCAAAAAAAAAAAGAAGAAACAAAAGATGGAAGAAGGCATGAGGGACCACGTAGCTAAGGACCGAGTTATGGGTGTGAGTGAGGAAGAAAAAGAAGAATGAGTTATATGTTAGCAGAAGGAATAGAAGAAGGGAAGAGAAAGAAGAGAGTGACGAGAGAAGAAAAGAGAGATACCACAATGCATTTTAGGATCCTAACGAAGTAGAGGAGAAGAAATTAAAAATGAAACTGGAAAACCCTTGTGAATCAAAAAACAGAGAGAACATATCAAATAAGCAAAGGAAGAGAAGCCGTAAAAGTCACGTGCGCCTTTCCTTAAACCTTAGGGGGTTTTGACCGCCTCAAATTTATTCTATAAAATTTCTATTCAAGTGGAGCTGCTAAAACACTTTGAGACGGTTTACAAAACCGTCTCAACCTTCTGCCTCTATATCCTCTTTTTGCTATAGTGAAGGTTGTTGTTGACATATGTTTGGGCATATGTTCTCAATCGAAGAAGTGTTATACGGGTAACACAACCCCATTTTTTATTTTCTCCTAACTCCCTCGATAAAATTATCTAAGAAAACCATCCCAACTCGATGTATTATCGGGGTTAAGTCCTTCGACTACCCCTTAAATCTCCTTCTTAGTAGGTAAGATCGTGAGCTCTATATTATTTAGGTATGAAATAATTGAATCCACAGACCAAGATTAGAGAATCATGTGCTATAATTCCGTTAGCACGAAATAATGCACCAAAACAATCCACAACAACATTATCAATAACTAAAATATCCTCAATAAGAGTTCCATGTGCTTGCCTTAAGAGAAAGATATTGTGCTTAGCATTATATTTGTTACGAGCATGAAAATATACGATATTCCGATCACCACTTGTAATCGAATTCGCCCGAGCCTTTTGGCGAACCATATCCGTTTCTTACCTAACTACTTGAGCTAGTCGATTATTGGCCTTTAGTTATTTGAAATGCATCTAGTCATTCAATCCATGATTGAGATCATTATGCAACACCCTCAATTTAAGACCTATATATGTGTAGAGTATTATCGGTGTTGACTTATATTCTAAATGCAATAAATGCAAGCTAACTAGCCTCCTTCCTTTACTTTACCAAAAAGCTAGGAAATAGATAGTTTTCAAAGAAGGTCCCTAATAATTAGGAATTAATCGATCCAAATTATTTAAAACTTAGGTATAAAAATTTTAAAAAATTCTTCTAACACTAATTAATAATCCTACTACATGTGTTGAAATATTAACTACAAAAATTAAGGGAAAAAATCATATTCTTGAGAATCCAATTTAATCATTTAAATAAAATATCTCACATTAAATGGAACAATGATCGTGTCTTTTATTTTCCTTTAAATTCCTATTAAAAGTTTCCATTTAATTAAAAATTAAAATATCCAATATAAAACTAATTCAATTAATTCGATAGAATACATTTCCATTATTTCTCCTTAAAAAAAATTTAATCATGATATAGGCAATTTAATTAGAAAATATACATTATTTATTAAACCGTTAATGCTATTAATTAATAATAATTCCTTAGGCTAGAAATTCAATTAATTAATTTAATAAAGCATCAATTAACAATTAGACTATTAATTAGAGGATTGACCATTGGAAATAATTTTTGGACTATGGAACTTTGGTTCCAATTAATTTAAATTTACCAATTAAATTATTCTACTAAATTCATTTAATCCTTACCTATTAAATTCTATTTAATTCTTTAGCTTTTAAAACTAATCTTTCCTTACCATTTTAATTCCATACTTCTTGCCATTAAACCTTTGACCATTAAATCCATGACCATTCAAATTGATGGTTCCAAATTAACTTCAAATTAATTCGTTCATTTAATATAGTAAATTAATTAATCTAATTTAACTAATCTAATTACCAACTAGTTTACCTAAGTTATCAATTAATACATAATTAAACAACCACATGGAATTTAATAGTAAATGAAAATATTCATCCTTTACACACCAAAATTTACTAAATCTAATACCTATATTCAAGTCCAAAAATGGGTTAGGAAAAGTTAAGGTTTTCCTCACTCATTTATACAACGATACACATTTTGGCAAGTCGAAGCACCTCCTTGGTGATGATTCTCATTTATATTTCTTTTCTCCTACACCACAAGAAACGAAGATAAGTGATACTTAATGAATATATTCCATGCATGAATGTGTAAGATACATCTTTAGAAAATCTCTTTCATGCTTTTGAAATTCATTTTTCTCTTTGAGCACACCATGCTGATTATGCATATGATCAACCCTTTTTTAAACTATGCAATTATGAAAACTCTAAAAAAAACTAGGTACCTTCCCATTTCCTTTTAATTTTCCATTTCTTTTACCTTAGGAGTGGGTGATCATTCCTCTCATAATCATTTAGAAGGTAGCGAGCCTTCCTTTTTCCGTTTCTCTTTATCAAACTCATGAATATAAATCATCTTTCCCGATTATGATATGCAAATGCAATTAATTAAAAATTAAATGCATTAATATAAACCTCAACATGCATACTAATGCTATAACACCACTCGAACTAAGACCTATATAAGTCGAGGATATTACTAGCTTTGACTTATATTTGGAGTGCAATTAATGCAAGTTAAGAAGCTTTCTCTCTTAACATTATTAGTTTATTAGAAAAGTGGGCAATTTATAGGTGAGGTCCCCAATAAAAGTGAGATGATAGGTCCACCTTAAGTAAAATTTAGGTATAAACCTTTTAAGAATTTACATAGCCTTTAATAAATTCTCTTAGACTTTCACTATCATTTTTGGACTAAAGGAACTTTGGATCCTAATTTATTTAAAATTAATCCATTTATGTTTCTATTAGTGTAGATGCTTAAGATCTAACCTTGATTGGATGATTTGAGTTAATGTATCATTGCATTATTTACTTTATTAGTAATGAAGGAAGTCTTGCTATTAGTTCTTTGTTAGTGTTGGTGCTCCAGATCCAAACATGTTTGGATGGGTTTAGTTAATATATTATTGCATCATTTATTTTAATAACAATAAAGAAGTCATTCTATTAATTCTTATGTTTACAAGTTGATAAATTCAGTAGAATTAGATAGAAGTCTTTATGATATGCATTTGCAATAGTGATTGATCGAAAGATGTGAGACAAACACTAATACAAATAAATGATATCATTAAACATCCAAATTTGTAGCATTGTCAAAAATGGACATTGATAATATGCGAGATAGACTTGTGAGTGCTATGTTCATGCTATATAATAGCGAGCATGAGATCTCACACCTATTGGCATGGTAATGACAAAGCAAGCACTTAGGTGATTTATGTTAGAAAATATATCGCTAGACTTAACTCGTCATGAGAATCTATTTAGTTTTACTATATAGAAATCTCATATGATATAGGTACAAATAGTTTTAGGCTTGAAGTCGTTACGATTATCTTATTAGAGGAATTATGCACGTTGACAATCGTTTCGATGGACCCATTAATGGGTTGGACGTGAGCGATTCATTAGATGCACAAGGAATCTAATAGAGATAGGTGTATGACTAAGATAGAACATGTCATTCCTTGTATGCTAAAGGAGTGATCGCATTGCACTTCGATAAATGTCGACTCAAGAAATTTGTGATCATAGTAAGAGTACACTAATAAAGCATAGTTGGTTTACTCTAAGAGTTAAGACATTTGGGAATAAAAAAAAACTTATGTAATCATAATCAAACAAGACTAATAACCAAGTTTGAGATCATATTGTGGTAAGTTAACATAAGGACTGAATTGTATGATAACCATGCTCATGAAAGGTAATAATGGATTAACTAATCCTTCTAGAGAATTAGGTAGTCATGATACCTTGCTAGAGGCCAATTTTGATTTATGTATCAAGACATAAAAGAGGGTCTTTTATTCTTGATACATTGCCAATATATCTAGGAGCCTATTAAGTCATATGCATAAGTTTAAGTATTCACATTATAAATGAGAACCAAAGATATTGGAAAAAGTTTTTAGTTATAGAAAGTTTCCTAAAATGGAAGGTTTTCTTAATTATGGTAGTTTCCAAAAATGGAAATTTTTCTATTTTAGAAATCGAGTTTCCTAATTTGGAAGTTAGTTTCAAATTTGGAAATAAAGAACCTAAAAGGAAATGAGTTTCCTAATTTAGATTAAATGGTATTTTGAAAATTTTTTTCCTAATGTGGATCCAGATCAAAATAATCTAAGAATATTTATTTGGATAGTCTAAATAAATTCATTGGGCTAAAATAGTTTTGGCTTATTAGGTTTAATTAAAAGCCTTAAAATATTTTGGTAGGGGGATAAACATCAACCTTATTGGATAAGGTTGAATGTTTTAAAAATAAACATTAATCTTATTGGATAAGGTTGAATATTTTAAAGACAATAATCAAATAGTTCACATATAAAATAATTCCTTCACCTTGGAGGGTAAAGAAGTAATAATGTAGCGTCCTAAAAGGACTTGTGGCCACCCTTCTCCTTGTTATTGACGGACAAGGAAACTCTCTTCCTATAAATAGGAGGACAGGTGCGACATAAAGGGGTTGGGAAAAAGAGAGGATATTCGGCCAAGCAAAAGAGAGAGAAGTCGGAAAAGGTGGAGCTATCACCTCACTGATTTTGAGTACTTCTTTATGGATACTTGGACTGCGTGAATCATAAATAGAGGTCGAATACTTAGATGACTTTTTTGAAAAAGAATTTAGATCTCTCGCTACAAAAGGTAATCCTTTACCTATAGCTTATTATTCATTATGTATGTTTAGTAAATTCAATGACTTGATCTCGAGACCTTAGATGGAGGAAAATTTTTATTTATTTCTCACCTCCATAGGATACATGATCCTTCATTCTTATCGTTTATATTCATTTATTGAATCGAATTAGGTAGAAGTTCATATGATCTACATTTGTATTAATGATTGATTGAAAGATATAAGAAAAACATTAATTCTCTTAAAGTGATATCATTAGACATCCAAAAGTCATAGCATTGTCAAGAATAGACATTGACTATGTGTAGTTAGACTTATGAGTACTATGCTCATGCTATATGATAGCGAGTATGAGATATCACACCTATTGGCATGGTGATGCCAAAGTAAGCATTTAGTTGATTTATGTTAGAGAATATATCGCTAGACATGATTTATCATGAGAACCCATTTCATTTAGTCTATGGGAATCTTATACGAAATGGGTAAAACTAGTCATTGACTTAAAGTCATCATGATTATCTCATTAGAGGATTTATGTACTTTGATACTTGTTTTGATGGACCTAGTAAATGGAGATAGGTGGACGACTAAGATAGGACATGTCATTTCTTGTATACTAAAGGAGTTATTATATTGTACTTTGATAAATGTGTGCTTAAAAAATTTATAGCCACTATAGAAGTACGCCAATAAAGTATAGTTGGTATACTCTAAAAGTTAAGACATTTGGGATTTAAAGGAAACTTGTGTGATCATATTCGAAAAAGACTAATAACTAAGTTTGAGATTATATTTTGATAAATTTACATAAGGACTAAATTGTATGATAACCATGCTTGTGAAAGGTCACTATGGATTTATTAATCCTTCTAGAGAATTAGTTAGTTATGATGCCTTGCTATATGTCAATCTGGATTTATTTATCAAATAATAAAGAGGTGAAAGGTAACTATGGATTGATTAATCCTTTTAGATAATAAGGTAGTTATGATACCTTGCTAGAGGTCAATCTTGATTTATGTATCAAATTATAGTTGGTTTACTCTAAAAGTTAAGACATCCGAGAATCAAAGAAAACTTGTGTGATCATATTCAAAAAAGACTAACAACCAAGTTTGGGATTACATTATGATAAATTGACATGAGGATTAAATTGTATGGTAAGCATGCTTATGAGAGGTAACTATGGATTGATTAATCCTTCTAGAGAATTAGGTAGTCATGATGCCTCGCTAGAGGTCAATCTCGATTTATGTATCAAATGATAAAAAAGGTGTCTTTCATTCTTGATACATTGTCGGTATATTTAGTAGCATATTAAGTCATATGCATAAGTTTAAGCATTCACATAACAAAAGATATTGGAAAAAGTTTCTAAGTTTGAAAGTTTTTTATTTTGAAAAAGGTTTTTTAAAATGGAAATTTTTCTATTTTAGAAATCAATTTCTTAATTTAGAAGTTATATTGAAATTTGAAAGTATGTTACCTAAAAAAAATTAGATTAATAATTTTGGTTTAAGGGTAATTTGGGAAATTATTTTCTAAAATGGGCCTCGAAAAAAATATATAACCTAATTTATTTAGATATTCCAAATTAAGTAGTAATTAATTAGGCACAAATAGTTTGGGTCAATAGGTTTAATTTAAATGCCTCAAGGATATTTTAGTAGAGAGATAAACATAAGCCTTATTGGATAAGATCAAGGTTTAAAATGATAAGTCAAAAAGTCCACACACATAATAACTTTTAATCATTGGGGAATTAGTAAGTAACAACCAAGAGTCCACTTTGGGACACATCGCCACCACACCCTTGTCCTTGGAGGATAAGGAAAATACTGCTTGTATAAGTATGAAAGAGGTGTGGCAAAGAGGCAAGTAATTAAGGCTACACGGTAAAAAGGAAAAATAAGGAGAAAATAGCTTTACGTTTTCCATAAAACTTGCCACTTCTCTCCTCTCTCTTAAGGTTATTGCAAAATATCCTTAAATATATTTCTAAAGTGAAAAAGCTAAATAAGTCATAAAAGGTAGAGCTAGCACTTTACTAATTTTGAGCGCTTCTTATTAGATGCTTAGATTACGTGGATCATCAATAGAGGTTAGACGCTTCGATGGCTTGTTTTCTATAAAGAACAAAATGCTGGACTACATGAGGCAATTTTTTACTTGTGCTTTAATTCTTCTATATATGATTAGTTAATTTAACGGTTTGATCTTGAGAGCCTTAGATGGAGAAAAATTTTTATTTTTATTCTCCACCATCATATGATGCATGATTCATCAATCGCTATCAAAGCCTCTATTGAATATTTGATTATAGCCTTTGTTAATTATAATTAACTACATAAACTAGCAATGTTTTCATTGTAAATCTTATGTTTATTGTATTTTATATATACCAAAAAATTGATATTTGGGCTTAAAAGAGTGAAGGCATGCGAGGCTAATGTTGGACGATAGTGTATATGTAGATGAGCAAGGAGATTGGCGAGTCATGAATTGGGCACGTGATAGGCTAGCCATGCCTAGCAAATGCTAGGCTTCTTGGTAGGCCGGTCGTACACTAGGTGCATGACAAGCTAGGCCATTGTGAGCCGATCACGCACTAGGAACGCGACAAGCTAGGCTTTTGTGTAGGTAGTCAAGCCCTTGGTACATGATAGGCCGGCTATCCTATCGAGGCGAGTCATGTGCTAGGCTCAAGACAAAGCATGCCTCACTTGGTTGTCATGTACTAGGTGCATGATAGGCCAACCATGCCTAGTGCATGTTAAACCTTTTTCCAAAGCCAATCGTGTGCCTCAAGTCCATTTAACGAGCCGGCTGGCGCTATGAGCCCGACATGGCGGGCATGCACTAGGCACCCACCTAGCCTAAGGCCGGGCTAGGACTTACCTAGTGCATGTTTGGTATATGTTGGGCACGCAAATGGGAGAGGCCCGTAGTAGGCCAAGTGCATGCATGAACGAGGTTATAGTGCTAGGCATATGTGCGTGCTAGGTAGCGAGTGCTACGTGTGTGCACTAGGCTAGTGGCCATAGGTAGGCTAGGCAAGCATAAGCATACCGAGCTTGAGCCCGGCATGAGATGGATGGTATAGATGAGTCAACCTAGTTTGTGGGAGTGAATGTTTTCCATGAGAACCCATTTGGTTTAGTCTATCGGAATCTTATACGAGATTAATACAAGTAGTCCTTAAACTTGAAGTCATCACGATTTTATCATTAGAGGATTTGTGTACTTTAACATTCATTTTGATGGACACGGTAAAGGGTTACACATGGGTAATTTTTTAGTTGCTCTATGAATCTAATAGATGTAGGTGGATGACTAAGATAGGATATGTCATTCCTTATAAGTTGAAAGAATTAACATATTGCACATCGATAAATGTCCGCTCAAGAAATCTGTGACTATAGTAGGAGTACACCGAGTAGAGCATAGTTGGTTTACTCTAAGAGTCGAGACATTTTGGAATCGAAGAAAACTTATGTGATCATAATCAAATAAGACTAATAACCAAGTTCAAGATCACACTTTGATAAGTTGACATGGGACTGAATTGTGTGGTAACCATGCTCATAAAAGGTAATTGTGGATTAATTAATTCTCTTAAAGAATTGTGTACTCATGATGCTTTACTAGAAGTCAATCTTGACTTATGCATCAAGAGATAAAAAAGGTTTCTTTTACTCTTGATACAACACATCTAGGACCCTATTAAGTCACACACATAAGTTTAAGGATTCACATGATTAAAGAGAAGCAAAGATGTTGGAAAAGGTTTTCAATTTTGAAAGTTTTCTATTTTGGAAAAGGTTTCCAAAAAAAGAAAGTTTCCTAAAATGTAAGTTTTCTAAAATGAAAGTTTTCTATTTTACAAATCAGCTTTTTAATTTGGAAGTTAGTTCCAAATTTGGAGGTAAATAACCTAAAATGGTAATTAGTTTCTAATGTAGGTTTTAGGGCATTTTTGAAAATTGTTTCCCAATATGGGCCATCTAAATTATTTAACTTAATTTATTTGGGTAGTCTAAAATAATTAATTGGGTCAAAATTATTTTGGGCCAATTGGTTTAATTCAAAGCTTGAAAGATATTTTGGTTGGAGGATAAACATGGACATTATTAGATAAGGATGAATGTTTTAAAGACAAGATGAAAAGCCCAAATGCAAAATAACTCCCAATCTTTGGATGATTTGGAAGCTCGCAACCAACAATCCAATTAGAACTAGTTGTCGTCCCTCCTTGTCTTGATAGGGAAAAAAGCCTCTCCCTAATGTATATAAGAGAGACGTGTAGTAAATAAAAAGGCTTTTAGGAGGGAAAAAATGGCAAGGTAATAAAATAAAGCTAGGGCACATGAAATTAAGAAAAATTAAAATAGAAAATAGTTTTTTTTTTTGCCAAAAACCCCTAGAACATGCCACTTTCCTCTTAGGTTTTCACAAAGTTTTCCGATTTGATTTATAAAAGAAAACACTAAACAAAGTCGGAAAATATGGATTATGAATAAAGACTCGGACACTTGATGACTCTTTTCTACAAATATTTCAATCTACGTTACTAGAGGTAATTCTTTATTTAAAGCTTTAATTCATGAATATATGGTTAGTTGATGTAATAACATGATCTTAGGCCATTTAGACGGAGGAAATTTTTGTTTTGTTAGGCACCTCCACGGGATGCATGATCTTTTATTAGTATTAGAGGCTTCGTTGAACCTCTAACTATATGTTTTATTAATTATGATTAATTACATGAAATAGCTATTATCGATTATAAATCTTATGTTTTTGGTATTTTATATATAGTTACAACTAAAATTTAGGCTTAAATAGAGTGGAGGCACGCAAGGCTATCATTGGATTCTAGTGCTCATAGGCACGAACAAGTTTTGTTGGTCTTATGTTGGGCACTTCATAGACCTAAATGCTCGTGCACTCGGGTGCACGGTAGGCTAGGATTTGTAGCCGAGTGGTTAGGCACTAGGAACATGGTAGGCCAAGCATACTAGATAGATAGTCATGTGTTGGGCACACAAAACACCAAAACCCCATAATGCATCACACAAGGCCTTCTAACCAAAGCTAGTCATATTTGAAGTGTGCAATAAGCCATGCTTGATAGGAAGGCTAGGAGTTCGAGTGCACGACAAGGTCGACCTATGTTGGGCAAGCGCGAAGGCTAAGGCTAGGCGATGATGTGTTTAAAAGCATATGAGTTGCATGTTAGGTGAGTGCATAGCTAAGTTCCGCAACATGCCAACTGCATGCTAGGTTGTAAGGCCCGGTTTGTAGGGCTAGATGGATCACCGAGGCCACGAGCTAGGTACTCATGAACGTCAAGTCATAGGCCCAATGCCTATATGCACTAAGCCACTAGCCATATGTAGGCTAGACACACACAAGCATACCCGACCTAAAAGTAACACAAGGCTAGGTACATACGACCATGCTAGGCCTAAACCCAATATGAGGCTTGGAGCATGCAAGCACGCTAAGCCAAAAGCTTAGGCATCGAAGCTCGTGGGGCCCTCGAGGCTTGGCTAAAAAATTTTTAAAATTGAAATTTAGAGAAATTTTGATATATCTATAAGATGAATAAAACGTAGATTTGTAATTGCGATTTGAATGAAATTTATTTCATTTGTATGCCATGTATCAATATGATTAAAGCATAGGTGAATGGTATAGATAAGACAACCTGGTTTATAGGAATGAATGTTTGTAATATTTTAGAAAAATTAGGCTCGTGCATCCTACTTTCTTGATTACTCCCTCAAATGTAGCTCGAGGTTGCTTATTCAAATAAGTGTAAAAGTGGAAAATTGAAATTAGAATAGATGCAAGGAGAATAACTACATGAGTGAAGATAATTCTCAAAGAATTTGCAATATTTTTTCACCTAGGTATTTGACCCACTAGTCTCCTTATTGCTCGAGGGAGCTAATATTAAAGATTTATTATGATTCACTAGTCCTTATGCCATGCATGAGATATATGTATTTTATATTTTATATTATGTGATTAATGTTAGTATGCATGTTAGGACATTGTGATTGATTAGTATGCATGCTAGGATGAGACATACTAAATTAAAATCCTTTATATTAAATATTAAGTTAATTATCTTCAAATGTTATGAAAAGGGAACTCTCTTGGTCTTTGTTAGCTTGTTGATATAACTCAAGGTCATATCTTCCTCAAGAGAAATAAATCATAAGCCATGCGATGTCCTCAAACATTGAGTCCGACTTAAAATGAGTTGTTGGGTTTATTGACATAACTCAAGATCCGATAAACTTATAGGCAAAGATCGATACTCACAAAAGATGTGATACGACTTGGAGTTGTAATGCAAATGAGATTAGAAATTGCATTGGATGCAATTGGTAAAGAGTGGCCTATCTAAGCCTTCATATATGACTTTTTAGAGATAACTTAAGTTGAACGCATGTTAGAAGATGGGATATTAGCCCATGAGGAAGATGAATCAAAAAGTCTTCTCAAGTTCTATATATGAAGGTTATAGAACTTAATGAAAATAGTGGGAGCAAACATAGATTTTACTTCTCAAATTTATACTTTGTTTTATTTTATACAATCTAATTAACCAAATCATCTCGTTATTCTATCCTATCAGATTACACAATATGATTAGCAACATATCAATACGATTGATCATTGATGGATGCAAATGCCTTCAATGGTATGAACTTCCTTGACTAGGAAATGAATCCGAGGATAGTCTCCAACATGAGAAAATTTTCTATACAATAAAGAACCCTCTCCTAGTTAACCCACATTAGGATCAAGTTGAAGCTCACATACCATGGATCAAATATAAAGATGATGCAATCATTACTCATAGCATCATGCTTGTTGCTATAATGTTGGAGCATAAGCACTAACATAAAGCCACATAGGCCTTTGATATCATAGAAAAGCTTAAAAGCTTAAAAGCTTGCTTGAGGAGAATACTAAGCATGAGCAATATGAGATAATGAGAAAGTGTTTTAGAGTTAGAATGAATGAGGGACCAATTTCAAAAAGTACATCACCGAAATGATAGGCTATATCGATAGGCTATTTGAGCTTGAAGTTAGAATGGATGCTGAATTATATTGCAATCATTGCCTAATAGCTTTGAATAGTTCATCATGAAATTTAACATGATGCACATGCTTAAAACTCTTGAAGAGTTATTGTCAAAGCTTAGGGAAGCTCAGCTTAAAATTAACAAGAAGAATAAGAGTTATGTACTTCTTATTAATAAGGGAAAAGGCTTGATAAAAGGTAGGAAAAAGCCTAAGAAAAAGAATAAGAAATCTTCAACTACAGCTATTAAGGGGATATAAAAGGCCAAGGCTTAGAATAGCCCAAATAATGCAATTTATTTTCATTGCAATAAGAAAGGACATTGGAAATGCAACTATAAGAAGTACTTAGAAGAGGTGAAGATGAAGAGTTCTACAATCACCTCGGTATTTATGTCATTAAAATTGATTTTCTTATTTCTAATTTCACTTATAATTATATGATACTAGATATGGTGCTCACATTTTTAAAATGTGTAGAAGCTTAGAAAAGGAAGGAAGATAGCTTCAAAGGAGATGAGCTACACAAAAATAATGGATCAAGAGTTGAACCATTAATTGTTGGGATTTATGAGATAGCTCTACCATGTAGGTATGTTTTAAGACTCAATAATTATTACTTTAGAAAAGACTAAGGATGTTCTTTCCAATTTATTTTGAACAAGTCTTTCATTTAAAAAAAATAGTTTTTTTTTTATGATGAATTTTTATGAAAATTTCTTGATTGATAATAATTGGTTGTTTTGAATGTTACTCTCATGTATATAACATAAATATCAAAAACTCAAATGATCTAACTCGTTAGTATAAGTGTGCAAAATCCAACTCTTTTAGATGAGTTTGACTTATTATATTATTATATTATTTATATTGATTATAGTAAGGTATTTCTATTAATTCTTGTCATTTGCATGTATTCATTGTATAGAATTAGATAGAAGTCCATACGATATGCATTTATATTAGTGATTGATTGAAAGATATGAGATAAATACTAATACACCTAAGTGATATTGTCAAATATCCCAAGTCGTAGCATGGTTAAGAATGGACGGTGACTATATAAGGTTAGACTTATGATTATTATGCTCATGCTATATGATAGGTATAGGACATCTCATTCCTGTTGGCATGATGATGCCAAAGCATTCATATAGGTGACTTATGTTAGAGAACATATCACTAGACTTGACTCTTCATGAGAACCCATTTGGTTTAGTCTATGGGAATCTCATACAAAATGGGTACAACTAGACATTAGACTTGAGGTTATCATGGTTATCTCATTGTAGGATTTATATACTTTGACACTTGATTCGATGAACCCAGTAAGGGCTTACTCGTGGGTGATTCATTGGGTACATTAAGAATCCGATGGAGGTCGATGAATGACTAAGATAGGACATGTCATTTATTTTATGTTAAAGAAGTTTTCACATTGTACTTCAATGAATGTATACTCTAAAAATCTATGATCACGGTAAGAGTACACCAATAGAGAATAGTTGGTTTACTCGAGAGCTAAGACAATTGAGAATCGAAGGAAAATTATGTGATCATAATTGAATAAGACTAAAAACCAAGTTTGAGATCACACTCGTAGTAAGTTGACATATGACTGAATTGTATGGTAACCATGTTTGTGAAAAGTAATAACAGATTAATTAATCCTCTTAGAGAATTGGGTAGTCATTATGCCTTCGTAAAGGCTAATCTTGATTTATATAATAATAGATAAAAGAGAAGTCTTTTCTTCTTGATACATTAGCAACATATTTAAGACCGTATTAAGTCACACACGTAAGTTTAAGCATTCATATGACTAAAGAGAAGCAAAAATATTGGAAAGAGTTTCCAATTATGAAAGTTTCCTATTTTGGAATTGGTTCCTAAAAATAAAAATTTTCCTAAAATAAAAAGTCTCCTTAAATGAAAGTTTCCTAGAATGGAAAGTTTCTTATTTTAGAAATTAGTTTCATAATTTGGAAGTTAGTTCCAAATATGGAAGTAAAAAACCTAAGTTGAAAATGAGTTTCCTAATTTAGGTTAAAAGGCATTTTAGGAAATTGCTTCCAAATGTGTGCCACTTAAAATTATCAAAATTTATTTATTTGGGTATTTTAAATTAATTAGTAAGGCCAAAATAGTTTTGGACCAATAAGTATAATTAAAAGCCTTAAGATATTGTGGTAGGGGGATAAATATGAACCTTATTAGATACGGATGAATGTTTTATAAGTAAAAATCAAAAGTCCATATGTTGAATAATTCCTTAGCTTAGCGGATTAGGAAGCAACAACTATGAGTCTTATTTAGGATCAATTGCCACCCATTATTTTCCTTGAGGAACAAGGAAAATCTCCCTTGTAAATTGGAGGAAAGAGATGCAACCACTAAGTGATTTTAAAGGGATAGAATTCAACAAAAGAAAAAAGCTTTTTAGAGCACACAATGTAAAGGAAATGAAAGGAGAAAAAGGTTTCTTCCAAAAAACCCTAGTGCACACCACTTTCCTCTTCTTTTTGGGTTGTTGTAAAATTACCCAAATTAGATTTTTATAAGAAACACTAAACAAATCGGAAAACGTAGAGTTAGCACTCTACTAATTTTTAGTTCTTCTTTAGGGTTGCTTGGAATGCATGGATAATTAATAGAGGTTGGATGTTTGGACTGCTCCTTTCTTTGTTAAAGAATTTAGACCTATGGTAGAAGAGGTAATTCTCTATTTATCACTTTAATTTATGAATATATTGTTAGTTGATTCATGAGTATAATCTTATGACCTTTAGATGGAGGAAATTTTTGCTTTATTTTACACATCCATAGGATGTATGATCCTTCAATTGGTATCGAGCCTCCATTGAATCTTTGATTGTATGGTATGTTAATTATAATTAATTGTATGAATTAGCTATGTCCGGTTGTAAATCTTATATTTTTTGTATTTTACATTAATTTAAAATTGAAATTAGGGTTAAAAATTAGTGAGGGTGCGCAAGGCCGATGTTAGATGTTGGCACTCTCGTGAATAAAAACCCTAGTTTGGTGGCACACCGGGCACACAACAAGCCGGGCCGGTGGCACGTTGGGCACGCAATAGGCTAGACCTATTAGCTCGGATGTCACATGCTAAGCACGCAACGAGGCAAGGTCACGATCGAGGCACGTAGGCCGGACATCCGTGTGCTAGATGCTTGTATGCTAGGCACAACAAGCCAATTTTGTGAACAACATATGCGGGTCGGGCATAAATATGCCGGGCCACACACTAAGCTCCTGTGTGAGGCACCAAGTGGCGAGCCAAGTGTGCATGCGAGCCCATTGGCCAAGCACTCACATGCTAGACCACTAGTCATGGGTAAGTGTATATGAGAGTCCCAAACCAATAGCTTAGGCATTGAAGCCCATGACCCTTGAGGAGCAAAAGCCCATGGGCCCAAGTACCCCCAAGGCCTAAAAAGTTATAAAATTAAATTTTAAAAAAATTTTGATAAATTTTTAAAATGAGCAGAGCATAGATTTAAAATTGGTTTTGAATGAAATGTGTTTCATTAGTATGTCATGTATCAATGTGATTGAAGCATGGGTAAATGATATGAATAAGTCATGCTAGTTATATGAATGAATATTTGTAATTTTATGACAAATAAGACCTACGTATCATGCCTTCTCTACTATGCTATTGTATTTTTTTTCTCATCTTACTCCCATATAATGTAATTCAAGGTTTCTTATTCAAATAAAATATAAAAGTAGAAGCTAAGAATTAGAATAGGTATAAGGAGAAGATACCAAAAAATGAAGACATTCTTGAGGAATTTATAATAATTTTTCACCTAGGTATTTGACCCACTAGTCTCCTTATGGCTCAAGAGGGCTAGTATTAGAGATCCCTTACCATTTACCCATCTTTGTGTCATGTATGAGATGTATGTGTATTATGTAATTAATGTTTATATGCATGTTAGGAATAATATAATTATTGATTAGTATGCATGCTAAGATGAGACCAACCAAATTAAATTCTTCAAATAAAATATTAAATTAATTACCTTTAAATATTATGAGGAGGGAACTCTCCTAGTAGTTATTAGCTTATTGAGATAACTCAAGATCACTTCTTCCTCGAGGGAAAAAAATCATAGGCCATATGATGTCCTTGAAATTTGGGTCTAACTTAAAATGAGTTGTTAAGCTTATTGAGATAACTCAAGGTTCAATAAGCTTGTAGGCAAAGATTGGTATTCACATAAGATGTGATATGACAAGGAGTTATCATGCCAATAAGATTAAGAATTACATTAGATGTAATTGGTAAAAAGTTACCTACCCAATCCTTCATGTATGACTTATTGAAATAGCTCAAAGTTAATGCATGTTAGAGAATGAGATCCTAACTCTTTAAGAAAATGAATCGAAGAGTTTTCTTGAGTCCTATATTGTATAGGTTATAAAACATGAAGAAAATAGTGGGAGCAAATGTAGATTTTACTTCTTCAATTTAAGTTTTATTTTATGTAATTTAATTAACCAAACTAAATGTTTTTCTATCTTGTCAAATTGTAAAGTATGACTAGCTACACATTGATATGATCGATCATTGATGGAAGTAATGTCTTCAATGCCACAAACTTCCTTAACCGAGAAATAAATTTGACACTAGTCCTTTAATATGAGAAAATTCTTTATACGATAGAGAAAGCTCTCCTAACCGAGCCTCCTTAGGATCAAATTGAAGCTCTACAATATGGATCAAACATAGAAATGATGTGATCACTGTTTAAAGCATCATGCTTGTTGTTATGACATTAGAGCATAGGCACCAACATAAAGGCATGTAGGCCTTTGATATCATAACGAAGCTAAAAAGTTTGTTTGAGGAGAATACTAGGCATGAGCGTAATGAGATAGTGAGAAAGCTCTTTAGAGAAAAAAAGGATGAGGGATCCAACATCAAAAAGCATGTCACTGAAATGATAGGCTATATCGATAGACTTATTGAGCTTGAGGTTAGAATGGATACTAAATTATGCATTAATATAGTATTGCAATCGTTGCCCAATAGCTTTAAATAGTTCATCATTAACTTAAACATGATGCACATGGAAAAGACTCTATGAGAGTTATTTTCCATGCTAAGGGAAGTTCAACCCAAAATTAATAAGAAGAACAAGAGTTCTATAGTTCTCATTAATAAGAAAAAGGGAGTAGTAAAGGGTAAGAAAAAGCTCGAAAAGAAGAAGCCTTGATCCGTGCCTACGGGAGGAGTGAAAAGACCCAAGGCTTAGAATAGCCTAAACGATGCATTCCGCTTTCATTACAATAAGAAAGGGCATTAGAAGCGCAACTCTAAGTAGTACCTAGAAGGGATGCTAAAAAAGGGTTCTACCATCACCTTAGGTATTTATGTTATTAAAGCTAATCATTTTATTTCTAATTCCTCCTCATAAGTATATGATACTAGATGTGGTGCTCACATTTTTTAAATGTACAAAGGCTTAGAAAGGGAAGGAAAATAGCTTCAAGGGAGATGACTTACATGATTGTAATGGATGAAGAGTTGAACCATTAGATGTAGGTATTTATGAGCTACCATTACCATGTAGGAATGTGCTAAAACTCAATTAGTATTATTAGTAGAGACTAAATATGTAATTTTCATTTCTTATTTTGAACAAGTATTTCATTTCTAAGAATAATGGTTATTTTTAAATATGAGTTTTTATGGAAATATCTTGATAATAATTAGGTGTTTTGAAAATAACTCCCATATATAAAGCATAAATACTAAAAGACTCAAATGATCTAAAATAACATAAATTTGTTGCAACGTCAACTTATCCATATAAATGAGAATTTCATTTTCAATATATTTATAAATTGATATATAGAAATATTTGATGATGTTTAAGAAATCTTGTTTATTTGGAAAAGAGACATGAATCTCCTTTTAGTGGAAAAGAGGAAAGAGCTACTAATAATGCCTTATACATAGAGATGTATATAAGCCTGTATTCACATAAGCTAAAGGAGAACATGCTTATCACATAACCTTTAATGATAGTAAATCATGTTTCGATTATAAGACACAAGTCCAAATCATATGAAAAGGTTCAAAAGTTTAGACTTAAAAGTCAAATGACAAATGAGTAAAAGTATTTAGATATTTTGATTTGGTTGAGGTAATGAATACTTAAATGCTGAAATTTTAGATCACCTAAAAGAGAATGAGAATCTTTATGAACATCACATGTAAGACATGGTATGGTCCATGATGAGTCGAATTAATATCCCCATTTTATTTTGGGATGAGCACTCCTTACCGCAACTTTATCGTGGATGGGGTTTCAAATAAATCTATCTAGATAGACATGATATGAGATGTAGAAAGGAAAGAAAATGAGTTTATCTTTCCTTAAGATTTGAGCTGTAATATATCTATCAAAAGGTTTGATAAAGACAAACTAAAGCCTAAATAAAAGATGTGCTAATTTATGAGATATCTAAAATAAACAAAAGGATTTCATTATTCTATCACTAGAATAAAGTGTTATTTGTGACTAAGCATGTCATGTTTCGTGGGAAGGAATTTATGGATGTTAGAAACGAGTAGGAGGAAATTTGAACTCAATAGGATTCGAGTAGACTAACAAATTAACACTTCACTAATGGAACCCCAAGTAGAAAGGTTACTAAATGTTGTAACTATCACATAAATATAAATAAAAGAACTTTATAAGTTTAAAGGAAATTCATCTAAAGGACAAAGGATATGATCTTGTTATCTTAACCAATGGTATGCCCAACGAAGCTAACACTTATGCAATGATGAATGTTAGACATTGACTCCTAGAAAAGGTGAATGAAAAAGCTATGTAGATGGCACTCCTTGATATTTCTCAAGAACGGGCAAATAAGACTTACAAAATGCAAAAGGTCCATTTATAAGCTTAAGCATTTCACTAGAAATTAGAGTTAACAATTTAATGAAATAATCAAAGAGCTTGATTATTCACCAAAAATGAAGACGAACCTTATGTATATAAAAGGTTAGTGAAAGCTTACTAGTCATGGTTATTCAATATGAAAAGTTAAAAAATTACTCCTTGGCTATAAAATTATCATGTTGTAAGCTATGAAACATTGAAATATCTAAAAGTAATTTTCCAAGGATGATGTGGGAGAGCAATCTATATCTTAAGAGTTTAGATCTATAGAGATGGATCGCTTAGAATGTGAGGAGTCTTCCAAGACGAGATACAATGACATGATACTAAAAAGTTTACTATAAAAGAATCAAAGTAAGATTTATTCCAATATCATATAGCTTGATGGTTGATAATAAAGGACCCATAGCATCGCCTAAGAAACCAAGGTCTCATCAATGGTCTAAGAATGTACTATACCGCTACCACTTGATTGTAGAGAAAAATAGCCATAGAAAAATAAAGATAGAGGAGGTCCGCACGAATGATAACATAGGTGATCCTTTGACTAAGCCTTTATCATATCCGCAACATGAGACTTTTACTCGAATGTCGAGTTTAAGGGATATGGCTAGTTGGCTCTAGTGTAAATGGAAGATTGTTAGTATAGGTGCCCAACATTCAACTCGTTTGGACAGGTTTGATTGTTATATTATTGCATTATTTTTATTGATCATAATAAAAGAAATATTTTTGTAAATTCTTGGCATTTGCATTTATTCATTATATAAAATTAGATAGATGTCCATACAATATGCATTTGCATTAGTGATTTTTCAAAAGATGTGAGATAAACACTAATGTATATAAATTATATTACTAAATGTCCCAAATCGTAGCATGGTCAAGAATGGCAATTGACAAACATGAGGCTAGACTTGTAACTCGTTATGCTTATACTATATGATAATAGTAGGAGATCTCACCCCTATCGACATGATGATACCAAAGCAAGCATTTAGGTGATTAATGTTATAGAACATATCATCGGACGTCACTCGTTATGAGAAGCCATTTAGTTTAGTCTACGAGAATCTAATATGAGATGCTTACAACATGACCCTTAGACTTGAGGTCATCATGGTTATCTTATTAGAGGATTTATGTACTTTAACACCTATTTTGATAGACACAACAAGGGGTTGCACTTGGATGATTTATTGGGTACATTAGGAATCTAATAGAGGTAGTGTTAGTATTGGTACTCAAAATCCAACCATATTTGGATGGGCTCAAGTTAATATATTATTGCATCATTTATGTTTTCATGTTGATAAATTTAGTAGAATTAGATAGAAGTCCTTATGATATGCATTTGCAATAGTGATTGCTCGAAAGATGTGAGATAAACACTAATGCATATAAATAATATCATTAAATGTCTCAAGTCGTAGCATTGTCAAGAATGGACACCGATCAAATATGGATAGACTTGTGAGTGCTATGTTCATGCTTCTGTGATAGTAATAAGAGATCTCACACCAATTGGCATATTGATGCCAAAGCAAGCACTTAGATTATTCGTGTTAGAGAACATTTCATTGTGCTTGAATCGTCATGAGAATCCATTTTGTTTCGGTCTATGGGAATCTCATATGAGATGGGTATAAATTATCATTAGACTTGAAGTCATCATGGTTGTCTCATTGGAGGACTTATGCACTTTGACACTCATTTCGGTGAATCCATTAATGGGTTGCACATGGGTGATTCATTGGGTTCACTAGGAATCCAATGAAGGTAGGCATATGATTATGATAGGACATGTCATTCCTTGTATGCTAAAGAAGTTATCACATTATATTTCAATAAATTTTTGCTTGAGAAATTTGTTACCACGGTAGGAGTACACCAATAGAGCATAGTTGGTTTACTCTAAGAGCTAAGACATTTGAAAATAAAAAAAAATTTATGTGATCATAATCGAACAAGACTAAAAACCAAGTTCAAAATCACACCGTGATAAGTTAACATAAGGACTGAATTGTATGATAACTATGCTTGTGAAAGGTAATAATGGATTAACTAATCCTCCTAGAGAATTAAATAGTCATGATGCCTTGTTAGAGGTCAATCTTAATTTATGTATCAAAAGATAAAAGAGGAGTCTTTTGTTCTTAATACATTGCCAACATATCTAGAAGCTTATTAGGTCATACACATAAGTTTAAGTCTAAGTTTAAGTATTCACATTATAAATGAGAAGCAAACATATTGGAAAAAATTTCCAAGTATAAAAGTTTCTTACT
This sequence comes from Dovyalis caffra, assembly GCA_963924115.1. Taxonomy (NCBI): domain Eukaryota; kingdom Viridiplantae; phylum Streptophyta; class Magnoliopsida; order Malpighiales; family Salicaceae; genus Dovyalis; species Dovyalis caffra. Next base: position 14,881,135 of record CAWUPB010001108.1, read on the forward strand.
TTGGAAACCAAGGTTTCCAAAATGAAAAGTTTCCTTAAATGAGAAGTTTCCTTAAATGGGAAGTTTCCTAAAATGAAAAATTTCCTTAATTGGGAAGTTTCCTATTCTAAAAACCAGTTTCCTAATTTAGAAGTCGGTTCCAAATTTGAAAGTAAATAACCTAAAATGAAAATGGATTTTCTAATTTAGGTGAAAGGGTATTTTGAAAAATTATTTCCTAATGTGGACATGCCTAAAATAATCTAAAATTATTTATTTGGATAGTCCAAAAAAATTAATTTGGTGAAATGATTGTGGCCCATTAGGTTTAATTAAAAGTCTTAAGATATTTTGATGGAAGGATAAATAGCAACCTTATTGGATAAGGATGAATGTTTTAAAGATAATGATTAAAAGTCCATATGTAAAAACAACTCATCATTAAAGGATAAGGAAGCAAGAACCTAAAGTCCTAAAAGGGACTTAATACCACCCTTCTCCTTGTCTTTAGAGGACAACGAAACTCTCCACCTATATATATTGGAGGAGAGGTGTAGCATAAAGGATGATGGAGAAGGAGTGTTTGGCCAAAAATAAAGAAAAGAGAGGAAAGAATAATTTTGATCAGCCTTAAAAATAAAATAAGACACACGTTCAAGAGAGAAAAATAAGAAGAAAATAGTTTTCTTCTAAACCCTAACAAGATATACTCTTTTTTTATCCTTTAAGGTTATCGTAAAATTTCTCAAGATTGATTTCTATGGGAAATACTAAATTAGAAAAGGTGGAGCTAGGACCTCATTGATTTTGAGTGCTTTTTTGCGAATATTTGGACTGGATGGATCATTAATAGAAACCGAGATACTTGGATGGCTTTTTTGAAATGAAATTTAGATCTACTCTACAAGAGGTAATCCTTGATCCTTGTTTTAAATTCATTTATATATGACTAGTATACCAATAGAGTATAGTTGATTTACTCGAAAGCTAAGATATTTAAAAAATGAAGAAAACTTATGTGATCGTAATCAAACAACACTAATAATCAAGTTCAAGATCATACCATGATAAGTTGACCGGAGGACCGAAAAGTAATAATGAATTAATTAATCCTCCTCGAGCATTGGGTAATCATAATGCCTTACTAGTGGCCTACCTTAACTTGTGTGTTAAGAGATAAAAGATGTGTCTTTTACGCTTGATATAATACCAACATATGTAGGAGCCTATTAAGTCACACACATAAGTTTAAGCTTTCACATGATTGAACGAAGCAAAGATGTAGGAGCCTATTAACTTTTTAAATTATGAAATTTTTCTATTTTGGAATGAGTTTTCAACAATAGAAAGTTTGCTAAAATAAAAATTTTTCTAAAATGGAAATGCACTAAAATGAAAAGTTTTTTATTTTAGAAATCAGTTTCTAATTTGGAAGTTAGTCTGTAAATTTTGAAGTAAATAACTTAAAATGAAAATAAGTTTTCTAATTAAGGTTAAATGGTATTTTAGAAAATTATTTCCTAATATGGGGAACCTAAAATTATCTAAATTTATTTATTTAGATAGTTCAAATTAATTAATTAGGCCAAAATGATTTTGAGCTAATGGGTTTAATTAAAAGCTCTGAATAGGAGGACAAACATGAACTTTATTTGATAAGGATGAATGTTTTATAGATATAGATCAAAAACTCACATGTTAAATAGCTCCTAATCTTTGAGGATTAAGAAGCAACAACCAAGAGTCCTATTTAGGACAAGTTGCCGACCAACCTTGTCCTTAGATGGCCAGGAAATTCTCCCCTTATAAATAAGAGGAGAGAGATGGGACAACCAAGTGATTTTGAAAGGAGAGAATTCAATAAAAGAGAAAACTTCTCTAGGGCACATGGCATAAAGGGAATAAAAGGAGAAAATAGTTTTCTCCTAAAATGAAAGTTTTCTATTTTAGAAATTAGTTTTCTAATTTGAAAGTTAGTTTCAAATTTGAAAGTAAATAACCTAAAATGAAAATTAATTTTTGAATGTTGGCCTCCTAAAATTATCTAACTTAATTTTTGTAGATTGTCCAAATTAATTAATTAGGCCAAAATAGTTTTGGGCCAATAGATTTAATTGAAAACCTAAAAGATATTTTTATGAGAGGATAAAGAAGAACCTTATTGGATCACGATGAATGTTTTAAAGATAAGATCAAAAAGTCCGAATGCAAAATAACTTATAATCCTTGGAGGATTTAGAAACAATAACCAAAGGTCGAATTAGGATTGGTTGCTCGCCTCTCCTTGTCCTTGAAGGACAAGAAAGCCTCTCCTCGATATATATGGGAGAGAGGTATGGTAAATAGAAAGCTTTTTAAGAGGGAAAAAAATGACAAGGTAAGTAAATAAAGCTAGGGTACACGACATTGAGAAAAATAGAAGGGAAAAATAGTTTTCTCCTAAAACCCTAGCATATGCCACTTTCCTCTCTTCCTTGGGCTGTTGCAAAGTTTCTCAAATTTGATTTCTAAAATGAAAGCACTAAAGAAAGTAAGAAAATGTGAAGCTAGCACTCTACTAATTATAAGTGCTTCTTTTGTAGGTGCTTGGGCTATATAGATTATCGATAGAGGTCAAACACTTGGATGACACTTTTTGTAAAGGTTTAAATCTATAATATTAGAGGTAATTTTTTATTTAAAGATTTAATTCATGAGTATATGGTTACTTGATTCAATAGCATGACCTTGGGCTCTTTAGATGGAGAAAATTTTTATTTTCTTTTGTACCTCCTTATTATGCATGATCCTTCATATAAAAGGTTAGTGAGAGACTACGAGTCTTAGTTATTCTAAACGAACATAAGTAAGATACTTCTCGGCTATAATATTATCGTATTACAATCTATAAAAGATTCGGATATCTAAAAAGAATTTCCCCAACTATGAAATGGAAGGGAAATCTATATTCTATGAGTTTAAATCTATTAAGATAGATAGCTTAGAATGTGAAAGGTCTCCCAATATAGATATAATAATATGATACTAAAAGGTTTGGCATGAAAAAAATCAAAAAAGATTTATTCCAATGTCATATAGCTTGATGGCCAACAACAAAGGATATATAACATAAGCTAAAGAACCGAGTGTCTTATTAAAGGCCCAAGCATATAGTGTGATGCTACCACTTGATTGGAAAAATTATCAACGAGTAGCAACATAAGGATAGAAAAGGTCCACACTAATAAAAATATTGCTAACCTCTTAGCCAAGCCTTTGTCATAGTTGAAACCCGAGACTCTTACTTGATTGTCAAGAATAAGAGACATGACTAGTTAACTCTAGTGCAAGAGGGAGATTGTTAGTGTTAGAGCAAAATATCTAACCCCGATTGAATAGCTTTAGTTATTATATCATTGCATTATTTATCTTATTAATAACAAAATAAATCTTTCTATTTATTCTTATTGTTTACATTTCTTTGTGGAATAAAATTATAAAGAATTCCATATGATATGCATTTACATTAATGATTGATTAAAAGATGTGAGACAAACATTAATGCACTTAAAATGATATCATTAAATGTCTCAAGTCATAGCATTGTCAAGAATGGACATTGACTATATGTGGTTAGACTTGTGAGTGTTATGCTCATGCTATATGATAGAAGTAGGAGATCTCACCCTTATTGGCATGGTGATACCAAAGAAAGCACTTAAATGATTTATGTTTGAAAACATATCACTAGACTTGACTCACCAAGAGAATCCTTTTGGTTTAATCTAAGAGAATCTCATACGAGATGGGTACAACTGGTTTTTTTAACTTGAAATTATCATGGTTATCGAATGTATGTACTTTAACACTCATTTCAATAAACCTAGTAAAGGGTTGCATGTAGGTAATTCGTTAGGTGCACTAGGAATCTAATAGAGGTAGTATTAGGGTTGGTTCTTGTGATCTAACCATATTTGGATAGGTTTGAGTTATTATATTATTGTATTGTTTATTTTATTATTAATAAAAAAGTCTTTCTATTAATTCTTATGTCTTATATTTATTTATCGAATAGAATTAAATAAAAGTCTCTATGATATGTATTTGATCGAAAGATGTGAGACAAACACTTATGTACATAAATAATATCATTAAATGTCCTAAGTCGAGCATTTCCATGAATGAACATTGACTATATGCGGTTAGACTTGTGAGTGCTATACTCATGTTATATGATAGTAGTAGAAGATCTCACACCTTCTAGCATGATAATGCCAAATCAAGCACTTAGGTTATTTATGTTAGAGAACATATCATTGAAATGACACACCATAAGAATGCATTTAGTTTAGTTTATAAGAATATGATACGAGATGGGTCTAAATGGTCCTCAAAATTGAAGTTATCATAATTATCCGACTAGAGAATTTATGTAGTTTGACACTCACTTCGATGGATCTAGTAAAGGGTTACTCGTGGGTGATTTATTGGACGTACTAGGAATCTAATTGAGGTAGGTGGTTACTAGTGTAGGTGCTCGGATCCAATGATATTTGGATAGGTTTGAGGTATCCTATTATTCCATCGTTTATTTTATTAATAATAAAGAAGTATTTCTATTAATTCTTATATTCTAAATTTATTTGTTTAGTAGAATCGGATAGAAGTCCTTATGATATGCATTGGTGATTGATTGAAAGATATGAAACAAGTACTAATGCACGTAAATGATATCATTAAATGTTCTAAGTCATAACATTGTCAAGAATGGACAATGACTATATGCTAATAGACTTGTAAGTGTTATACTCATCCTTTTATGATAGTAGGAGGAGAACTCACACCTATTGGCATGATGATGCCAAAGCAAGTGCTTAGATGATTAATATTGAAAGACATCACTAGACTTGACTCACCATAAGAACCCGCTTTGTTTATTCTATGAGAATCTTATATGAGATGGGTGCAATTAGTCCTTAGACATGAAGTTATCACGGTTATCTCATTAGAGGATTTTTATACTTTGAAACTCAATTCGATTAACCTAGTAAAGGGTTATGCGTAGATTATTCAATGGGTGCACTAAGAATTTAATGAAAGTAGGTAGATGATTAAGCAATGAAATGTCATTCCTTATACACATTACTCTTTGATGAATCTGCTTAAGAAATTTGTAACCCTAATAGGAGTACACTAATAGAGCATAGTTGGTTTACTCTAAGAGCTAAGACATTTTTGAAATCGAAGAAAACTTGTGTAATTGTTATGGAGCTAGATTAATAACTAAGTTTGAGATAACACTATGATAAGTTGACATGAGAATTGAATTATATAGTAATCATGATCATGAAAGGTAATTATGGATTAATTAATCCTTCTAGCTGATTAAGAAATCATGATGCCTTACTAGAGGCTAATCTTTACTTATGCATAAAGAGATAAAAAAGGTGTCTTTTATTCTAGATACATTGCTAACATATCTTAAAGCCTATTGAGTCATATTCATAAGTTTCAGTATTCACATGATTAAAGAGAAGAAAAGATGTTTAGAAAGGTTTTCAATCATGAAAGCTTCTTATTTTTGAAAATGTTTCCAAAAATGAAAAGTTTTCTAAAATAGAAAGTTTTGTAAAATTGAAGTTTCCTAAAATATAAATTTTTCTATTTTAGAAATCATTTTCCAAATTTTGAAGTTAGTTCCAAATTTGAAATAAATAACCTTAAATGAAAATTAGTTTCCTAATTTAGGTTTAAGGGTAATTTGGTAAATTAGTTTCTAATATGGGCCTCTTAAAATTATCTAACTAAATTTATTTGGATAGTCCAAATCTATTAATCAGAGCCAAAAACGTTTTGGCCCAATGAATTTCATTAAAAGCCTAAAAGATATTTTGGTAGGAGGATACGCATGAACTTTATTAGATGAGGATGAATGTTTTGTAGATAAAGATTAAAAGACCATATATTAAATAACTCCTAATCCTTGGAGGATTAGAAAACAACAACGAAGAGTCCAAATAGTATAAGTTGTAACCCCTCCTTGTCCTTAGAGGAAAGGAAGTCTCTCCTATAAATATGTGGGAAAGAGGTCCCACAAAAGAGAAATTTTTAGAGAGACAAAATTTGGCACAATGAGAAAATAAAAAATAAAAGGGCACACAACATCAAGTCAAAAAAAAAAGAGGAAAATAGTTTTCTCTTTAAAAAGCCGAGCACACGCCACCAACTGTCTCTCTTTCTCTATGTAGGTTGTTATAAAATTACCCCGATTAGATTTCTATCGAAAATACAAAATAAGTCAGAAAAGATGGAGCTAGCACTCCATCAATTTTGAGTGTTTCTTTATAGGTGTTTGGATTGCATGGATTATCGATAGAAGTCGGACACTTGGATGACTCTTTTCTACAAATGTTTAAAACTACACTACAAGAGGTAATTCTTACTTAAAGATTTAATTCATGAATATTTTGTTAGTTAATTCAACAACATGATCTTTTATTTTGCACCTCCATAAGAAATTTTTTATTTTATTCTACACCTCTATTGAATCATTGATTATATGTTTTGTTAATTATGATTAAATGTATGAATTAGCTATTCTTCATTATAAATCTTGTGTATTTAGAATTTTATGTGAATTTAAAATTAAAATTTTGGTTAAAATTTAGTGGGGGTGCTCAAGGTTGACGATGGATGTTGGCATTCATGCCTCTAAACACCCTTAGGCCGGTAGTCACACACTGTGCAAGTGACAAGCCGGTGCTTGTCCACTAGGTGGCGAGCCGAGTCCACATGCAAGGCCATAGGCCTCCACTTATGTGCCGTGCACACACCTCAAACCACAAGCTAGGCACTCGCATGCTAGTCTAATGGCCATAGGCGAGCATGCTTGAGAATGCTAAGCCGAAGGCTTGGAAATTGAAGCTCGTGGATCCTCGAGGCCTAAAAGTTCATAAGCCTAAAGTGGGCACAAGATTCAAAAATTTTTAAAACTGAAATTTAATTTTTTTTGATAAATTTATAAAATGACCAAAACATAGATCTATAATTATGATTTGAATGAAATTTATTTAATTAGTGTGCCATGTATCAATGTGATTGAGGCATGGGTGAATGATGTGGATGAGTGGACCTAGTTTATGAGAATAAATGTTTGTAATTTTTTAATAAATAAGGCATGCGTGTCCTACCTTCTCTATTACTCTATTGTATTTCTCTTCTCATTTTACGCCCCTCAATGTATCTTGAGGTTTTTTTTCAAATAAATGTAAAAGTAACGGATAGAAAATAGAATAGATGCAAGGAGAATAAGCCAATAAGTGAAGACAAATCTCAAAATTTATAATAATTGTTTACCTAGGTATTTAACCCAATAGTCTCCTTGTAGCTCGAGGGGGCTAGTATTAGAGATTCATTACCATCCATCGATCCTTATGTCATGCATGAGATATATGTATTTTATATTATGTGATTAATATTAGTATGCATGTTAGGACTAATATGATTGACTAGTATGCATGCTAGGACAAGACCTACCAAATTCAAATCCTTTAAATTAAATACTAATTTAAATTCCTTCTAAATTTACAAAGAGGGAACTCTCTTAGTTGTTACCGACTTATTGAGATAATTCAAAGTCACTTCTCCATTTAGAAAAACAAATCATAGGTCATGCGATGTCTCTAAACATTGGATATAGCTTAAAATGACTTGTTAGGTTTTTTTAGATAACTCAAGGCCTAATAAACTTGTATACGAAGATTGGTATTCGTTTAATGTAACCCTCATGAAATTTTTACACATGTAAAAATGTTTCTAAATATGTTTATATGGAGTATAAGCAATAGTATGGATGGGTTCAAAAGAGTTTTTTTTTAATGACGATATGTTTGATGATTACGTCGAAAATAACGAGGAGGAAATATTTCGAATAACTTAGGTAATTATCCTTTGGGGTATTTCTAAGTTTTTGGAATGAATTATAATGATAAGAAATTTATTTTATAATTTTAGGAACATTGGGATTTTATTTGGGAAATTTTTTCGAATTGATTAAAAGAAATTTTCCGAAATGTAGAGCTAGATTCTATCCGACGTTTGCATGATTTATTTAAGGACCTTAGAGTGATATATAGGTAACACCCAAAGAATAAAAGTTGTTCCTCTATGTGTTGACTAGCTCTGTATAACATTTGATAATTTTTAGTTCTATACATTCAGATTTATGTCCATTATGGTGATGGTCATTTTGAAATGTACTCGCTGGAATTTCGGGAAAAGAATTTTGAAAATCCCAAAATAGAAATATCATAATTATATATAAAAAAAAATTGGAATGAGTTAGATGAGACCAAGTTAGACACTTAGACTCACTTATTTATTACACTTGATAACTCCTCATTTCTTTTATGCCAAACAAGCCACATACCTCCTAATCACCATTTACTTTCCACCTTGGTTCATTATTTTAAGACACTTGTACCATGAAATAATTGAAATGAAGGCTAGTATATAAGCTACAAAAGTGTGATATATGGATGATTTTGGGAGTGAAAATCGTAGCTTACCACAAAAAGGGGGAGAAACCAATTGTGAGGGAGTGAAACATGGCAAAAGAGAGGAAAGAAAGGAAAGAAAAAGAGAAAGGGAAAAAGGGAAGGAAAAGAGCTAAGGAAATTCTAATCAAACCTAAACTAGGTAAGTAGGTTCCATTTTTCTAGTTGATTAATTTTCAATGATTATATGATTAATGTTTGGGATGAATCTATGTATGGATGCCTTGTTATGATGATTTATGATTTTTATGATGTTTATGATGTTTTAAGAAATGTCCAAGTATGTTTTGATGGGTTGGATTGGACTTGGACTAAATTTAAGTGAAGTACAACATGTTTAAAGTTGGCTTGGAATGAACTAATAAATTAGTGTTGATAAGGAGTAAATTCTGTCCGAATTTTTGGGTGCATGTTCAAGGATTTTAGATCGATTTATGGATGAAACTTAAAGCATAAAAGTTTTTCATCTATGTTTCAAATAACTTCCCTTAAGATTTCGTGGTCATTGGAATCGTGTACAAAGAGTTATACCCGATTTAGTATGGACGACTCTAGAAAAACTACTACTAGGCGGATTGCTCCCTAAGTTTCAAAATTTGTAATTAATTGTGTACTTCGTATTTAGGCCTCATTTTTGGATATGTTATAAATAAATATGTCTAGTATCTAAAATAAAGTGGGTAAGATTTATATATATTCTGAAATTGGAAAATTAATTACTCAATTAGGAGTTGTCGGGTAATAAACCCTAAAACCAAAGAATTAGAGTTGGACGGAATTAATGGGTTTGGAATAAACTAAATGGGCTTGGACTAAATAAAATGAAATTGAATAAAGTCAATGGACTTAGGATAAAGTTAAGGGACATGGATGAAGATAATGGGTTTGGATTAAAGTAAATGGACTTGGACTAAAATCAAATAGGCTCGGTTTTAAAGTAAATGGGCTTAGACTAAAAGAAATAGGATGGGACTAAAATAAGTGGACTTAGATAGAAATAAAAGAGATTTGAAAATTCTAAAGAAAATTTATTCTTTTAAGGAGGAAATAAGGAAAAAGATTTGGACCTTCTTTTAAATATTAATGAAACTAATGAACAATATCAATGAGCGAGAGGTTGTGTTCCCGCTATGAGTATCATGATTGGTATGTGAGCAATGAGTGAATTCCAAGTGTGGGTTGGATCATGAGTATGACATGAGAAAAATGGATTGGTACCCGAATTTGGTTAAATGTGATTAAACATGTCATCACGTGCATCACCCGTATTCAAGGGTGATAGGAAATCGAAAAAGATAATTGAGTTATGAAATAATGCGGTTTGGTAACCGATTTCAATGGAATGGTTAATAGCATAAATCCATGACGTGCTCTATTACTAACACTCGTTAAGTGAGCGATAATTCTGCTAATTGTGTGCTACAACAAGGGGTAATTATGTTGTGAGCGAGTAGGTGGTAATGAGATCACTAAGAGAGAGTAATAGAGCGAGTATGTGATAATGCGATCATTGAGAGATGGAACGCACGAACTTGCTAATACCTAGGGTACCCGAATTAAAAATGGAGGGTAGAATGGGAAACAAAAACTTCATTGCATATCACGTGCATCACCCTACTTACCGAGCTTCGGCTCACCTTATTGTTATTTTTATGTCGTAACGAGAAAAGGACAAGTTGGTATGAATGCGACCGGCTCCTCCTAACCGGCTCATGTGAGGCACCATATATTAGTGTTTATTTTGTCCGTAAATTAGGGTATAGAGTTTGTGACAAATTGAATATTGCCCGAAATGTTTTATTAATGTATTTAATTATGTTATGTAATTTTTTTCTTAAGGAGTTATATACGTAATGTGTCGTTAAAGTTTTAAGAATATCATAAGAGAACTAGATAGAGTTTAGGGTATGTCGGCGTAACGTGCATCATCCAAGTACTCTACTTGGCTAGTAGAAATATGATCAGGGTGGGGGTGTTATAGTATGGTATCGCAGCAATGGTTTAAGGAGTTGGGTAGAATCATAAGTGCCACATGAGCCCGAGGACCGGTCTCGCTCTCGGATGGGTAATTTTAATTTTTGGTTCTCTTAAACTATTTATGTTTTTATTGTGTAATGTGTATAAAATATCATTTGAAATTATTAATAACAACAAACCCTATCACCGTAGATGCCGGCTTTGTATCGAGTACTAAAAAGTGTGCCTAAAACGCGATGGCAACGGGTAGTGTTAGCTACATTTAGGGCCGAGCTAAATAACCTCATTATGGTTCCGGAACGGGACTCGGTGATGCATATTATGCGATTTCATGACCTACTTCAATGAATCACATTCACCGATATCTCCTTTAATTGGTATTTTAGCTCGGACTTCCTTCGGACAACTCTACTTCGACTCTCCCACCGGAGACCAACAATTGTTAGATGAAGTTTGGGAAGACATGATAGACCAACACTCTTATCGTGCTCTAATTCAAACCTTTCTACCAACCTAGGCCGTACGATCCCTCATTCGGCCGATGTATGGATAGGGACTACCCTTACCCATTGCCCGTGAGATATTCTATGCAACGAATGGAAAACCACATTGATCGGTGGTTACTAGAGGGTTCTTTTCCTCGACGTGTTTGATAAATAAGTTAATAGGGATCTCATCACATCACGTGGTGTCTTTTATATGTTCTATAATATAAATAGGAGTGTTTTTGAGTGTACGGGAATATATAGATGCGTTTCCAGAGAGTTTGACCACACAACCATCGGAGAGGGAGATAGAGTTTGAGATTGAACTAGAGCCGTGCACGCCTTCGATTTCAAAAACCTCCTATGGAATGGCTCCTGCCGAGCTAAAGGAGTTGAATGTGTAGTTACAAGACTTACCGGACAAGGACTTTATACATCCTAGTTCCTCACCTTGGGGAGCTCCAATACTATTCGTGAAAAAGAAGGATGGAAGTCTAAGGTTATGTATTGACTACCGAAAACTATACTCGGGTGACCGTTAAAAATAAGTACCCATTACCCCGGATCGATGATTTATTTGACCAATTATAAGGGGCGATGGTATTCTCTAAAATAGACTTCCAATCTGGATATCACCAATTGAGGGTGAGACCGAAAGACATGAAGAAGACAACGTTCGTAACGAGATACGGTCATTATGAGTTTTTAGTGATGCTCGTTTGGGCCGACGAACGCCCTAGCCGCTTTCATGGACTTAATGAATCGAGTCTTCAAAAGGTTCCTGGAAAAGTTTATCATCATACTCATCGATAATATCCCGGTTTACTCTCAAAGTGAGAAAGAGCATAGGGAGCATCTAAGGGCCACCTTGCATACGCTAAGGGAGCAACAGGTTGTATGCCAAAATCAAGAAGTGCGAATTCGGCTAGAGCAAGTGGCTTTCGTAGGCCATGTGGTAACGAAGGAAGGCATCACGGTAGACTCAAAGAAAGTAGAGGCTATTCGGAATTGGCCTACCCCGAAGAGCGTAACGGAGGTACGAAGCTTCTTAGGATTGACGAGTTATTACCGAAGATTTATGAAAGGCATCTCGAAGATAGTTAGGCCTCTTACTAACTTGATGAAAAAGAGCACCGCATTCCAAGTGGACGAATGCTTGTGAGGAGAGCTTCCAAGAGCTAAAACGACGGCTAGTCACGGCTCCAATGCTAACGATTTCGTCCGAGGATGGAACTTTCGTAGTTTATATGGACGCCTCCGAACATGGATTTGGAGTGGTGTTGATACAAAATGGGAGAGTAATAGCCTATGCATCATGGCAATTAAAGGAGTATGGGCGAAACTACCCGACACATGACCTAGAATTAACAAGCAGTAGCCTTTGCTCTAAAAATCTAGAGATATTATTTGTATGGGGTAAAATGTAAGATATACACATATCATAAGAGCTTACGATACATCTTAACACAAAAAGAGTCGAACATAAGACAAAGAAGGTGGTTAGAACTGGTACAGGACTATGAGTGTATAATCAACTACCACCCGGTAAAGCCAATGTTGTTGCCGATGCCTTGAGCGAGAAATTGATCGTTGCAAGTGTGAGTGACCCGGACGTCGATAATGAAGGACCTATAAGCACCGGAACTAGAAATAGTTCCTATAGGCCACGGGAGCGTGCTATCAGCATTATTAATCCAGATCGATGCCGCAAGAAAGAATTCAAATTGAGTAGCAAAGGAATTGAAGAAAGGTATAGAGGTCGGCGCAGTAGTCCGATTTTACGATAGATGATAAAGGAATGATTACATTTAAAGGAAGGCCGTGTGTTCCCACAATGGAGGACATAAAAGATGAGATACCGAAGGAAGCACACACAACCCCATATTTAATACACCCAAGGAGTATAAAAATGTATCGGGATTTACGACAGTATTATTCATGGCCTAGAATGAAGAAAGATGTAGCTAACTTTGTGACAAGATGTCAAACTTGCCAACAAGTGAAGGCGGAGCACCAAGGACCCTCGAGAACGTTAAAGCCACTAGCAATTCCGGAATGGAAGTGGGAGCATGTAACTATAGACTTCTTCATGGGATTCCCAAGATCGAATAGAGGGTCAAATGTCATTTGGGTAGTCGTAGATAGGTTGACCAAATTAGCACACTTTCTTCATAATAAAACCACCTATGACGTAAACCAATATGCCTAATTGTATTTGGACGAAATTGTGACACTATATGGGATTTCAATCTCAATTGTGTCGATCGACATCCTAGATTCACCTTCGCATTTTAAAAGAGTCCGTATAAGGCCATGGGCACCAAGCTCAATTTCAAGCACGGCTTATCATCCACAAATCGACTAACAATCTAAACGTGTAATCCGCATTCTTGAAGATATGCTACAAGTGTGCGTTCTAGATTAGTCTAGAAAGTGGGAGAAATACATATGCTTAGTTAAATTTACGTATAACAATAGCTACCAAGCTTTAATTGGGATGGCTCCCTATGAGGCTTTGTATGGACGACGATGTAGATCTCCCGTGAATTGGGTTGAAATAGGAGAAAGAAGGTTAATAGGACCGAATTGGTATAGAAAACAACCGAAGTAGTAGACCGGATCCGCCAATGGATGAAAGCGACCTCAAAGCGAGCAAAAACGTTATGTGAACAAATGGAGGAAGGATCTAGAGTTCGTGGTCGGTGATTATGTCTTTTTAAGAGTCTCACCAATGAAGGACGTACTATAATTTGGGAAGGAGAAATTAAGCCCACGATACATGGACCCGTTCTAGATAATAGATCGGGTATGTGATAAGGCATATCGCTTGTTGCTATTGCCATCATTAGCAGGAATACATAATGTGTTTCATGTGTCTATATTGAAGAAATGCATCGAGAACCGAGGCAAATTCTAGACTTGGGAACGTGATGGTTTTATCACCAAAGGATATGTAAATAAGATTTGTAAATTACAAAGATCTTTTTATGGACTTAAGTAAACATTTAGAAGTTAGAATCAACGTTTTGAAGAAACAATCAAAGAGTTTAACTTTTCAAAAAATAAGGATATGTAACACCTCGAGCATCGAAAGGGAGGTCGGAAGGCTACGGTAGTGTTTAACATTCGTGGAGCGCCGGACGTAGTTGCAAGTGCATATGGCCAACGATTCATCGGGCATGTCGCGGCCACGTCCTACGCTCATCTAATGTGTGTTGATGCCTTATGACCCGAAACCATGCATGAGACATGCAATGTACTATCGAAGACATTTGACTTGAAAGCTTACATAAAAACTCAATTCATATCTAGAACTTTCTCGTTGACGTAAAAAATTATGTCGTGACTCGAATTTCATTGATGCAAGTTTCATCTACAATAGTCCGGATCTATGATAGCTTAACTCTACCATAATTCATAGGACCCTACTATCTAATGACTTCATAGTGGAAACTAAGGGCCTAGCTACGTGAACACATTATGAATGCTTTACATTGGATACCAAAACATTAAACACAACATAAACATAAGGAACATATGTTTTAGGTAAAATACTTCATTTCATTTAAAACAAACTTTGTACATACTTGTCTTAGTCATAAGGCTACTTACATTCAACATTTACAATAAAAGCATGTTATAACATGAAAACATATACCGAACATAGCCTATGGTGTATATGCCTAGAAAAAAGTACACCTTTCGATAAACTCCAAAAGTGTCCAACAACACCATCTCCATCGTAGCCTACTCATAATCATCATTTCAAGTCACCCGCACCACAAAACATAAAAAATGAGCTAACACTTAGAAAGTGCAACCATGCTCGAAAGATCATGCATCCTATAGAGGTACGAAATAAATAAAAATTTCTCTATCTAAGGGCCCAAGATCATGCCGTTGAATCTACTAATCATACATACATGAATAAAAAGATAAAAGTAAAGGATTACCTTTTATAGTGCAGATCTAAATTCCTTTTCCTTAATTAGCCATCCAAGTGTCCCACCTCTATTGATAATCCACGTAGCCCAAATATCCATAAAAAAATACTCAAAATTGATGGGGTGCTAGCTCCACCTTTTTTAATTAAGTATTTCCTTTAGAAATCAATCCCGGACAACTTTATGATAGCCTTAAAGGAGAAGGTAAGAGTATTTCTTGCTAGGGTTTTAGGAGAAAACTCTTTTCTCTCTTATTCTTTCTCCTAGCCATGTGCTCTAGATTATTTTAGGGGTTGGCCAAATTTTTCTTCTTTTTTTCCTTTTTGGCCAAAATTCTCTATTAGGTTATCTTTTCCTTTTTGCCGCCCCTCTCCTTCTATTTATAAGGAGAGAGTTTCCTTTCCTCGAAGGACAAGGAGAATGATGGCCTTGAGTCCATAAAGGACTCTAAGTTGTTGCTTCCTTATCCTCCAAGGATGAAGAGTTATTTTATATTGGACTACTTGATTATTATCTTTAAAACATTCATCCTTATCTAACAAGGTTGATGTTTATCCTCCTACCAAAATAATCTTAAGGCTTTTAATTAAACTTAATGGGACAACACTATTTTAGCCCAATTAATTTATTTGGACTATCCAAATAAATATTCTTAGATTATTTTGACGGGGTCCATATTAGGAAACAATTTCTAAAAATACCTTTTTAACCTAAATTAGGAAGCTTCTTTCCTTGTAGGTTCTTTATTTATAAATTTGAAACTAACTTCCAAATTAGGAAATCGATTTCTTAAATAGAAAACTTTCCATTTTTAGGAAACTTCCATTTTGGAAACATTTCATTTTGGAAACTCTTTCCTAAATAGGAAACTTTCATAATTGAAAACTTTTTCTAATATCTTTGCTTCTCATTTGTAATATGAATACTTGAATTTATGTGTGTGACTCAATAAGCTCCTAGATATATTAGAAATGTATCGGGAATTAAAAAAATCTTCTTATCTCTTGATATATAAATTAAGATTGGCCTCTAGTAAGGCATCATAACTATCTAGTTCTCTATGAGGATTAGTTAATCATTTATTACCTTTCACGAGCATGGTTATCATACAATTCAATCCTTATGTCAATTATCACAATGTGATCTCAAACTTGGTTATTAGTCTTGTTTGATTATGATCACATAAGTTTTTTTCGATTCATAAATGTTTTAGCTCTTAAAGTAAACCAACTATGCTCTATTGGTGTACTACTACTATGGTCACAGATTTCTTGAGCGAGATATTTATCGAAGTGCAATGTGATAACTCCTTTAGCATCCAAGGAATGACATGTCTTGTCTTAGTCATACACCTATCTCTATTGGATTCCTAGTGCACCTAACGAATCTCCTACGTGTAACTCATTAATGGGTCAATTGAAACGAGTGTCAAAGTGCATAAGTCCTTTAATGAGATAACCATGATGACTTCAAATCTAAGGACCATTTGTACCCATCTCATATGAGATTCCCATAGACTAAAACCAAATGAGTTCTCATGGAAAGTCAAGTCCAAGTGATATGTTCTATAACATAAATCACCTAAGTGCTTGCTTCGGTATCATTATACCAATAAGTGTGAGATCTCCTATTTCTATCAAATGCATGAGCATAGCACTCACAAGTCTATTCGCATTTTGTCAATGTCCATTCTTGACAATGCTATGACTTGGGACATTTAATAATATCATTTATGTGCATTAGTGTTTATCTCACATCTTTCAATCAATTACTATTACAAATGCATATCATAAGCACTTTTATCTAATTCTACCGAATTTATCAACATGTAAACATAAGAATTAATAGAATAACTTCTTTATTATTATTAAAATAAATACTCGTAATGACATATTAATAAAAGCCCATCCAAACATGATTGAATCTTGGACACTAACACTAACACATGCATGAGTTCATGAAAGCATGTTTTTATGAAGAAATTCATTTTCTATCCTCCAAACATGCTCGCCGAATGTTTGATCCAACCTTCTTTTAAAACCTTGAAAACCATAGAATTATAAAACATCTAAATAAAGACCAGCCCTCGAGTATACACTAAGTCATTTCCATGGGTGACCTCTCTATGTTCAACCCTTAGGTATACATTAGATCATTCTCATTGGTGACATTTCCATATTCATGCACATGTTCTTTCTTGTTTAAAACATGGATCATGAAAGCCAATGTTATACCATGCCATGAATATCTACTTTTTAATGCTTGGGCAACCAAATATCATCAACAAATTCAAACTAACTTGATCGTGCTACTAGCCTCTATGCAATAAAGCTAATCCAAGATAAGTTATAAAAATACAAGCCAAGCAATTTTCGTAGAATACAAGCCAAACGAGTTTCGACGGAAGACAAGCCCAACAATTTTGATAAAATACAAGCCTAGAAATTTCAATAGGATACAAGCCTAGAAGTTTTGGCATAATATAAGCTAAGCAATTTCGGGAGAATGCATGCCAAGCAATTTCGATAGAATACAAGCCAAACAATTTTTGAAGAATACAAGCCAAGCAATTTTAGCATTCCATTCGTCCACAAAGGCATACCAAGTTCAGTCCATATTTATCTAGGGTTTACATAGCAATTCTAAGCTTAGTGGTTAGTTCTAAGTCCACATGCATCAATTTTTAATGCTTTTCCATTCAACAAACAAACATAGCAAAAATCAAACTCAACATGTCAAAATTGCCTAAACCTAGGTGTTGTAGTATAGTTTAATGGATTGCACCTACTTGGTATAGTGTTATGAGATTGGAAAAATGCTACAATAGACTATAATGGACCTTCTTTACACTTGGTCCAACAATTAGCTAAAACTAGTAGTAACTCTAGTAAGTTATAGCATCTTTAGCAACTCTCACTCAAGGAATTCCCCTTTTTCTCTTATAGATTTTTCAAATGGTCAAAAGATTTAGCCATGGTCTTACCCTCTCTTTATATAGGCTAGCCATGCAGTAGAAAAATGGTTAAAAATTCTAGAGGATGACACCTCCTTAGCCAAGCCACTAATACAATGCATGGTTGTACACCTAGCATTTCACTAACTCAAGAAAAAGTAAGTCCCTCTCAAATGTCCAATCCATGCTATCAAGTCCCTTAATTAAGACTAAATCATACTTAATATGTCCTTATGTGATTTTCAAAATAGAGGGACTAATATGTCACTATGTATGGCTGGATATAAAATTCATCACCGAAAAACCGATCCCACGATAGTAACGGTTTTTGTTGACGTAAATCGGAATGTCTAGACACAACATTTTTCATGAATGAAAAATAGTTTGTCCATACTTAGTCATTTTCACATAGCATACTAGCATGACATATGGCTGTAAAACTTAAGTTAAAACATGAAACTTGTCAACGAAAGCGACAAGTTTGGATGCGATAATTTCATCAATGAATAAAGCTTGTCTTGGTGTGATAGTTTCGATAACGAAACTATGCATCAAAACACTACTATTTTCAATAGCGAATATGGCATGTCTTGACACGGTTAGCTTTCGACAACAATCACACATCATACAAATTAATTAGGCATCAAACTAAACACACAAAAGCGTGTATATGATATATACAAAGGTTTGAGTCATTACAGGATGAGCCTTATTGATATAAGAAGTTTAATGGGAGCTTAGTTCTATATGTAGACAATATAGTACTCTTTAGGAATAATACTAACATGTTACAATCTGTAAAAGATTAGATTTCTAGAAATTTCTCCATGAAAGGCATGAGAGAGGTAACTTACATTCTAGGAATCAAAATTTATAGAAAGAGATCATGAAGAATGTTAGGACTCTCCCAAAGCACATACATTAATAAAATATTAAAGAGGTTTAGTATGGAAGAATCCAAGAGAGGACTTATTATAATATCATAAGGGATAAAAATTTCTAAGACTAGGTGTCTTAACACATAAAATGAAAGAGAAAGGATGAGTCGCATTCCCAATGCATCGACCATAGGATCTATTTTGTATGCCATATTATTTTTATGGTTTTATGTCTCATATGCTTTGAGTATATAAAGTAGATATCAAGTCGATCTGGATGAAAAAACATTAGATTGCTATTAAATGCATTTTTAAGTACATAAGAAGAATTAAAGATACTTTCTTTGTCTATGGAAGAGATGAACTAGTAGTGAAAGGGTTCATAGATGCTAGTTATGAAACCGACCATGATGATTTTAAGTCATAGTCGGGATTATTTTTCCAATTGAATGGTAGGGCTATTCGCTAAAAGAGTTCTAAGCAAGAAACATTAGCCGACTCAATAATCGAGTCGAATATATTATAGTTGTAGAAGTGGATAAGGAAGTTGTTTGGATTTATAAATTTCTATCTAGACCTCGAGTGGTTCTTAGCATTATTGATCCAATAATATTATACTTTGATAAAAATACAGCTATAGCACAAGCTAAGAAATCAAGGTCTCATCAACAATCCAAGCATGTATTGTGATGCTAACATTTGATTAGAGAGATTCTCGATTATAGCAACATAAGGATATAAAAGGTCCACACCGATGACAACATAGCTAATTTATTGACTAAGTCTTTGTGATAGCTAAAACATGAGACCTTTATACCTTTATTAGATCAACAAGATTAAGGGACATAATTGGTTGGCTCTAGTTCAAGTGGGAGATTTTTAGTGTAGGTGCCTAAGGTCTAATAATGTTTAGATAAGCTTGAGTTATTTTATCATCGCATCACTTATTTTATTAATAATAAAAAAATTATTCTATTAATTCTTATATTTTATATTTATTTAATCAGTAAAAATGGATAGAAGTCCTTATGATATGCATTTGCATTGGTGGTTGATCAAAAGATGTGAGACAAAGACTAATGCACATAAATGATATCATTAAATGTCCATAGCCATAGAATTATCAATAATGGACATTAACTATATACGAGATAAACATGTGAGTACTATACTCATGCTATATGATAGTAGTAGGAGATCTCATACCTATTAGCATGATGATGTCAAAGTAAGCTCTTAGGTAATTATTGTCGGAGAACATATCACTAAACTTGACTCACCATGAGAATCCATTTAGTTTAGTCTATAAGAATCTCAAACGAGATGAGTATAACAAGTCCTTAGACTTGAATTCATCATGATTATCTTATTAGAGGATTTATGGGCTTTGGATTGTCATAAGATTAACTCGATTACATTTCTATAAGAAACACAAAACAATTCAAAATAGGTGGAGGTAGCGTTCTATCAATTTTGAGTGCTTTTTTCGTAGGTGCTTAGATTGCATGGTTTATTGATGGAGGTCGGATACTTGGATGGCTCTTTTATATGAATATTTAAATTTTTACTATAAAAGGTAATCTTACTTACAGACTTTAATTCGTGAATATATGGTTGTTGATTTAATGGCAGTGGTCTTGGGGCCTTTAGTCGAAGGGAATTTTTTGTATTATTCCATACCTCCATTGGATGTATGATCCTTTAGTGGCTCACTAAGATAGGACATATCATTCTTTGCATGCTAAAGGAGTTATCATATTGTATTTTGAGGAATGTTCGCTCAAGAAACTTATAAGCATAACTTGAGTACACCAATAGGGCATAATTGGTTTACTATAAGAGCTAAGATATTTAGGAATTGAATAAAACCTATGTGATCATGATCGAACAAGACTAATGACTAAGTTTGAGATCAGGCTATCATAAGTTGACATGAGGATTGAATTATATGGTAACTATGCTCATGAAAAGTAATTATGATTTATTAACCCTACTAGTTATTTGGATAGTTATGATGCCTTACTAGAGTCTAATCTTGATTTACGTATCAAGAAATAGAAGAAGTGTCTTTTATTCTTAATATATTGCCAACATATATAGGAGTCTATTGAGTCGCATGCATAAGTTTAAGCATTCACCTAATAAAAGAGAAGCAAAGAGTTTGGAAAAAGTTTCAAGTTTGAAAGTTTTCTATTTTGGAAAAATTTTTTGAAAATGAAAAGTTTCCTAAAAAGAAATTTTTTCTAAAATGAAGAGTTATCAAAAATTCAAGTTTTCAAATATTGAAAGTTTCTTATCTTAAAAATCAATTTGCTAATTCGAAGTAAATAACCTAAAAGGAAGTTAGTTTCTTAATTTTCTAAACAACAATCTAGAGTCCTTGAGGGACTCATCATCGCCCTATCCTTATCCTTAAAGGATAAGGAAGCCTCTCCTATATATATGGGAAAGTGGTGCAAGCAACAGTATGAAGATTTTGAGAGAGAAGAAAAATGGCACAAGAAAAGAAATACAACATATGGATTGAGCAAGGAAAAGGAGAAATCTATTTTCTCCTGAACAACCTTAACACATGCCACTTTTGCTTTCTCTCTTAGAATTGTTGCAAAATTACCCCGCTTTGGTTTCTAAGATGAAACTCTAAACAAAGTCAATAAAGGTGAAGCTAGCGTACTACCAATTTTGAGTCCTTCTTATGTGGTATTTGGACTATGCGGATTATCAATAGAGGCGGGATGCTTAGACTACTCTAGTCCCTAATAAATAATTTAAATCTACATTACATGAGGTAATTCTTTATTTAACACTTTAATTCATGAATATATGATTAGTTGATTCAACAAGTATGAACTTGGGCTCTTTAAATGGAGGAAATTTTTATTTTATTCCGTACCTCCATAGGATACATGATCCTTCAAGAGATACCAAAGCCTCCATTAAATCTTTAATTGTATGTTTTGTTAATTATGATTAACTATATGAATTAGCTATTTTTTTATTATAAATCTATTGTTTTATGTATTCTATATATATTCAAAACTTAAATTTGAGTGAGAGCTCATGAGGTTGATGTTGGCGTTTGTGTGCACAAAGTTGGTTGGCTAGTCACATGGTAGGCCGGGCTAGCCATGCATTAAGAATGTGACGAGCCAAGCCTATCGGCTATATGGTCACATGCCGGGCATGTGATAGGATAGGCTTGCTGGCCGAGTAGTCATACGCCGGGTGCACGGTAGGCCAAGTTCCCCACCAAGCAACCACGCGTTGGTTGTGCGATAGGCCCGACATGTCTCATGCACTCGAAGGCCTTCTAACAAAAGATACTAGCACGTGAGGCATATGATGAGCCATGCTTGTTGGCAAAGATTGTTGGCCAAGCAAGTCGTATGCTCGGGCGCATGACAAGGCATACATACATTGGGCATGGCAAGGCTAAAGCTTGGCCATGTTGTGTCTAAAGCATGTAAGGCATATGCATTGCTAAAGCCTACTATGTTTAGTTACACGCATGCTAGGGACCAAACCAGGTGTTGTCATTCCAAATCACGAGCTAAGCACTCGCTCATGCTAGGCCACAAGCCAAGTGCTCATTTGTCGAGCTATAGGCTAGGCGCTTAAAGCGCTAGGCCACTAGACATAGGTAGGATTGCCGTGCGAGAGTGCATCGGGTTTGAGGCTCATACAAGGCCAAGCATATGCAAATGCACTAGGCTAAAGGCTTATGCATCGAAGCTTATGGGCACTCAAGGCCAAAAAGCCTATGGGCCCAATGTCTAAACATAGATTTATAATTGCAATTTGAATGAAATGTATTTTATTAGTTTGTCATGTGTTAATGTGATTGAAGCATCGATGAATGATATGGATGAGTCAACCTAGTTTATGGGAATGAATTTTTGTAGTTTTTTTTATAAATAAGATATGCTCGTCCTACCTTCTCTATTGCTCCATTGTATTTCTTTTCTCATCTTACTCCTCTTGAATGTAACTTGAGGTTTCTTATTAAGCCAATAGATGAGGACAATCTTGAAGAATTTGTAATAATTTTTCACTTAGGTATTTGACTCATTAGTCTCCTTATGGCTTAAGGGGGCTCGTATTAGAGATCTATCAACATTCATTGGTCCCGATGTCAAGCATAAGATGTATGTATTTATATTTTACGATTCATGTTAGTATGCATGTTAGGACTAATATGACTATTGATGAACACGTAAGCTTAGATGAGACCTATCAAATTAAAATCCTTTAAATTAAATATTATGTTAATTGCCTTCCAACATTATGAGGAGCAAACTCTCTTAGTTGTTGTTGACTTGTTAAGATAACTCAAGGTCACTTCTTCCTTAAGGGAAACAAATCAAGGACCATGCAATGTCCTTAAACATTACATCTAACTTAAAATGAGTTGTTGGGTTTATTAAGATAACTCAAGGCCTAATAAACTTATAGATAAAGTTAGTATTAATATAAGATGTGATATGACAAGGAGTAGTCACGCTAATGAGATTAGGAATTACGTTGGATGTAATTGGTAAGGAGTTGCCTATCTAATTCTTCATATATGACTTATTAAGATAATTCAATATTAATGCATGTTAGAAGATGGGATCCTAATCCACTATGAAAAAAGAATTAAAAAGTTTTTTTGAGTCTTATATTGAAGCTTATAGAACATGAAAGCAATAGTGGGAATGAACATAGATTGCACTTCTTTAATTTATACTTTTTTTTATTTTATTCAATTTAATTAAACAAAATGTATATTTTTTTATCCTATGAGATTACACAATATGACTAGCAACACATCGATAGGATTAATCATTGATTGAAGTAATGCCTCTAATGGCATGAACTTCCTTTACTTAGAAATAAGTTTGAGGATAGTCTTCTAACATGAGAAATTTTATACACATAGAGAGACCTCTACTAGCTAAGCCTCCTCGGGATCAAGTCGAAGCTTATATGACATGGCTCAAATAATGAGAGGATGTGATAACTACTCAAAGCATCTTGTTTGTTGCTATGACATTAGAGCATTGGAGCCAACATAAATGCATGAATGCCTTTAATATCATAGCAAAGCTTAAAAGCTTGTTTGAGAAGAATACTAGACATGAGCATTATGAGATAGTGAAGAACCCGTTTAGAGCTAGATTGATAAGGGATCCAACATTAGAAAGTATGTCACTAAGATGAAAGGCTATATCGATAGGTCGGCCAAGCTTGATGTTAGAATGGATGTCTGAATTATCCATTGACTTAGTACTCGTAATCGTTGCCTAATAATTTTGACAATTCATCATGAACTTTAACATGACGTATATGAAAAAATGTAGTGATGGGTAAGAAAAAGCCTAAGCTAAAGAAGAAGAAGTTTTCAACTACCCTAACTTGAGATCCGAAAAAACCCAAGTCTCAAAATAACCTAAATGATGCAATCTATTTCCATTGCAACAAGAAAGGGCGTTAGTAGT
This sequence comes from Dovyalis caffra, assembly GCA_963924115.1. Lineage (NCBI taxonomy): Eukaryota > Viridiplantae > Streptophyta > Magnoliopsida > Malpighiales > Salicaceae > Dovyalis > Dovyalis caffra. The sequence goes on from CAWUPB010001108.1 coordinate 14,905,362, forward strand.
GTAACTACAAGGAGTACCTAGAAAAGGTGAAGAAAAAGAGTTCTACAACGATCTTAGGGGTTATTAATGCTAATTTTCTTATTACCAATTCCACCCCATAGGTATATGATACTATATATGGTGCTCACAATTTTTGAAATGTGTAAGAGCTTAGAAAAGGAAAGAATATGGCTTCAAGAGAGATGACATACATGAAAAAAATGAATCAAATGTTGGACTATTAATTTTACCCATTTACGAGCTAGCATCGCCATGTAGGCATGTGGTAAGACTCAATTATTATTTTGGTAGAGACTAAGGATGTTATTTCCATTCTTTATTTTCAATAAGATTTTCAATTTGAAGATAATTGTTATTTTTATGGATGAATTTTTGTTGAAATATCTTGATTGATAATAATTGTATGTTTTGAACATAACTCTCATGTATGTAACATGAAGACTCAAATGATCTAAATAAATACAAAAATTATGGCACTTTCAACTTAGCCATATAAACAAGAATCTAATAAATACATAGAATCATTTGATGATATCTATGAATCTAGTTTACTTGGCAAACGAGACATGAATCTCTTTTATCAAAAAATGAGAAAAAGCCACTAATTAGTTTGGCCTTGCACATAGAGATGTATCTAGGCCCATGTTCATCCATGTAAGAGGACAACATGATTATTTGATAATCTTTAGTGATAATAGATCATATTTTTGTTATGTGAATAAGACACAAATCTAAAGCATTTAAAAAGTTCAAAGAATTTAGGCTTAAAATCAAGAAATAAACTAGCAAAAGTATTAAGGCATCTAGGTGAGATTAAGGTAATGAATACCAAAGAAAAGAATTTTAGATAACCTAAAAGAGAATAAAATTTTCTATCAATAGACACCACATGTTGGACATGTTTTGATCCATAATAAGTTTAAATTTATATTCTCATCTCATTTTGGGATAAGCACTCCAAAGTGCAACCTTTATTTCGAATAGGATTTTAATTAAATTTATTTGATTAGACTTCATATGAAATATGGAAAGGAAAGAAAATAAATATATCTTTCCTTGATGATTTGAGGCTATAAAATTTATGGCAAATGGTTTGACAAAGAAAATTAAAAGTGTAAATACGTGAGACATCCAAAAGAAATAATATCAAAAGAAAGAAATGGATAATATTTTCCTCACACAAGAGCAAAGTGTTGTTGCCTCCTAATCCTCTAAGGATTAAGAGTTATTATATTGTCGGTGTTGGTGCCCAAAATCCAACCATGTTTGGATGGGCTTATGTTAATATGTCATTGCAGCATTTATTTTAATAATAATAATAAAGAAGTCATTCTATTAATTCTTATGTTTACATATGGATAAATTCAGTAGAATTAAATAGAAGTCCTTATGATATGCATTTACAATAATGATTGATCAAAAGATGTGAGACAAACATTAATGTACATAAATGATATCATTAAATGTCCCAAGTCATAGCATTGTCAAGAGTGGACATTGACAAAATACGGATAGACTTATGATTGCTATGCTCATGCTATTTGATAGCAGTAGGAGATCTCACACCTATTGGCATAGTGATACCAAAGCAAGCACTTAGGTGATTTATGTTACGGAATATATCACTTGGACTTGACTCGCCATAAGAACCCATTTGGTTTTAGTCTATAGGAATCTCATAGAGATGGGAACAAATGGTCCTTATACTTGAAGTTGTCACGATTATCTCATTGGAGGACTTATGCACTTTAACACTCATTTTGATGGACCCATTAATGGGTTGCATGTAGGCAATTCGTTAGGTGCACTAGGAATCTAATGGAGATAGGTGTATGACTAAGACAGGACATGTCATTCCTTTTATGCTAAAGGAGTTATCACATTGCACTTCGATAAATGCTTGCTCAAGAAATATGTGGCCACAATAGGAGTACAACAATAGAGTATAGTTGGTTTACTCTAAGAGCTAAGACATTTGGAAAACAAAGAAAACTTGTACGATCATAATAAGACAAGACTAATAACCAAGTTTGAGATCACACTATGATAACTTGACATGAACACTAAATTGTATGGTAACCATGCTCGTGAAAGGTAATAATAGATTAACTAATCTTTCTAGAGAATTGAGTAGTCATGATGTCTTACTAGAGGTCAATCTTGATTTATGTATCATGAGATGAAAGAGGAGTCTTTTATTCTTGATACATTGCTAGCATATCTAGGAGCCTATCAAGTCACATGCATAAGTTCAAGTATTCACATTACAAATGAGACACAAAGATATTGGAAAAAAATTCCAATTATGAAAGTTTTCTATTTTGGAAAGAGTTTTCAAAATGGAAGTTTCCTATTTTGGAAAGAGTTACTTCCATTTTGGAAAGAGTTTCAAAAATGAAAAGTTTCCTAAAATGGAAGTTTCCAAAAATGAAAATTTTTCTCGTTTTAGAAATCGATTTCCTAATTTGGAAGTTAGTTTCAAATTTAAAAATAAAGAACCTAAAAGGAAAGGAGTTTCCTAATTTAGGTTAACAAGGCATTTTTTGGAAATTGTTTCTTAATATGGACCTCACCAAAACAATCTAAGAATATTTATTTTGATAGTCCAAATAAATTAATTGGACTAAAATAGTTTTGGCCCATTAGGTTTAATTAAAAGCCTTGAGATAATTTTGATTGGATGATAATTATCAACCTTATTGGATAAGATTGAATGTTTTAAAGATAAACAACAACATTATTGGATAAGGTTAAATGTTTTAAAGATAATAATCAAATAGTCCATATATAAAATAACTCCTCATCCTTAAAGGATAAGAAAGTAACAACGTAGCACCCTAAAAGGACTTATGGTTGCTCGTTTCTTTGTCCTTGAAGGATAAGGAAACTCTCCCCTTTATTGGATAAGGATGAATGTTTTAAAGATAATAATCAAGTAGTCTAGATATAAAATAACTCCTCATCCTTAGAGGATAAGAAAGCAATAACTTAGAGTCCTTTATAGACTCAAGGCCACCACTTTCCTTGTCCTTGGAGGACAAGGAAACTCTCACCCTATAAATAGGAGGAAAGGGGCTATCGAAAAGAGAAGAAAAGCCTAATAGAGAATTTTGACCAAAAAGAAGAAAAAAGAGGAAATAATTTGGCCAGCCCCTAAAATAATATAGGGCACACGATCAAGAGAGAAAAAAAGAAAAAATAGTTTTCTCTTAAAACCTTAACAATAAATAGTCTTACCTTCTCTTTAAAGGTTGTCACAAAGTTGCTCGGGATTGATTTCTAGAGGAAATACTTAATCAAAAAAGGTGGATCTAGCACCCTACCAATTTTAAGTGCTTCTTTGTGGATATGTAGGCTACGTGGATCATCAATAGACATAAAAAACTTGGACGGCTAATCAAAGAAAAGGAATTTAGATCCGGGCTACAAGAGGTAATCCTTTACTTTTATCTTATTATTCATATATGATGATTAGTAGATTCAACGACATGATCTTGGGCCCTTAGATGGAGAAAAGTTTATTTATTCAATGACTAGAGGAGCTATGAGAACGTTTTGGAATGTCAAACACGTGAACGAAGGGGCCACTCTTAAAGGTCGGTGGTGGAACCTTAGGTATGGATATAGGAACACCTGCCGATGTAGATGTGCTTGGTTCCATGCCTATGAGAGTTGTGGGATCCATAACCGATACTAGTAGGAGATCCTAGTGGACTACCATCGGATGGTGATGCTCATCCATGATTATCAAAACATGATCCGGTAGTGACTATGAGGGGATGACGTAAACCACGATTATCACAAGTCATTGTTGTATGATCTAATGTTAAACAAATAAAAAATATAGTGAGCATATTGTTAGAGTAAATTAATAAGTAATGAAATTAAAATACTTCATTTATTATGGTTACAAAACAATCAAAATACACAATGAACATTTAATGGATGTAAGAAAATTGATATTATCAACTACATGGAATAAATTAATAAAAAGGCAAAAATTACATCATTTCTTACTAATAAAACAAATGAAATATAAATTTAATTAGAACTATTATAATGATTGTTTAAGTTATCATCTTCATCATTTGATGCATTTTTACAATTATTACAATCATTAACCACACCTACTTCTATATCTATAAATAATCCACTTAGACCATTCAACAAAGTGACATCCTCGACTTCCTCTATCAATTTGTATTGGATTTCCGAATCGTCCTACTCGAAATGGTTTGGCATTTTGCTGAATGGTAACTAATGAATCAGAAAAGTCAAACATAGACCTAGCTTTGATCTTACACATAGCCCATCAATCTCGATTCTCACACCTTAAGCTAGGGTACTCCATATAATACACCTAAGCTGATTGTGATGCTAGGATAAATGGTTTGTAATTGTTCAAGGTTCTCTTAAAGTTAACATCCATTAGTTTGTACTTGTGAATGAACTTGTTTCTCATGGTGTAGGATCGAACCAATTACATTTGAATTATAATGTTCTTTTGATTAGTAATCTAGGATACTCTACTTCAAAAATTTTTGTTAGTATCTCGTAATAGTCACTCTCAACTATACTATAATTTCTTCCTTTAATGTAGATACCAAGATTGAAAGACTTTTTTCCCGAAGATCACTTA